>OZ035883.1:144560405-145147033 GCA_964034835.1 Muscina levida | reverse complement strand
TTTTTGGCTTGGTTGAAGATTAAATTCACTTTGAGCAAGGGAATGTAGTATAAAGGTAACGGAAGTTGAAATGTCGGATGGTACAGAAATACAGAGAGTTATTCTATCCAATGATTGTAATTCGCAGATAACAGTTTAGTGCTGACGTATGGTTTTCGTTGATGCTATCTTCGCACCGGTGTGTTTAAGCCTCTCGATGCTTTTTAAAGCTTTTAACACTTAAGGTGGTGATAATGTGTGTAGAAATCACAGCAAAGGGTGCTGATGATGATAGTTTGACAACTATCACAATGAGTATCTGCCCTGCCAGCTGTCGCACAACTCTTGTAAAACAAACTCTATTAGCAATAATAGAATAGATCTTAAACAGACCGATGAAAACAAATTCACAGTTTAGTAAAATTTTTAAAAGTATAAGTTTTTTAATAAGATTATAATATTTATATTCCGAAACATCTTTTGATGCAGATAATGCAATAGCGAGCGAATAAGATGACAAATATTCCTTTAGATCCATCAACACCAAGAAACAGCCTTGAAGCACATATTACAAATGTACATGATATCGAGCATCTAAAGGAAAGAGAAAGCTGGTGTTAACATAAACAGTAGCTTCTCTGTAACGAATTTCCTCTATAACGTAGAAATCGGCGTACCCCAGTGACTATGTTATATAGAAGTCCGACTGTATATTAATATAGATTACCGACTGTAAAATTTTCGCACAAGCAAAACTTTTGATTTTTTTGTAGAACTCTGGCATAGTGGTTAGAACACGCGACTACCATGCGGGATATCACAGGTTCAACTCCTAGCTCCAGTCATCTTAAAAAAAAGAAATGAATTTTTCTTTCAGTGTCGGCTCCCCTCGAATGTTGTCGACAGCAACTTGGCAGTATTAGTGTCGAGTCAACCGGCGTGTCTAGTAAGAGCTTCTCAAACAGTGACGTTTGCATTCGTCGATAAGCAAGTAGATGTCGTAAGTTGTGAATCTAAAAATAGAAAGCGTGTTAATTCACAACAACGCGAGAAGCTATCCCATACCTCATTCATGGGGTGTAAAGGGAAATTAAGTTAAGTACAAGAAAAATTTAATTGGTAAGAATCGCTCAGTCTTCTTACATACATAAAGCTAACATTTAGGGTAAATCCACTAAGAAATCTGCCAAAATATTAATCTACTTAATGTTCCCAAACCTTTGCACTGGTATGTTCACATAACAACATGTTTGTGTCTTAAGTCTTTTGTTTGCACACAGCGTGGGCGCTATAATACCGCTTCAAAGCGCACTAATAACCGTCCACATTTAAGTAACCAATTATTTATTTAAAAAAAAATCCATGAAACGTCAAGCCGATCATTAAAAACCAATATTATGCGGTTTAAGCCGCCAAATCGTCTTAATTTAAAGCCACCAAATCTTATCAATAAAAGACACAGGCAGACACACAAGTGTATAAGCTTAAAGCATTTCTTTTGTTTGCTAACACATAAAAATTCACCAACCATAAAACATTTTCGAAATTCTTAAGGTGTATTTGTCTGTATTAAGATGATCTATAAATATTTCCCAAATGATTCATATTTTAAGTCATGTGCAATCGTAAAAAAGGCCCCTTTGTTGGAATCGTACTTGGAATCATAGCGACCGTCATCACCACCACAACATTTAGAAAAAAATATAAAACGATATTTTTTCTCCCATGAATATCAAGCAGCATTAAAACCACAATATGCCTCTAGGCCATATACGATACAAACAATAAAGTGCGTAATCATTTGCTGTTCCTATCGTGCTGATTATGGTCAAAATATTTTGCTACAATTTAATTTAGCCAAGAAAACAAAAGCATATAAATATCATTTTGAAGACACATAAAGAGTCAACAAAAAAGCTTAAGCTTTTATGTTGATTTTCTTTGTTGGCAGTTTGTTACATATAAAAGAAATTATTAGAAACCAAATCTGTATGTGTGTGTGTGTGTGTGTGGTATTATTTTGAAATACTCAAGTGTGTTGTTAACATTAGCGGGCTACTCTCATTTACATATGCTTCAAGCAACTACTTAAAAGAGTTACAGATTCACAATAAACTGACAACTACAACAGCAGCAAAAAAATAAACGCAAATCAGTCCAAACAATTGAAACAAGTGGCCTACAAAAGTTGGCAGGGCATAGCAAAAAAAACTCACACGCCGCATGTGTGGTATGTTTGATTCCGCTTTGTTGTGTTGTATGATTTTTGGCACTTGATGCGAATATAATACTATAAAGCATTTTAAAAATTCCAAGATTAGCCATTAGAATTGAACAGCAACAGTAAGCTGATGTTTGAGTATACATTTTCAATGGCGACTTTCAGTCTGTTGTGATGTTGTTGATTGCACGAAACACTTGTAAGAGATGATCAAGGGAAAGTGTTTGGGGGGAGGAGTGGGGGTTGATATTGCAATCAGCTTTTTAAATATTCTTTTCGCTATAAATAAAATATCCAAATCGATGAATTTCACAAAAATATAGCAATGTATTTTCCTTCGTCGCACAGTGGCACCGCCCCATACATTTCTTGGAAAAAATTGGTCGTACAGCAATGAAATTTTCAGAAACACTTCGATGGGCTAAATTAAGAAATTTTGAAAAAATCTTGGAAAACTGCCTACTACCACACCCACCTCCTATATAACTGCACTTGCCAAAATTTTTATTTTTGGAACTAGGGACTCGAAATTCGGGATAATTCTTAATTGAAAATATATCCTTAAGAAAAAAATTAAACATATTGGGGATGCCACGCCTACTTTAGATTTTACGCCCATTGAAAGTTGTAGATTTTAGGTGTTTTTCTTCCCTGTCTAGAATCATATGAAAATTTCATATAAGTTAAAAAATGTTAATTTTTATTCAAAAGTTAAACATGTGTTGTCTCCATACAAAAGAAGAGAATATCCCCAACAACCCTCCGTGAAAGATATTAGCCTTCAAATACACCGAAAATATCGCACAAATGCATGCATTAAAATCGATGTAACTAAAAGTAACGGTATTTGGTGGTTATTTTTTTTCTTTATTGAAAGTACAGACTTGGACCTTTCATTTTTTTTATAGTTAGAGGGCTAAGCCAGGCAAAGCACATAAAGTTTTTTTCCATCAAAAAATGAAAATTTTGATATTTTTTAGTATAATTTGAAAAATTATAATAGTTAGTTTACTATTCCAATTTCAATAACTTTTTTTTTTCTTATAAAAGAGTAAGTGCTATATTTTCACTAAAAAATAAAACAAAAGCCATAACTATAATCGTACACACACAAAAAGATCTTTATTTGGACAATAATTTTAATCTAATTTTATTGAATAAATTTCCGTTGACTTCTGTTAGTTTTTTCAACTACAAAATTTCACTTTTTATAAAAAACCTTGTTGAATTTTTCTTATCCAAATATTTCTTTACAAAACCAAATCATTAAAATTTTTAAATATAGGACATGAATCTTTCCATAAATTATAAATCAATAAATAAATAGAATAAAGCATAGGGGAATGCTTTTTTTTGTAGAGACTTCGCCGGTTGACTGTGATTTAAGTAATTGTCTCCAATGACATTATTTACAACAAGTGTTATTAGTGCAATATTTTCTTATACACAGAATAACTTCATCCGCACATGTGAGGGTATTAATGTGATAAGAGAATTATTTTTTAAACTGTTACGATAATACAATAATATGTTGCAGGAATTTTAAACATTGTCTATAAAATATTTACCACCAAACACAGTTCAGAATAACTTTCAACTTGAAACTTTACACTTCTCTCCTGAAAATATTAAAAACAGTCTTAGGCTGTTATGACACTAGTGACCACAGAAAAATGCTTCTAGAATAAACTCGTAATTTTATCTCTTGGAACCAAAATCAAAGGACCGGTCCTGGGGCAAATCTTAGTGAATGGTTTGAAAATTAAGGGAATATCATAAACCGTTAAAAAGATATGCTTTAATCTATTACACAGTACAACACATGATTTTGAGTCTCAGTTCTGAGAACTGCACGTGAAAGTAGTCGCAAAAGGAAGTAGTCAAACAAAAGAGCCTAAAACGTGACAAATTCCCCTTTACGATACTTACTAACTTTAAATCGATATTAAATTATTATGGCATGTAACTTGACAAGACGAGTGATGCATAATTTCTTCTTTTCTGGGGCTACTTTCACATACAGTTCTCAGAATTGAGTCCCAAATCAATGAACTAAAAAATTTTGTGCTGTGTAATTTTTTAAAAATAAAATTTTTTAGTTTTTCAGTAAAAAAAAAATATTGTAGCTCCATTTACCCCCAAGTTGTTCATTCAATCAAATGAATGATGCTAATGTCTTATATCGATAAAAAAAATAACTCTCGGAAAGTTCCGAAACAGCATAATTTTACCCACAAATTTAAGAAAAAACCATCTAGGGTAGTATAGTTGGTGGGCCTGGCCAATTTTGATGGCACTTGGCATGCATTTGTAGTTTATTCTTGGATATAAATCAAAATCAAATAGATTTAAGATTTGAAGAAATAATAGTTTATTCATATTTTAGACAACATTCAATGATCTAGGACCACTTCTTACAGTTGTTACTCAAACATAGGTCAAGTCATCCCAATGTGTATGGGCGTTTGACGGAGGGCGTGACCGATTTTGATAACACTTGTGCATCTGGCGTTTATTATTGAAACATTTTATGCGAAACAATCGATATGGATGTGGTATGAGCGATGGACTGTGGGCGTGACCGATGTTGATGAGATTTCGGTTTATTTATAAATTAGACTATGTAGTGCTCGGAAACAACTTTCAATGATCTAGAACCACTTCTCATAGTTATTGCACAAAAATGTACACTGTACTAGTGAACCAATAGATGTCAAAAAGAGCTTTACGTTGCATATTGACCAAAATTTTACATGAGAAAACTGTCCACAATATGCTCACCTCGTTTGCTTACAGAGTCGTAAAGATGTTTTAGTAAATGTTTGACGAAAAAAAGCCGTCTTTTTAATTCTTAACTTACTTAATTTCCCTTTACACCCCATGAATGAGCTATGGGATAGCTTCTCGCGTTGTTGTGAATTAAGACGCTTTCCATTTTTAGATTCACAACTAACGGCACCTACTTGCTTATCGACGAATGCTAACGTCACTGTTTGAGAAGCTCTTACTAGACATACCAATTGACTCGACACTTATACTGCGAAGTTGCTGTCAACAACATATGAGAGGAGCCGACAATGATAGAAATTTTTTTCTTTCTTTTAAGATGACTGAAGTCAGGAGTTGAGCATGTGATCTCCCGAATGGTAGTCGCGTGTTTTAACCACTATGCCACGGCCGGTCCCTTTTTAATTCATAGTTTTTAATTTTTGGATCGTGCCTACGGATGAGACATTGGTCCCCTACTTTATACCTGAGACAGAGGCGCAGTCAAAGCATTTGGTTTGGAAATGGAGAATCGTGGTCAAAGAGGGCTAAGAAAGTTCCAATATATGGTGTCTGTTATTTTGGGATGCTCGTGGCATAAGTTTTGGTTTTGAATGGGAGAATCATCGCCAAATAAGACGAAGGCAGTTCGAAGGTTATGGTGTCTGTTTTTGGGTTGTGCGTGGAGTAAATTTAGTTGATTATAACACTGTGGTAGTATTTTTCAATAACTTAAAATTAGATGACCGGACTCGAAGGCATTACCCTAATCTGAACTGCATCATTAGTTTTTTGCATCATGCGTCATTAACGCAAGGAGTTAATTTAAGAGGTTATTTTCGACAAGTTTTGGTAGCGTTTAGATATAAGCATGATTATTTGAAACAACTTTGTCGGAGAAGGTGTATGCAACACATTCTTTATTGTGATGGGCAAAATCACAATAATTTAAGTTAGTATTGCTTCATATATTCACCCATGATAAGGTGGAGTCTGCGATTGACGGTTATTTTCATCTAGCTAGACATCTTATACCATAAACAGGTTAGAAAAGCTATTAAATATCGTATGGACTAGGGTATTTAGCTAAAAGTAGATTATATTGAGAAATAAAGAAAATTATTCCCAAATTTGTTGTGTTTTCTTGATTAATTCGTCTAATTTTTGGGATCGCCTTGTCTTCATTGAATATTTCCTATGAATACGACACGGCATCATTATGCTTTTGGTATGATGTTTAGAACACTCGACCATCATGCGGAATTCCAGGGTTCGATTCCTGTCTCAGTCATCTACATTTCTCTCAGCGGTGGCCTACTTAATGTTAATGTCGTCAGCTATGTTATAGTAAAAGTGCAGGAAAGGCTTCTCAAACTGCTGACGTTCGGATTCGTCTATAAAATGTAGGTCCCGTCGTGTGAGTCCAAAAAGAGAAGCATATTAATTCACAATAACGCGAGAAGCTACACCATACCTCATTTATAGGGTTTTATGGTAAATTGAGTTCCTTAAGTTTACATTGGCACATCTTCAGCTTTTTGTTATATAGAAAGACAACTCTATGCTCTACATTACTAATAACAAAAGTTATTTCATGGCACTAGAAACAAGCTTTCTAAACAACTATTGCCGACCGCCAAATGCTGATAACATTAAGCGTTTAACACTGCTAAATTACAACAATTTTGCTATATAACAGTACCCCCAGCCCCTCCTACACCACTGCCCGCAAAAACCTTCTAATTTGAATATAAAACTCAATTTTCTTAACTGCCCGTATGCCCATACCTTACAACTGTTTTCCAAAATACTTTGTCCTTGTTGTATTAATGTTGCACAGATTCATATCTCTTAGCCAGATGGCATCTTGAAACATGTAACGAAATAAAATCTTAAATTCTAATCTCGTTTCCACAAACAAGCCAGAATCACAAAATCACGAAATTATAACATTATTACGATTACTTTATCTTGGAAAGCGAACCCACGAGCAGCAACAAGCCACAGATTGCAAATTTTTATAACTTAATTTTTGTTTCAACCACAGAGATACTGAAACAAAAACTTTTCTAAACAAATGCCTGGTTGGGTTAAAGTGGCGCGCTGGTTTTCTTCCCACAGCAGCATAAAGGCTAATACACACACACACACACACAACAATAAATGCTCCAAATTTAATGGTAAATTACCGTTTGCTTACCAAAAAGTAACACAAAAGCTTATTCTCTCTCCCCCCGCTTGCCGCTGCCATGACAACAGACATGACAAAATTACAAGCAATGATTATTTGAACCCTGAATAAATAGACAACAGCAGCTACATACAGAACGACCTACAAAACAATGCACACGAATTTTGCCACGATTCAGAATGGTGATGTTGTTTTGTTTCTACTCCTGGTGGAATATTTTCAAAACCAGAAGTTCAATACCACACTCATAAAGTCAACACACAAGGCTTCATTCAATTCAACCCGACAATTGAGTCTCTTCTTCGCGCTTACGTAGAAAAAGCGGTTGCCAACAACAGACCCGGTGGAGGTAAAAAACAAAACAAAAAATCCCACACTCTGGGGAGAGCTGCTGTTGGCGTACAGGGAAAAAGGGCCAAATTGTGCATACCAAATGAAGCTGCAACACAAAGGTTCAGGCATATACAGCAACAACAAACAACCCACAACATGATCATCATCATCATCGCCGTCGTCGTCAACCACTTCGTCCTCAGTATGAATCAACAAATCTGAGGAAATATCTGCTGATATTCCCCCCGTTTAGCAGGAATCTGCATGTGAAATAAATGAACAGTTAATGTTACGAATTAAATAAACATTAAAAAACATAGAAAACAAGAAATAACAACTAGCTTAGAAGGGAACACAGAGGAGTTAAGCTGCAGCCAGCAACCAGCCACCACCACCATTTACCACTGGGCCACTAAACCCACAGCCACTGTTTGGGCCCGCTTTGGGATTACCATAACAGAACAATCGACTACAATGTTGTCGAGGCATTGGCAGAGGTTAAGCTATGACTACATGGACGGGAATGAGCGAGTCTCTATGCCAGCAGAGTAGTACACTTGTTGGTTGACTTGGTGGAGGGGGATTCTCAAGATTATTGTTGTTTAATATATGCGGGAGATGATAGTCAAAACGTTAGCAGCAAAGCTGTAGCTTCTCCCCCCCAAACTTCTTAACAGCACAGGCACAGGCAGCATCCTCAACTTGAACTCCCCCATCAACATCATCATCGTCATAGTTTTCAAAAAAAAATCTGAGCTCAAAACAAAAACTAAATGCATCTGTTTCTAAAACACACACAAAACAAAATAAAATCGTGGGTTTGTTTTTAGCTGCTGCTGCTAATGTTGTTGTTATTATTGCTGTTTTTGTATTGTTGTTATTGCTGCTTTAGCTTCTGATGTTCTTCTTTAAATGCTGATGTTATTGCTGCTGCCACAATTTTACCTTGGCTTCGTGACTTTTAAACTTGATTTGTAACATTCGTTTTTTTTGCTTCTACTGTAGCTGTTTTAGCCATTTTTTTTGGTTAGTTTGTTCTCAATACGAAAGTGTTGTTGTTGTTGTTGTTGTTTTTATATTAAAATTGAGATTTTAAAATTTTTATAGAAAATTGTATTTGTCTATGTTTGTTTTGGTGGGTTTAATAAAAATTCATTGATATAAATTTTAATTTTACTAACAAAACAAAACAAAAGACTTAAGCTACAAACACGAAATATGCCAAAAGGGCATGTGTGCAAAACAAGCGAACATGTAGTCATTAATTGGTTTAGACGAATTCGATTGGTCAGGGAGCAAGGAATTAAGAACTTGAAGTTGTCATAAATAAGAAATTTTATAGATGTTGTAAACACTTTTGGGATTTTGTAGAAATCTAGATATGTGGCCCAATTTTAATCGGGACAAGTGCCTCTGTATTCGGCAGTTGCGAAGTATGCATTCTAGTCTACAGTATTGATTGCAAATTCTCATGTTGAGGATTCAAAGAAGTTGTATCATAAGTTGACAAGAAATAGTTCACCTTTCGCTCTGTTTCATCATCTAAATCAAAAGTTTTTTTTAAATGATTGACACCACTTCTAAACTACAACTTTCAGTTTTATACACCAACTGAAATAGTTAACATTTTCATTGACGATTAACGAGGCCCAATCGACAGCTAACATAGTGTTATACACCATATGTCCTTATGCATGCATACCTTCCTACCAAACTAACGGTAGTTTACCAAAAAAAAAAAAACAAAAACATATACAAAGCCTACAACGAAGGTGTAGAAATCACCAAGTTTCCATTTCCGTCTTTGATCTTTAACCAAGTGGCCAACAATTCAACGTCCAGCCAAATTTGTCCAAAACGCTAACAGACGGCCCACAGAGACTACGGGTAGTAATAACATGACAGCAAAAAAAGTGGTATGTGTAACAAGTGCATGTGTGGCCAAAATGTAATTTGTCTAACGTCATGTTATGTTAACAATTTGTTAAACAATTTGTTACAATTTTTGTTTATTCGGCTTCAGTATCGAAACATTCGCACACACACACACACACACACACACACACACACACACACACACACACTTTCTATGTTTAGTTTTGGTAAGCGACTATGAAGATATTTTTGCGGTTTAGGCTCCCAAATACACGAAAACGGCAATGTTAAAGACCAAAACGTTTAAGGTAAAACTATGTGAAGACAAGAAAAATGTTTGTTTTATTGATAGCCAAGTTAAGATAAATTGAGGATAACATTTTTTTTTGTTTTTTGTTTGTTTGCCAAGCCAACACAATAAACAAGAGCAAAATATTTTGGCTATAGACGTGAAAATGTTAAGAAAATACTTGCGTAATTGGAAAATGGACATACATTGAAAACCGAAGCGTTAACTACTGTTTAAAGCTAAAGCTGACTATGGCGTTGAATAGAATTTTAGCTAGATACTGTAGAAGATATATAAACGCACACTGAGACACTCATAAGAATATAAAGCAAAGCAAAAAGGTATTATAAACGACTTACCTATACATTCACAAATGCTGCATTTTATTTGTTAATTCTTTGCTGGGGTTTATTGTCGCGTATAACATTTATGGGCATTTGGCATCCCTTCATTAACATAATACATGACCCAATCATGTCAAAACTAATTATAGTCATACTAAAAACAGAAACTCTCCTCTATATCAAATGGCATTAGAACACACTAACAACCTTACAAAAGTCTACACTACACCAAACTCGTTGCGGACTTTGTTATTCTCTGAAAGGAATGATTAATGTCTAGTATTAATTTGATATATTTCGTTTAGTTGCCATATGACAATATTTGTTTCATTTCGTCTCTCCCAAAAAAAAACCGGTCCAATTAGAAATTAAGTCAATATATTTCTTTTTTTTATCGAAACAAAGAAGTCTTAACTCAGACAGGGTATTCATTTGTTTTATTAAATAACATGCTGTGACCTGACACTTTTAGCGGTATTTCAGATCAATAGAATATTCATAAATTAGAGGTGTATATATAGACTAAAGATTGTTATTTTTAACAAATAGTTACCATCCACAATAAACTTGCATTGGTTTTTAAGTAGTGGCGTGGATGAATATACATACACAGGTAGAATAAATGGTAGAATGCGTATAACACCGACACTGTTTAACATACAAAGATATGTTATCATCGTAAATTATACCAATAGATAGATAGGAAAATAACAAAAGACTTAAGACACATACTTGCATGTGGTTATAACAAGTCATTTAACTACTGGTATTGATGGTGGTGAACGGAAATGGCACAACTAGAAATAAGCCATCATCGATTACTCTATATTAATTAAAATGAACATATATGAAGGAAGCGTCTCATATATTTAAACAAGGTATAGATTATTTGACTAGCGATGAATAATATTGTCTGATTTAACTTTTTTAATGGCAAAACTATGAGAATGCCGATACACCTTCTAGCTCGCAGAGTCACGGAAACTTTTTATCAAGTCGAAAAGTAAAGTATGGCATATTTTTAAATAATGGAGATATTATGATGCTCCAAGTTCCTGCGAAAAAACATTCTTCAAAGCTAAACTATGCATAAAAATAGTCAGAAAGAAAAAATTTAAATAAAAAGAAAATTCGAATCAGTAATGTTCCGCAAATAACACAACACAACTTTGAAATTTGTTATGTGTAAAAAATACTGCATAATTCTTGCTCAATCCTTGTTATAACAATATTATAATGGTTTGGAAAAACCTTTCATGCAGTGTCAGGCAAAACCGAACAGAAGCACACACAAATATTATGTGTTTTGGTATGTGTGGTGTCTCTTTCACAACTCTCAAGCAGAACATAGGCTGACTGCATTCAAATCAAACATAGCTTCGCGTACGTAAAAATTATTGCCGGCCTCGTGAGGCTATGTGATGCCTAGCATTGCTTTTAAGCAACTTAAAGGAAGGTTGCTGAGCCAACCTAACCAGTTAAGAGATATGTTTCGAATTATTTTATTGCATTTTTTAAAAGCTCTATTGGTCGTCTATCGACCCCTAAATCCCAGCATACAACAGCATAAAACAGAACGGGTAAGATTAACACCTGGCACAGCTGTTTCTTCGTACCTCGAGATTAGGTGGTGTTACTAAAGTGCTGCCGAATGGCGAGCACTATTTTTCGCTAGATTTCTTGGCTGACATAATTTTTCTTGTTGATGGAAGATTTGCGGTAGGTAGACTCAACTACTACCTCCTTCAAAACAATAATTTTTAACGTTTACGGTGTGTCCCCATCGAGAGGACTCTTTGTTCGTCGAAATGATTATTTTTTTTGTCCTCGTAGAACCGCTAAACCCATTTTTGCTGACTCCTTTTCTAGTGACGAGAAAACTGCAGTAACATCCCGCAGATTTCGGCCAATGATGTCAATATCATCGGCATTGGCTATTGGCATATGGCTCTTGTTTAATATCATCACCTTCTCCATAACTATATTAAATAGTGTACAGGACAGGCAATCACCCTGCCTGAGACCTCCTTCCGTGTTGAATGGTTCAAAGTGATCCTTACCAATTGTAATCGAGGATTTGATGTTTTCCAAGGTATTTCTACAAAGTCGAATCAGCTTTGCAGGATGACCAAACTCAGACATATAGCCTCATATAGCACATTCATTATCGGAGAGTCGAAGGCAGTGGTGGTAGGTGTCGATCTGTTTTTCATGAGTTTTTTTTCACGATTTGTCGTAAGTGAATATTTGATCCGTCGTATATTTACCAGGTCTAAAGCCGCACTGATTAGGTCCAAATAGTTTTTTAACGATCGACTTTAGACGTTTACACAATATGCTCGAAAGGACCTAGTACGCAATTTGTAATAGGCTCTTTCCACGGTAATTCTTCCATTCACAACGATCCAAGGTACATCTTGTATATATATAAAAACGTTAGGTGGTCTTAGTATCCCTTACTGAAATATTGTCACACCTTAAGTCTTTTTAAAAAAATAAAAGTCCTTCAACCAGAAAGGTCGGCAGGGCGTATATTTCACACAGAGTGAACCAGAAGAAATTTTACTTTTCAAATAATGATAAAAAAAATATATGCATGATATAAAAATTGTTAATTTTTCATAAAAGTACACAGCAAGGTATTTTATTTTATTATAATAAGATCACATACATGTGATCCTTGATAATTTTGACACTACTACAACGTGAAATGACGACTTGAAAGGTTTTTGATGAAATGTTCTGCATTTCCTTCCGAAAACCAATCTTTAATTCCCCTAGAGACACTAAGAGGAGTTGCTGTTCTACCCCTAAGAAAGAAGGGTATTGTATATCATTTGATGCGACCCATAAGTGTAACGCATAGAAGGAGTCACTATAGGTCAGGGTCCGGCACACAAATACCACTGTATTTTGTCATTTTATATGTGAGATTAAAGTCTCCTTTTCCTTTTAGATACCCACTACTCGTCATTTTTTCTTTCACACATTGAATAAGAGAAAACAAAATATAGATTTTCAATACGAACATTTCTGAATAGAATAACGAAAGTTTTAAATATTATATTTAACAACAACAAAATCATGCTAAGCAACATTCGATAAAAGAACCACCAAAAGAACTCTTTTCCAATATGTGTGCGCAATATACGTGAGCAAAGTGGGTGAGCAAAAGGACCGTGCAGTGCTGATCTATGCTCTAGACTCTTGATTTCTTGGAATCAAATTCTATTCATAACATTTTAAGTCGTTTGAATCATGTCCGTCTGTATATCTGTCTGTCTGACTGGTACGCAAAACTACTATTAGGATTCCATATGGGCTACATGAGCACGCCCCTTCTAGTACCGCCCATATTAATGTACCATTTCGCTCACTTTAGGAATCTTATAATAATATCAATACACACAACGCTATCGTGCCGAAATTCTGTATTTAGTAAAGCTATAACTGGTTAAAGTTTTAGAGAAAAAACTGATAGTCTGGATACACCCATTCTGGTACCTTCCATACAAATGTACCATTCCGCTCACTTTGGAAATCGAATAATAATATCAATACGTGATCGTGCTCAAATACTGTATGTTGTTTAGTAAGTTTTTTGTTATTACTAAGGGTATGTGTAAGTCAGTTTAACCGACTGATACTTACTTACTTCATTTGAATATCACTTTATACCCAAAAATTTCTGGAACAGCCCCCAACGAGCCGTTGGAGTTGCGACATGTTGCCCCATGTTGATGAAACTACGATCGGTGATGAAATTTTGTAGCAATGGAGAAAAAAGTTTTTTTGCATGTTAATATACCGCTCTATATTCACTGTGTATTCACTGAAGTATAGACCACTAATACCTCCTGCTGGCTAAGCTGTTCGTACAGTAAATTTGGGTGAATATAAGGGGTTTTGATTTTTCAATTAAGGATTTCTGTCACTCCAATACTTATAGTATTGGCTGATACAGTGATACAGTATAACAAATTTTGGTGGCATGAAAGCCTAAGGTGAGCATATTATAATTCCGGGGTATCAGATACGCCTCAAGTCGAAGTGAAGTATTCAGTTTTACCTAAAATAGATTTGGAAATTGGTCCTGTTTTACTTCATTTTCGATATCAAATGTCTGTAATAAAATTTAACGAAATTTAACTCTATATCTCAATTCCTTAAGTGTCCTTTTCGTCCTTCTGTCAAGAAAAGTCAGATAAATATTTTAAAATTGGACTTTAATACATTCAAATGTTCTACAAAATTGTTGCTTAAAAAATTCTACTTGGGGTGTTCTAAGATCGAAAATCGATATCACCCAATTTTACCAATTATTTTGTCACTTTTCAAAGCATTGCGTGAATAGCGACTTGGAATAGTCAGAGTATCTTTTATTTTTTTGTAGGTCCAATTTTGAATATTAAACTTCGGTAAGATTAAACTTTCTCATGGGCTCTGGTCTTAGAAATGTTGATAGAAAATATGTTATATAATTCCTTAACTTCTACATGATAAAATTGGCAAAGCGGAGCTTTTTTCATTTAATACTTCACTGAAGCATTGCAAAACTTTTATCGTAGACCTGAGATATTTTCATTTGAAAATTGACTGAGCAACTTATTCTAACAAGAGAGTTAAATGGACAATTTGTATGTTAGTAGATATCACAAATTTTTTTTTTTTTTAAATCTTTTCTTAGTTGGAACAGGTTTCGCTATTATAAAATATTGTAGGACTTAACTTTTTCACTAGTGGTTAATTTTTTTAATTCTGAAATATTTGTCAAATTTTAAATTAATAGATAAATTATCTAAACATTCTTCAACACTCGCCATTACCCCAAATCCTATCATATTCTTTTGATATACCCTATTGTTTTTTTTTAAATCTTTGTTTACTCTCATCACCGGTCAGTTTGTGAAATGTATTCATTTGTCTCCATGCATTCTGTTCTATGCATTTACATATCGTTATCTATTCACACACATAGAAAATTTAAGTGTAATGTAAATATAAATTGGCTATCTTCAAAGCAATGCATAATAAAAGTAGGCGTGACCAAAGCCGGATTTAGTTACTATTTATCATTACGAACAATGAATATTGGCAATTAAATTAATGAAATGTATTGAGTAGAATATTGCTAGCAATGGGAGGTGTTATAAACAAAAGACTTAAGACACAAGCACTTGAGTTGTGTTAGCAAATAAAATAAGTAAATGATTATGATACAATAAAACAATAAAAGTGCTTAACATGACCTCCGTGTGATAATACAATTAATGTCAAATAACTTGATAGACGTTTCATATAAAGTTCCAATAAATAAATACCAACTCGTACGAGATGTCATGTAAATAATAAATGATTTCAAGATAAATTTAATTGTAGTCGAAACTTACAAGGAGATTGCAAATAAATTATCAGGCATATCCGACGCCTTTATATATGTAATATGACCCTAATTTCAAGGCTGTATGCAATTAAAAACGAAGTTGGCCACAATTTAATATAGTTTTATCAGAAATTCAAAAGACTTAAGAAGCAAACTCGACAGATATGTGGTAGTGAAATTGTAAATTGTAAATAATACTGGCTATTGACCGATTTTCACTAAATCTATTTTCCTGATATTGTAAACCACAATAATATCTAATCTTTTAACATCTCATCCCTCCCTCCCTAAAACACTTCATGACACTTTTAAAGTTCATCTCACAATATTAACTGCATTTCATTGATAAATCGGTAGCGGGCATTGTCAAATGCCACATAGAAAAATTACAATTTGTTTCCATTTATAAACTAAAACCACAAAGCATGACTACTTTATGACTCAAAGCTAAACGACCATTTAACAAAAAAAAACGTCGCTTGTCTCCCCACAAACACACTAACAGATTTCCTTTTTTCTACAAACAGACTTTAATTCCCTCCAACAAAAGTCATTGAATAAAATTCGAAACAAAAAAACATCTAGTATAGGAATACAAACAACAACGAAACCAAAATGATTTGTTTTACTGCCTACATGACAGTTATTAATAATTGTTATTAATTTTCACAAACCAGATTCATTATAAACGCTTCAAAAGAAGTTTACGAAACGAAAATGATCTGCATTTCTATACAATTTATTTGGGATTCAAGTGTGTATTCATAGTTGTTACTATTTTAAATTTAAAGCAGTTTTTTTGGTTTTTATTAAATTTAAATGTTAAACGAAATGAGAATAAAGAACACCATAAACTAACTAATGCCACCACCACCACCACCATCACTATAATGTACGAGACAAATCTGGTTTAAAGATTAATTTATGAGTTCATCTTTATTAAAGAATTTTTATTAGCATCACACAAACG
Source organism: Muscina levida (assembly GCA_964034835.1). Classification (NCBI taxonomy): domain Eukaryota; kingdom Metazoa; phylum Arthropoda; class Insecta; order Diptera; family Muscidae; genus Muscina; species Muscina levida. The sequence goes on along the minus strand of OZ035883.1, from coordinate 145,130,682 downwards.
AGAGCCCGGCACGATAGGAACAGCCGTATGCCATTATGGGTGGGGGGATGCGGGGAAGTGTACTATAGTGTAGTATTAGAACTTTGTTTAACTGAAATGATTTAATGTGACCGGCTGCAACAGTGGTTAGAGTATATTAGTAGAGGCAGTGATAATATTTATAGGAATTAACAATTTATATAGAAATAGTAATAAACAAAATAATAAAATTAGTGAGTGTTAAATAATGCGCGGCTAGAGATTAGGTAATAAACCTAATTATTATGTTATTATATCCCAATATCTAGGAGAAATGTTTTCGAAAATTTTGTAATTTTTAACAAAAAATCAAACTTTTTATATAAATTTAGTTAATTCGAAATAAAAAATTCTAATAATTAAAAATAAAATATAATCCAGAAGCAGTAAAAAAACTTAAAAAAACTTAATTTCCCTTTGCACCCCATGAATGAGGTATGGGTTAGCTTCTCGCATTGTTGTGAATTAACACGCTTTCTATTTTTAGATTCACAACTAACGGCACCTACTTGTTTATCGACGAATGCGAACGTCACTGTTTGAGAAGCTCTTACTAGACACGCCGATTGACTCGACACTTAATACTGCGAAGTTGCTGTCAACAACATTCGAGGGGAGCCCACAATGAAAGAACAATTTTTTTTTTAAGATGACTGGAGCCAGTTTTGAACCTGCGATCTCCCGCATGGTAGTTGCGTGCTCTAACCACTATGCCACGGCCGGTCCCGTGGCAATAGCCATTTATTTTCCAAAAATTGTTTCATGACACAACGCAAATGACGGTCGTGGAGCAAATGTATACTATTCGAAAGCAGATGAACTATTTAATAGAAAGTACCACACATTAATATCGTACAGAGGCTCTAAGAATTACGTAGCACATTTATTTCAAAAGGTAGGACATGTGGTTTACTGCTTAATCTCTGCAGTATCGATAAAGGAAGTTGTAAGCTGGGAGACGTATAATAGAACTGCAGTGATGGAAGTCATTTTCTTTTCTGGTACTCAAGATGTTATAAATCTCTAGAATCAGTGTAACAAAATCAAAATCTGCCCAAGACTACCACAGATCTATTATTGGCCCAGCAGTACAATAGTCAGACTTGGGGCTATCCAACAAGTTCCAATAGAAGTGCAACGATTTGACATACCTCTCTAGAAACTTGCAAGATCGTTCATGAGTACGTTCTTATATAATTATACATATGATGTGGTCAAGCAGAAACAATTATGTGCATGCGATACAATTCTTGCCAACAGAGTATAAGAGAAGATCTATGAACCTTTTGTCACTGTTCAAACCGAAGGTGTCAAAACTTGTCTCAGAATGAAAAAGGACATTGCTCTATAGCAGTCAACGGCTTAACATAGCCCATGGGCAAAAGAGCCACAAAAAAACAAATGCATTTCGCACCTGTTAGTTTGGGCTTCTCGATGGATTCTTGAAGTTTTAAATACTTAAGGTTGTGATAATGTGTGAAGAAGGCACAGCACAGGTGCTGATAAGATAGTTTGGCAACTATCGAAATAGCCAACCGAACTGCCAGCGGTCAACAGAATCCATTTCACACAACTTTTGTAAAACAAATTCTATTTGCAATACTCGTATTATAATAGATCTTGAACCGAACAATGAAAGCAAACTCATTATTTACATACATAGATCAACAATACAAAACAAAAGCAAATGCATTCAGTCTCACTTGAGCATTCGTCCGATGAGGTTGTGTCGCGCTTGTTGTTACCAGGCAAATAAATCGAGGACTTAATCCGATTATTTGTTGGCAACTCTGTTTCGTTCCTTTGTAGATAACAAGGATTGTTAGGATTATTGTGAGTTTTAATAGCCAAATTCCACTGAAGATGACGCCAGCTGGTTCTGTTGATTTATTTGCGATGTTGATAAATCATTTTTTTTCCTTGGTCCTTGCGCAATTTAGATTTTTGTAGTGGGAGCATCTAGAATGGGTTTTGTTTGTTGGAGAACTCGAAAGAATTTGAAAGGTAATTTTTCATCGATGTTGATTATGCCAGTGCCCCGGCTGGGAACCGAACCTGGCACCTTCTACGTCGCTTCCACTGAGCTATCATTTAGACAACGACGAGTTCGCATACTTAGCGGATATTTTGGTATTTTGTTCAAGTATACTGAAAAAATATTGATTTCTATTCTAAGGAAATGAGTTCCCTTGAAAATTTAGCCGGGAATAAAATCCCATCATTCTTAAAAGTGGAGGAAAAAAACAAATCAAAAATATCGAGATGTTAAGATAAAAATGTTGTAAGTCTTTCAATTTTGTACGATAGAAGTACTGTTTGTTACAAAACAGTTTTTATTAGATCGTTAAAAGTACTTTTTGGCACAACAAATGTACTTTTTAATACATACATTTTAGTTTTTGTTTTAATCAACGTTAGTTTTGGTGCAATAAAAGTACTTTTTTGGTACAATAAATACAATGGAAGTTCTTTTTTGTACATTTAAACAGTAATGTACATTTCGGAATCAAAAATGTCACTTTCTGTTGCACTAAAAGTACTGTTAGGTACAGTAAAAGTACTTTTTGGCACAAGAATGTGCTTTCATGTACAATAAAAGTACTTTGGACTACATAAAATAGTATTTTTCATAGAATAAAAGTACTGTTTGATATAATAAAAGTACTTTTTGGTACAATAAATGTGCTTTTTAATACAACAAAAGTACTTGTTGATACATAAAATTTAGGTTTTTGTTTAATAAACGTAATTTTATTAGTTTTTCTTATAAGAAATTTTATTTCAAATTCAATTTAGTTTTTTGGTTAATAAGCGTAATTTTTGATACAATAAAAGTACTTTTTTGTACATATAAACCGTTAAGTACATTTCGGAATAAAAATTTTTACTTTCTGTTGCACTTAAAGTACTTTTAGGTACAGGAAAGTACTTTTTAGCGCAAAAAATTTTCTTACAGGTACAATTAAAGTACTTTTGGCTACATACAATTTTATTTTTGATAAAATAAAAGTAATTTTTAGTACAATAAATGTAGTTTTTAATACAAGAAATGTACTTTGTGGTTCAAAGTAAAGTACTTATTGGTACAATAAAAGTTTTTTTAGGACAATAAAAGTACTTTGGTCTGGAATAATTGTAGTTTTTGGTACAATAAAAGTACTTTTTGGAATTTCAAAAGTAGTTTTTGGTTCTATAAACATAAGTTTTGATACAATTAAATTAAATTTTGGTACAATAAATGTACTTTTTCTTGTAAAAAGTGTTATTGTTGGTACAAGAAATATTCTTGCAAATACAATAAAAGCAATTTTTGGTGCGTAAAAAGTAGGTTTTGATACAGTAAAAGTACTTTTCGGAATCAATAATGTACTCTTTGGCTCAATATTTGTACCTTCTGTTACAATAAATCTGCTTTTTGGTATAATAAAAGTAGTTTTGGAAACAATAAATGTACTTTTTGGTACAGTAAAAGTACTTTTTGGCGAAACAAATGTACTTTCCGGTACAATAAAAGTACTTTTGACTAATTGAAATGTTATTTCTGATACATAAGACGTATTTTTTGGTACAATAAAAGTACTTATTAGCACATCAAAAATAGTTGTTGGTGCAAAAAAAAGGTTTTTTCATAACAATAAATGTACTTTTTGATACAAAAAATGTTCTTTTTTATACAATAAAGGTGGGTTTTGATTATTTGTGATACAATAAAAGTACTTTTTGATACATCAAAAGTAGTTTTTGATAGAAAAAAGTACTTTTCAAAATAATAAAATTAGTTTTGGTATAATAAATGAACATTAAAATAATCGCACAATAGCAGTCATATACTGCAACAGAGTTCGTGGCTTAAGTCTTTTGTTTTAAACCACTAGAAAACGGTATACCAATCTACAAAACGACCCAATAAAAAATTACTTCAAAGTACAGAAATCTCTATGTAAAATAAAAATTTTTTGCCGATATTCAAAACATTGTAAATGACTAATGCCTCAAAAAATTAATGGGGGTCAGTCATACATTTTATCCCCTTAGGAGGCACCATGGAAGTGGCATGAGCTGATTTCATAAAAATTTTATAAGGGTAGAAGATAGTGGGTAGATATGGTTGACAAACAGTTGGGGTTGCAAAAATATTCCTGGCCGGTCATACATTTTACTTCCCTAGGAGCAACTTTGGGACACTTAAAGCGGTAGCAGCAAAGTTTATTCAAATTTGGTTTTTGTGTGGGAGCTTCCTTCGGTGGTAAAGATGAGGGGTAGGCATGTTTGAAGGAAATATTAGGAGGGAAAAATAATTGCGGGTCGGTCATACATTTTAACCCTCTATGACGCAAAATGGGAGCGGCAGGAGTTGATTTCTAAAAAAAAAACTATAAAATATAGACAAATTTTATAAATGTTTTGTATAAATATTGGGGTTGCAAATTTGGCTGCTCTAGTGGCACCTATGGGCCGGTTAAAGCGGTCGGAGTATAGTTTATGGAAGCCTCATACGATGGTAAAGATGAGAAGTAGGTATGTATATATAGAGAGAGAAAAATGATTGGGTGTCGGCATTTTAGCATTACATTTTAGCAGGCTATGGACGACTCCGGGACAGTAGCGTGGCTTGATATTGATTATACCCTTCACCACCAACTTTGACCACAATGAGCTGCCATTTTTTCCCAACCCCACAAAATTAGCAGGTGGTTTGTATTTAAATCTTCGTATAACACTATCGCATTCCTAGTCGTCATTGATTCCATTAGAACTACATAGTTAATAGTTCTAAGGGCAGTAGTAAATTCTGAAAAACAAGCACATATTTATATTTATAGCAGAGAGTATACAATTGGTCAGCAGTACTGGTGGCAAAGTCTATAATAAATCAGTACAGTTTTACTATCGACATTTCCTTCAGGAAACTTAGAACTACATTATCAACATATTTTTAAATTTATTAAAAAACAACATTTTGTTAGAAATATTAAACTTAATATCATGTCTTGAGTTTGTTTTCTCTTCATTTGTATCTATGTATATAGCCATTATAAACCACTGTTCCTACCTGCAGCTAATAAACAATAATGTTCGTGTCTTAAGTCTTTTGTTTACCGCTTTAAAGTTATTGTTTCATTTAGAACGTTTTTAAGATTTTTAATTAAATGCAAAAATAATTCACAGTTAAATATAAATAAGGATTAAAAACGTATAAACATTTATTAAATCTAAATATTAAGCATTGATAGATTTCGTTAAGGCATTATTAATATTGCTATTGTATATCGAATTTGTTTTTAAAGAAAAAGTAGTTGCATGAATGTATTGTATACTTTAGTAATTGATTAAATGCAATTATTAAAGATTATTCAATTGTTTTGATAAGCATTTGTTTTTCTGGACAAATAGTCAGCATAAATAAATAAAATAAATATATAACTGTTAACGTTTCAAACATATAAGAAAACAATTCTGAAATAGTTCGATTGGATACATTTAGTTTTTTAATTTCCAATGCATATTTTAGATTTCACTATAAGCTTTTTGCTTTCAACTGTCTTAATGGTACTTACTTACTTTCCCTTTGCATCCCATTAATGAGATATGGGAGAGTTATAGTTTTGCCCCTGAGGCTTTTATCATAATTTTTTATTATTAGCATTCATTTCAGCTTATAAATATATCGCCGGCTTAACATGTAAAGGCCTTAAGTGTTTTTTTTTCAAAATTTACGAGAATGACAAAAACAATCAAACGCTTTCTGCACAACGTAGACAATTGCCTTATCAGCTGATCGGAGTGTAGCGAAATATGTCAATTGGCCGGACTCCCGAGAATATACCGCGCAAGACAGTTGATATGACAAAAAATTAAGAAATGATATATTCAATATTGTGTTTTTTTTTGTGTTTGATATAAAATATAGTCAAGATATTCTACAGTTTTAAAATAAAACTCCACAAGGTGGAAGCTAATCTTTCAATTTCAAACTCCAGTGGCTGTTGTAGCAGCTGTTATTAGGCTTACATATGTACGTACGTATATATTAAGTTGTACGTCGCTATTTGATAAACTAAAGCCTACACCTTTAGTTGCACCAAATTGCATATGTGTGTCAGCTCGGACAGCTCGCCCATCCTAACTATTTATTTATTTTTAATTTTGTCTCTTTCTTAACAACCCATCACCCCCCACCTGCAGGTTCACCTCATGTATTTCATTGAACATACTTGTATCGTGGTCAATTTTATATTGGCGCCTTTTTAATTAATAAATTCTAAATCTACGCTGTACGTTTAGCTACTCGTATATGTTTTCGCTTGTGTTCCTTTTCCTTCACTGTCCCATTCACATAGCTCTTATCAGCTATTTATCTTTATCAACATATAAAAATAGAAAATAAAACAAAATACATGTAAATATATTGTCGTTACTAGTTATAAACTAAAGTCCGCCTCTGGTTAGGCACAAGCTAAACGCCGGCGATATAAGAGTCGCTTCGACTACACTTATAATGAATAATAATAAACGCGCTTGAGCATTCGCAACGACTCGTACTCATAGATACATGTAAAGTTATAGCAAAGTTTTTACACATTTTGTTTATTGTGACTTCTTGATATTTCTCATTCATAAGATTTTGTTTCTTATCCTCCGTTCATACATATGTAATATAAATTTGTTGTACTGTGTTAGTGATATTGTTTCTGTTTTATCTATCAGTTTATTTATTATTTACTATTCATATGTTGTAATGACAACGTGATTTAAACTTACGTTGTTTACCTTCTAGTTTGCTTGTGTCAGAGCTATGGCTGTTTGTTCTGTTTACCGGCCTATTAAGGGTTCAGTGTAAAACATTACAGATTCAATATAGTATTTATGACTTTAAAGAGGCTTGAATGAATTTGTGCGTTAAAAATATCGTTGCTGTTGTAGTTTTCTTAGAAAAAATGGCGTCCGATTTTAAGGTGGGTGGTCTTTAGTCGCCAGTGGCTGGCGTTTTAGTTATGGACACGTCCAAGTGGAATTTGAATATAAGTTTGCTCGCTCTCTCTCTCTCTCTCTTAGAGTTACGTGAGGCCTGGAGGTGTAAAATTAATGATACGTTTAATATCATTTCAAAATCATTAACACGAAGGTGATTACGGTGGCACAAGTGGCTGTATGTAAACAGTTTTAAGGTTAGTTTTTAATTGCTTAATGAAATTGCTAAATTAATGCGAATTTAAAGGAAATGTGTTATGAGTTTAAGGTAATAAGATGATAATGATGATAAGTATAAGAGCTGCGATGAATGGAAACACATATTTTTTTGTTTCCTGTTCTTGTCTGAATTTATTTTTGTTTTAAATTCTATTTAAACTTACCTATTGTTTCCATAACAAAATTTAAATATTAAGTTTCATGCGCTTTAATTCACAATTTCTAAAGTGTTTGTTTGTATTTCCACTGATAATATCATACTAGGACCGGCCGTGGCATAGTGGTTAGAACACTTGACTGCCATCAGGGAGATTTGTGGTTCGATTCCCGTCTACAGTCATCTGCATTTTTATTTCATCGCCGGCCCACACGATGTGGGCCAGTTCGCAGTATAGTGTCGGGTAAATTGTCATTATTATTATTATTAGCCTTTAAAACACGATGTGGGCCAGTTTGCAGTATAGTGTCGGGTAAATTGTCATTATTATTAGCCTTTAAAACAACTTGACACATATATATATTTATATCTTAGTGCCTAAGTCAGAGGCCGAAATGATCAAAGATTTCCATTCGCTTCGATCTTGTGCGCACCGTCTCCAGTCAGTCCTACCAAGCAGCGTCAGTGATTCCTCCACCTGGTCCTTCCAACGTAGTCGCGGTCTCCCTCTTTTACGCCGTCCTTCATGGTCTTGATAGAATACCTTTCGCGCTGGAGTTTCCTCATCCATTCTCACGACATGGCCTAGCCAGCGAAATCGTTGCACTTTGATTCGCTTGACGACATCAATGTCGTGGTATAACTCGTACATCTCATGGTTCATCCGAATCCTAAACTAGCCGTTTACGCAAATGGGTCCATAAATTTTGAGGATTATTTTTCTCTCAAACACCGCCAGATGAGCTGCATCTGCCTGTGTAAGCACCCAAGATTCAGAGGCGTACAACAGGACCGGTAAAATTAGTACCTAGTACAGCTGGACTTTGGTAGTTCGAGATAGGGTGGTGTTTATAAAGTGCTAGCGTAGTCCAAAGAAACACCTTGGCAAGCACTATTCTCCGTTTTATTTCGATTCCTTATCAGTGCGGCTTTAGACCAGGCAAATCCACGACGGATCAGATATTTACAATACGGCAGATTCTTGAGAAAACCCATGAGAAGCAAATCGATACTTACCACCTTTTTGTCGATTACAAAGCTGCCTTCGATAGTCCCATAAGGCATCGACTATACGAAGCCATGTCTGAGTTCGGTATTCCTGCGAAGATAATTCGTCTCTGCCGGTGTACCCTTACGAATACCAAATCCTCTATTCGGATTGGCAAGGATCTATCTGCACCATTCGATACGACGAGAGGTCTTAGACAGGGTGACGGTTTGTCATGTATGCTGTTCAACATAGTGATGGAGAAGGTGTTAAGGAAAGCAGCGGTTAACATGTCTGGCACCATATTTAATAAGAGTCACATGTTGCTCGCATAGCCGATGATACCGACATTATCGTTCGAACGATGCGAGAGGTAACAGCTGTCTTCTCATCTGTTGAAAGGGAGTCAGCGAAAATGGGTTTGGCAGTGAATGAGGACAAGACGAAGCTAATGATATCATCGAACAAAGTGTCCAACCGTTGGGGACGCAGCGAGAACGTTGAAAACTATTGCTTTGAAGTAGTGGATGAATTTATCTACCTTGGATCCGCCATGAACAAAAACAACAGCGTCAGCCTCGAAATAAAACGGGTAAATTGTCATCTCTAGTAAAAAAAGCTTCTCAAGCTGTAACGTTCGCATTCGTCGATAAACAAGTAGGTGCCGTTTGTTGTGAATCTAAAATAAAAAGCGTGTTAATTCGTAACAACGGGAGAAGCTGTCCCATACCTCATTCATGGGGTGTAAAGGAAAATTAATATTTTTTAAATAATATCTTATTACATTTCTTAGTATATGCAATAATTGTTAAAAAAATATTCCTTCTTCTACATTTTCCCCTCCCATTACTAATACAATGCTTATACCTTAAATTTCAGCTGCCACAAACAAAAGACTTAAGAAACAAACATTTTTTACATTTATGTCGAGGGAAAAGTATTCGCAATAATCTTCCACCAATAGTACTTAATTTCTTACCTTATTACCTCAAACACCTTACTGCTTTTTGAAAAGACAAAATAAACCCAAAAACGTAAGACAAAAACTTTGTTTTCATATATCAACATCTTTGAAAAAAAAACGACTTTTCACCCAAATCTGTCTTTTCTTTTAAACATTATCACGATCTCACTAAAAATATTTATAAATATTTTACTGCATTTCTAGACAAAACAAAACTGAAAATGTTTTAATTATCTCCATACAGTAGTACTAATTCCTTTATCTCCTCCCATGAACACCCACATTCTAGTGGCAACTGGAAAAAAACATATTTCCCCCTCTCCCCCTTGCAAATTCCACTGAACTAAATCATTATAAAAAGAGCAAACCATAAACTGACACGTTTATGTCATTTCAACGATACAAATCTTAAGAGGGACAGCAGACCTTAAACTCTTCAAATGCTTAGGAACCTCTAAGCGGCCAAAAAAGAAATGGTATCATGGCAAAAACTGTCACGCTTTGTTCTCGATTTTCAGAAAAGCTCCTTGTAAAGAAATGTTGGCTGCTGGATTTCTCTCTAGCCATTTGAAAAGTTTCCACTCTGCCCTCCGTAAATGTTTGTCAATTTTCAGCTTCATCTCAACTGTCACCCAAAGGTGCCCATTAATGTACCAAACATGTTTGGGCTGATTTGCTGCAAAGTCTCCAACGATTGAAGTCATCTCAGCGGAGAAAAAATAAAATTGTATGCAAAGTGCTTTTTAAGGCGGATGGTAATGGCAATTTTGGTGATGGTGGTGCCGGTGCCGAAGCTGGCTGGTGTTGCTGTGACTGCTGCTGCTGCTGCTATTTTGGAGGCGGTGGTGGTGGTGTTGTTGGTGATGCCGCTGATGGTGTTCCTTTTTTGCTAGCGTCTTTGTTCACTTCGTGGCATCATGGTGTGAACATTATCACTGGTAATGGTTGCCTGGCTGCCAGTCTGCCTGCCTGCCTGCCTGCTTAAAGTTGTTACAAAAAGCACTTGAAATGCAAACTAAAGCTGGCTTAACACCTGCTGTGTTAACATTACTTTAAATATTGCAAATAAGCGAAAAAAGGTTAAAAGTTTTCTGTTTAAAGAAATTGAGTGTAGCCACAAGAGTAGGGAAATCTTCCCAAAGAAAAATGAAGTCAACCTGTGTGTATGTGGATATGTGTGTGTCTGTGTATGTATGTGTTGTTTATAAATGTCTTGCAGGAATTGTAAAATTTTATGGATTTTTAGAATTTTTTGTTAGAGATTTCACATTGATGAAAATTGGTTTCTTTCTCAAAATCTATTTGAAATAAATGGTTTCTTTTCAAAGTCATAAATATAATGTCAGAGATGAAAAATATGATATATATTTATGAAAATGTTTGTTAAGTATATAGATGACAAACAAGCTGTGTTAGTGAAATTACAAAAAAGTATCTTTATTTGAAGTTGCTATACAGGTATTAAGTGAAGTACAAGATTGCTGATAGATAGGTTTAATTTGTAATTTCGAAGTAAGCAATAAGACACGCACAAAAATATTGTACAGGTCCCTACGGACTGGTGTAGCCCCAGTTTCGGGACGTGTTCTCTATGTTGTATTAACCGATCCTAGTCTCAGAACCTTTGTATGTAGGGTACCGGAACTTTTTGTATGGGGTTGGCCTATAAGCGTCAATTGACTCCCGACCGACACTTAGTAAATCATGTTCAATCAGACCTTGAAGGAAGGAAGTTCAGTATCGGTTTCGGTAGTTTCAGTACTAATAATAGAAAGTAAGTTATAGGAACACCAACGTCACAGCAAACTCCGCTAATTATTAAAATAGTGTCGGACCGGCCGTGGCATAGTGGTTAGAAAACGCGACTACAATGCAAGAGATCCGTAATTCGATTCCCGACTCCAGTCATCTACATTTTTGATTCATCGAGATAATGGGCATGTCTAGTAAAAGCTTCTCAAACAGATGTTGTTGTTGTTGTAACAGCTGGAGGAAGTAGCTGGGGTGATAATGCTTTATACCGATTTTCAATTTATGGCACTCGATCGGGCATGTAATCCGATTATCATACGATCATTGTTCGCAACTCTGTTTCGTTCCTTTGTAGATTACAAGGTTGGTGTCAAGGATTGGTAATTGTTTTTGAGTTTTAACCACCATTTTCCTCCAAGAGATGGCGCCAGCTGGTTTTATTGATATATTTTTAAGATGTTGATAAATCGTTTCCATTTGTCATTTGCAGTGGAAGCATCTATCGTGAGTTTTATTGGCTGGAGAACTTGAAAGTATTTAAAAAGTAGTTTTTCATCGATGTTGATGCCAGTGCCGCGAACCGATACCCGGTCGGACCTTCGGATTGCAAATCTACGTCGCTTCCACTGAGCTACTGAAGGCCACTTTCTCTCAAACAGTGACGTTCGCATTCATCAATACACAAGTAGGTGCCGTTAGTTGTGAATCTAAAAATAGAATCCGTGTAAATTCACTTCAACGCGGGAAGCATTTTAAGAAGGAAATTAAGTAAGTTGGTCTTAGCCCGACGCACTGACATCTTTGGTATCCATAGGTGTATGTCCCCAAGTCCTATTTGAGAGTGAATCATAAATAGTTTTATTTTTATAGATATTTTATAAATGATAGTATTTTTGTATGTGTATCTCTTTTTAGTGATTGTGATCGAGATATGAAAAGGCAAAGGGATTTCAATTTGCCAGCGAAGCTTTTGAATAACCAATTTAGTGGAAAAGGTGATTCTTTTATCGACCCATACTTTTTTTTTATCGATATGCCATTGTCTGATAACTTGAATCATTCTGTTATTCCACATTGGCGCCAGCATTGTATGATTTTCATAAACTAAGACATACTAACATTTCAGTTTGAGTCTTTTTGACCCCTACCACCTACTTCGGATGTTTTTAGTCATTTGTGTTGAATTCTTACTAACAGAATATAATAAATGTTTCCAAGATCAAAATCATCTTTTAACTAGTGCCAATTCCCAACTACTTTCTCCAGCTTCTACCGAAAACACACACAAATTTGTTCCATTTCCACAGTTTATTCCCGTAAAACCTACTTTGTATTAAACATTACCTTACATTGATTTACAACAACAACAACAACACCACTTCCAAAACCCCCTTTACATTACCAATCTAATAAACTATTTGAAATCTCTTAACAAGTTGTCCGCTTACCATTTATGTACATTCAAAAAGGTTTATTAAAACAACAGCCAAACCACCACCATTCATTCCACCATCATTCCAGACAATATTAAATGACTTAAGGCCATTGCACGCCTTGTTTTGATCTTAACCATGGTTATGGTTATGATTTCAATTTAAGTGATTTTTTTTCCTGGGAGACTATTAAGCAAAAAAACAGCCAAACATCATCGTCATTTGAGACTACCATAAGCACCATCACCAAATCGTCATCCCCATCGTCATCTGCCTCATCATTTTGCATCATTTTAGGAAAATCATTTTCACGACATTGCTGCATATTCCTTTGGCTTTTGTCTTGCGAGTGTTGTATTTTTACTCAACCAATTTCAGAGTTACAAATATTCTCATGACCTGCCAATCCAATTGAATAATGTTTAAGAGCAACAATCTTCCAAACAGCAACAACAACAACCACAAAAACACTTTAACAAAAGCTTGAGCGAGTGTAGGTTTACAGGGGTGCGACGGTGTCGGGTTTCCAAGATCTTGCGGAAAAGACTTTGTTGCCAATGTTAACATAAATTCACACCTCTGGTCATAACGACGACATCGTGTTATACAAAAGTCACTGTAAAATCACAAGAAATCGATCAAACGTCAAAGCAACGAGTTACCAGACAAGCCACAGCCAGCCAGCCAGCCAACAACTCCACCGGCACCGGCTCCAGCTTTGGCTCTCCAGCCCAGTTATGAACTAAAAAGGAAACAGAAACAGTTTCCTACTCCTATTTTTATTCTGGTTCACATTGACTAAACGGTGGTGGCACTTTTCAGTTTTATTTATATGCAAAAGTTAGATCGCCTAACACTTCTTGCTTGCTAGTTACATTTCTTGATGTTTTTGTTGCTGGTAGTAAATGGGAGTACAACACTCCAAGTGTTTGGGGGCTTCACAAAAATATCAAAAAATTGCCATCTTGATTTATGACTTCATGACCAAACAATCACATACACTACAACTGACACATACATTACTTGGATTTGCAACAACAGCAACAACAAAAATAGCTAAAGCCCAGAAATGTGTTTTAGTTTCCAGACTATCCATTCATTGGCTTCATTTCTCTGGCTTCAATAGGTTTCCAGCAATTTCCGTTTAGTTTAGACAATCGGTCGCTAGTTATGGTCGCTCATGGTTACACCAATCAGTGTCGCTTTGCGCAGACGTCACTCATTCTTTGGTCATAAAGCAACGAAAACCAAAAACAAAAACCCCAGACGAGTTGCAGCTTTAAATATATATTTAAAGACAATTTAGTGTAATGTACGAGGTGGGGAAGGCAAATGGAAAATTGGAGCAAACTACAGATAATTGCAGCTCTTCTTTTATAGCAGTGAAAGGAGCTATTAGGAAATTCCTTGTGTTAAATACACAGAAAATTTGTGTGCAATTAGAGAATGCCATAGAATAAGAACCTCTTCTGAAAACATTCCCAATAGTCAATTATTTCATCAATTAATTTGGTAAGTAAAATATTTGACGAAGAAGAACGTAAAAAAACTTATGGCTGATTGAAAGAAAATAGAGAAGCAAACACGGTTCCTAGCGCAGGTGCAATGCTTAAGTCTCTGATTTATAGAAATTCTAATAATTAGAGTGTCCCATCAATCAAAGTAGAAAATAATTAGGTTAGTGGTTCAACAGACAATATAAATAAACAGGTAAGGCGGATAGAGCAGTATTATATACACAGTAACAATATTGGAAACATTTTTTTGTTAGCATAAAGTAATATTCTATAGATTATACGAAATACTGCTTTTATAAAATTACAAGTATTAGAAAAATTACTAAAAAAATTATCTTCGACTATACCGGAGCTCAGATACCCTTCATCACTTGTAAAAATGGTGATACCAATATTAGTGGTATTCTACAGAATACCGTTTGAATAAATTTCAAATTCTTATAAAAATAAAACGCATACCAAATTACAAATACACCAGAGATTTAAGACGTACATCAACCGATTCTCTTCAAATTCTTCTTTAATGAATTACGATATATTGTGATATAATATGATTTCGACCATATTATGTATATATTTAATTAAATAAATATTAAACTTTGTTCTATTTTCGATTTATATCCGACATTGCCACCATTTATACTGCAACATTCTTCTCCTGCCCTCGTGCCAGACGGTATGTGTGTGTGTGTCATCGTCTGCCCCTGTCTGAGAATTGTGTTAAAATGGTACCACAAGGTCTAGCTGATCTAGATTAAAAAAACTGAGAGCTCAACTCTTTTCGTACAATTTTTGGTTTTCTTTTTCTTTTTACCCCTTGCGAACAAAAAAGAGGAAAAACATTAACTAACTAAAGGTTTCGAACATCGCGAAATCACAAAAACTTAAATTGACAATCATTTGAATTATTATTGTTGCCAGTTGAAGTGAACAAACTGTTAAACAGTAACAACGGCAGCAAACGGGGAACTGAGGCAGCAGCCGGCCGCCGTACTTGCTTCAACGCAAAGGTGGCGGTGGCAGTCAGCGCAGCCAGTTGCAGTTGCAACTGTAACTGCAACACATTAAACAGAGACTATCAGCCACCAAAATAGTTGTAAATTGTAAAGCTCAGTAACTTTTGCTGTTGCTGTTGGCTTGAGCTATTTCATTTTTGTGGCGTTTTCTTGTGTGTCTTTGGTTTTAAGTGAAAATGAGTATCAAAATTCTCACCATTATTGTTTTTGTTGGTTATAAATGGTTTATGGTGTTGCTGTTGTTGTTGCCGCTGCAGTATATTTGGGGGCATTTTCGGTAAAGTGAAATAAATGGCCAACGATTGTGTTTATTTTTGACTGTAAGTCTTTTTGTTTTCATTGGATTTCTTTCCTTGAGCACCATTGTTGCCGTATCTGTAAAAAAAAATAACTAGAAATAGTTAGCAAAACAAAAAAAAATGCTTAAATTTTTGTTTTACTATTGTTGTAGCTGTAGTTGTTGTTGTTGTTGTTGTTGTTGTTGCAAGAAAAGCAAGAAAATCGTGAGATTCTTTAATGGAATTGGTTCGTGAAGAAGTGTTGATGAGGTCGATGATGTGAATGATGATGATGGCAATGATGACGACTTCGACAAAGACGACGACGACCATATAGCAAAAACCGAGCAACGCAAAACAAAAACTAAAGATGATGATTATAGCATGGAAACCATAACATAACTCTTGCAGTAGTTGTCTTACAGTTTTGTCGTAGTTTTTTTTCACATAAATATGTTCTACGAAAAGATCAATGAACTAATATAGATTATTTGGTCATGATTGGACGTAGAGTGTCACTGTGTTGCAGCCAATTTATTAGTAAGGGGTTAAGTTAGCTGTGTTGTTGTTTGAGAATTGTTGCAATCAAAGAGAGAGAAAGAATAGTTAGAAACGGAAAAGTACATTGGAAAAAAATTAAATTGTGCAGACTTTTTATTGTCGAATCATTTGAATGAATTATTGTCTACAAAAACAAAACAAATCGTAAAGTTTATAAAAACTTGAGCTGAAACTTTTCAGAAAAATGTTTTTTCAAAAACTTTTTCACATTTTCCTTTTGTGATATTAAAAAATAGTTACCCCGCGGTATAGAAAAATGATTCCCCCAATAAGATCAATCTTTTTTAATGATATCGACTTTCCAAATAGTTTTAAAACAAAACTTGTAAGGTACTTATCTTCGGTTCAGCTCTTGACGAAGCTAAGATACCCTTCACCATTTATAAAAATTGCCATAAAACTAGTTGTTTGCCCTACAACCAAATTCTATTGAATTTTGTACCGCACAAAAAGGAGTGTTATCCAGTTTCTGTCAGTAATTTGGAATTAATTGTTCATATGAGTTGAGCAAATATTTGTGACTTTTAAAACCCAAAAGAGGTATTTTGTATAGGAACTTAGAACTTAACCCACGATTAGATGATAGAAGCTTGTTTACCAAATTTTAACTCTATAGCTCTTTAACTACGGCTGTAATCGTGGGGACAGACAGACGGACAAGCAGCGAAAAGGAAGATTTTGAAATGCAAACTCCGATTAGAGTATAGAAGCTTGTATGTCATTATTTAGCTCGATAGTTCTTAAACTACGGCTGTAATCAGGAGAATAGACAGACGGACACTCCGCAAAAAGGGGGAGTTTTTTTGGAACAACATGATTTAACCTGTTTATATATAATAAACAATTACAAATATTTTTTTTAATAATCAAGTTTTAAGCCACCATAAGCCAGATTTGTTTTCTTTTCATTGGTGCTACATATCACCCATTCTGACATTTTGCTCATTATAAACACTAAATATAATTTATTTTGTCATGTTCTGTTCCAACGTCATTGATGTATTTTGGAACTATGTATGTATATTGGCCCTACACTCAGTTCGAAACATTTTGTCTCCACTTCAATCAAGTTCGTGTCTTACGTCTTTCGTTTACTCCCTCTGCCTCTCTCTATCTTTCATATAACTTCCAACACTTCCTCCCATTTTATTTCAAATACAATTTTAAGAGTTATTTTATTACATTTTATTAACTTTGAACCGTTTATATTATGAAATTTTATTGTATCCCCCCATGTTTGTCCTCTAACCCGTGAGAAAATCGATTGCTAGCACAAAATTCTCATTATTACTTCTCAGTATTGGACATGCAATTATTTCGGAATTTATCAACAAAATTCTAAATTAATGTCATCTTTGCTTAGCATAGCCTCACCATAACGCCTTAGTTGGCAGTTTCTTTAAGCTACACGATGATGACCAGTTTACAAAATACATACTCCCAAGTAGAGAAATTGTAATAATAACAAGTGTTTAATTCTTAACGCCTTTTAGCATCTTCGAAAAAAAAAACATTTTATGCTTAGTAAATTCTTGCCTGGCACATTCAACATTTTCATTTCTTTGACCACTGCGCAATAAGCCTTGTACTAAACGGCCACACAATTTTTACCTAGAATAGTCAGTGGGTCAAATGCGTTCTCTGCATACGGCAGAGATTCGTTACCGAAGATGCTAGAAATGTGGCCGGTCGCCGTTTCAGCAGCCAACATTTTCTACATTTGTTATGCGAACAAAAAGCACTTTACTATGCATTGAATGAATACGATTTTCTTTAGTTATGGCCAATAGATATTTTGAACTCTCTGTCGCCGCCGTCTTTCTGGCTGGCTGGCTGGCTGGGACGATGATGTCGACTTTAATTCTGGCCAGCACACAGTTGACTTTGGCTTGGCTTGGTTTATTTGTTTGGTAAATTGTAGGCAACAACAACAACAACAACAATACATGGTTGGCTAAATTGTTCCTCCATAACCGAACCATCCATAACTGTGTGAATATATTTTTGCCAAAGTCTTATCCTCGCAGAAAACACCGTCCAGGGCCAAAGGGGGCCAAAGAGGTGGCGGCCATATCATTGCGAAGATGCGAACTGGGTTTATGTGTAGACATCTACAACAATTGGTGTAATGACCCGCTGCTTTTTGGGCTGCCGGTAGAGGCGACCGACTGGCAAGTCAAATGGAATCTTCACTTTTTAACTCTCATATTCGTTTGATTTCTGTTTGTGCCTAACATGTGCAACCGGTTTTTATGATGATTTCTGTAGTTATGTACGTAAATAATTTTTATTATTTTGTTGAATTTGACTATAATAAATATTTATAAATACAAACGCGCAAGCATACAGATCGACTCGACGCTCAAAAGGAAAACCAACGCCTGTCTTGGTGTAACTTTCAGGGGATTTATCTTTATATAAAGTTTAGTGTATTGGGGGGACTATAAAGTTTACACGCGCGCTTAGCATACATATCTACTGAGCAAATGCACTTTTAGTAATGCAATCATGTGATGTTAAGGTCAAGTATTTGCATTATTAAAAACCAGATATATTGTTGGTGGTTTTTTATGCCAGGAATTCTAAATTTAATTTAATGGATAAATTAAATTTTCTGTAAAAAGTTACTTGTAGAAGAATAACAGGTGTAAATGGGGTGCCATGGAAAGTTAAATTTACCAGCGGATGAAATGGTGCTGATTGGTTCAATTACTTTTAAGATAGGCAGTTGGAAATAAAATCTTGCAAATTTTGCATTATTTATATGGATTATTAGTTAAACAAATTGATGCTGGCAATTGAGATGAAATTTAAATATAAATATTAATACAAAAAATAATGCAGACATGTTTTTAAAATGGAGATGAGGCGCCAATACTATTTTACATACAAGTTATGTTCTTGGAATTATGTAGCATTTAGTGTTCCTATATACACAAGACACTGTCTCATATACATTTGAAACTAAAAAGCAATACATAGCAAACGATTAAGCGCGGTTTACTAAAGAGCCACTCTCCTTTAACAAAAAATATCTATAATGAAAACATAAAGAAGGGAAAAAACAAGAATACCTCCAAAGGTAGATGATCCCCGCAATCGTTACGACTATAAAGACCATGATTTGAGGATATGCAACTGAAATAACCGAACTCCCTACAGAGATAGTGCCACTATCCAATTGGCCGATGTCCTCGACAAATAAAAGGCTGACCGCTATATAGGAAATGCGATGGACGGGACAGGGCTGCACACGAGGAAAGAACTGTGACAACTTTTACAATAAATTTTGATGTGTACTCAAAGTCGCAAAGAGACTTCGACATCTGTTCTCACAATATAATCCTATAACTGATCGAATAGCCACTCTCCGCATCAAAGCGAAACAGTTTTACAACACGCTGATTTGAGTATACGCCCCGACGGAAGACAAAGACGAGGATACAAAAGATGCATTCCACAAGAGCCTGGAGGACATATTATATATGACAGCTGTCTGGCCTATGAAAATAAATTTGGCAGATTTTAATGATACAATAGGAAGGAGAGAAGCTCATAGTTCACCGCTGACCGCTGCCCGGCCCATGAGAATAATTCTGGGAGATATTAATGTTACAATAGGAAGGGAAGAAGCTCATAGTTCAGCAGTCAGAAAATTCTACACAACAACACTTCCAATAAAGGACTCAGACTGGTTAGCTTCGCGCCGGCAGTAAACAAGGTAGTGAAAGATATCCACAAGGCATTCTGAGGACCGGCCATGGCATGATGGTTAGAACACGCGACCACCATGCGGGAGATCACAAGTTCCACTCCTGGTTCCAGTCATCTAAAAAAACAACTTCACAGTATAAGTGTCGAATCAATCGGCATGCCTAGTAAAAGCTTCTCAAAAAGGGACGTTCGCATTCGTCGATATACAAGTAGGTGCAGTTAGTTGTGTAGGTAAAAAAAGAATGCGTGTTAATTCACAACAACGCGAGAAGCTATCCCATACTTCATTTATGGGGTGTAAAGGGAAATTAAGTTTTTTTAAATTTCGTGTATATGCCCTGATTAAAAGACAAGAAACCGAATTGATCGCGTGTTAATCGATGGAAGGGATGTCTCAAGCGTTATTTCCGCTAGTAACCAAACACGGTGAATGGTAGACGTCGCAACGCATCATACATTTCCGAGATCGTCAATGCCTATCTCAACCAACTCTCTCAATTACTTTAAACAAATCACCCTAATTCTGATGTTATGACACATCAGAATAAGGGAAAATTCTATGAACACTGCCGCAACGACCGTACTGGGTTATGAAAACCGACGCTCAGAAAAGCCCTGGTACGATGAGGAATGTCGCGTAGTGTCTGAGGAAAAGGATGCTGCATACAAGGACAAACTGCAGTCAATGGTAAGGCGTGCGGTGACGGCTATATATGATATAATGAGAAGAGAAGGTAGACGAAACGCCTCTACAAGCGGAAAAGCGTCTACGGAAGAAAATAGATGGCCAGGATATCAAAAAGTACAGGGAAGACCGAAAGATCTACCAAAATGGTAAAAAGATGGAAATCTGGTCACGGAAACGCAGAATGTGACGCAAATATCTAGGAAACACTTTATACCCTGTTCGTTCCCCCAGGCAGCATAAGTGACAAAATCACGTCAATCATCAATAACGGAGTAGATTGTCCACCACCAAGCCAAAGATATATCAACACGGCAATTGCGAGGTTAAAAACAATAAAGCTGCGGGAGCCAATGGACTGCTGACAGATCTTTTTAAGGCCGATGGCTAAGTTTTCTATGTCCTGTGCTAAAGAAAGGCGGTCCAAGTGTATGTGTGTGTGTGTACCAACTATCGCGAAATCAGCAGTACCTCTATCGCTTACAAGGTTCTATCTGTGTCCTGCTATGTGAAAGCCCATTTTAAAGAAGCCGATTGGGCTTAATCAGTTTGGCTTTAGAACGAGCAAATATTCACACTACGACAAACCCTGGAGAAGATCTAAGAAATGTTTTTCGACAACAAAAATCTTCATTCTAAAGACCAATACGACAAAAAAAACTACAAAGTTAGCTGGCGGCAGGCAAAAAATTTCAACATATAATAATTAGCCTAAAAGTAAACCATAATAACAACAAAATCCATCAGGTCCAGCCTTTAGTAATGGAAATCAGTTAAAATAATATTTATGCATAAGTAGCAGCCTCGCTAGATGAAAAGAAAACACAACAACGTTCGATGGCAGCAAAGTCTTAATGTAAAGAAAACACTTAAGAAATTTTGCTTAATAAATTTCAAGTGTTTAAACACAACAACGACGCAAGACCTACAAAAGTAACAGAGGCATTGGCGGTGGCTGTGGCAGCTACTTCTAACATACCTTAGCACTGGGGACATCTAACAATTGTCGGCTGCTGCAGTAGTTTACAAACAGTAAATAGTTAGTTAAGAAAGGTTAGTTAAGTAAAATCTGCATTTCAAATATGGTTTTCACTAAGACTTGCATGTGTTGTGCAATAAAATAAAAAAAGCTAACTTACCACTCTCAGTGATACTTACATGGGTTATTTATATGAGCGCGGTGGCAGGCAGCGTCTTTGCTGAACATACATACATGCATGCCATAAACTAGGTGCCACATCAGATATTGACAAATTCTTTGGGCCCGCAGTGTAGCCTTTATTTATATTTAACGGTTTTGCAGTCATAAAATGCTTCGTTGCATTTATGAAGAAAACTGTTGTTTTTTTTGTGTGAACATCTCAGCAGCGTTGATGTGCGTTTCGGATGCCCCACCACCATCCAGCCTGGGGTGTTGCAAGCCGCGTTAACATGAAAATATGCCAACTGACTGACGCCACCTACTTTTCGTCGAATGGCCCAGCAATACCATAAAAAGTTTCCTTAAACAAAACGCATAACAAATCTGTTTTGGCTTTACGGCAAAGCTTCCATATTTTCCGTTGTTGTTAATTATGCAAAAGAAAAAAATGTTCAAGCATTATACGCATGCGCGCAGCAATAGTTGCGCTTTTTTTATGACCTCGTAAACCACAAGAGCCAAAAGTGTTCCAGACACACTTGTCAAAAGGAAAAACTCACAAATAGTTGAGTGCCATAACAATCTATGTGGGGGGTTTTTCGCAACAAGAAATAATCAATTTTGAGGCAAATTGAGAAATTTTAGACTCCATTTATGGCAAATTGGCAAAATGTAAGAGGTATCCTAGTATGTGTTTTTGTGTGTGTATGGGTTGATAAAATTCCAAGATGTTAATGAACACTTTAACTGCTTAATTAATAATTATGTTAACGTGCCTGTTATTAAAGCATTCCGTTTTATTTGGTATTTTTTCGTTTATTTCCAGATGAACCAGCTGTGTAAAGTCTGCGGCGAACCAGCGGCTGGTTTTCATTTTGGCGCCTTTACCTGCGAAGGCTGTAAGGTGAGTTTTGATATTTGAAATGTTTGCCAGACTAGATTTGTAGAAAAGATTGAAATTATATAGAATAATTTACACAGTTTAATTATAAACTGTAGTGATTTGTATCGGAAAACGGCGGGTGATGCAAAAAAGGGGGTGTTATTCGAGTACGGAAGGTCATTTTACATAAGAGAAATCATTATGACGGGTTTAAATTTGGGGCTTGAACAATAAGATTCACCGGCTACTTACATTCTTAGGAGGGTAATTTATTTGCGAGTACTACCTGTTTATCACTTTTTATCTATCAGGGGCTTAAAAACTTTATTTCCACACCCCCTCCGCCCTTAGATTGAACATACAACTTTCGTCTGAATATTCATTTCTATACTACCGAGTACTATCTGCGTATGAAATAATATCTCTTCTCTTTTTGTTGGCAGTAACAACAGACTCATACATCACTTTCCGTGTCAATTCCAAGCGCTTCGGTTTTATGCTCCCCTTAGATAGATCGTCACACTAATAACATCTCTTTCACCTGGTCCATCCACCTGAGCTGCCCATTGATTTGATTGCCGAAGACTTTTCATTTATAGCATTTTTAATCATTCGCACAACATGTCCCAGGCAACGCATACGGTTTATTTAAACGCGCATGGCTATGTCGATGTCGTTATACAGCTTATGGTGTATACGACGACGGTACTAGTCGCTAACATGCTTTGGCTCAAATATTTTGCAAAGTATTTTTATCTTAAAGACTCCCAGAATAGATTGATCTGCTTGTGTCATTACCCAGGACTCTGCGAACACACGCAAACAACAATAAGGTGTGCTTGTGTGCGGTCGCACATGAAGCGTCAATGCTGTCGAATAGTACACGGAGAAAATGTTGTGATTTCCCAACAATCGTACAAACTGTACTTTTGTCTGATTTTGTGTTGAATGCGATACAAACGTGTTTGGCATTGCTTTCATAACATTCAAGCAGAGACAGACTGCTTTGAATCAAACAAAACTTTCGAATACGTGCGAATTGCCAATCGTGTGTGTTTGGGGGGAAAAATACTATTATTAAAGACCTCGCGAGGCTGTGGTATACGGTAGAGTAAGACATATAGCATCAGGGTCTGGTAGAGTTGGTCATTTGTTTGTTGAGATCGAGCTTTGTTATTAAACCGATTGATTAGCACATAGCAGCAGTGGTTTGCGATCAGTACTCGTCTATTGGTTTCAAGGCTGACATTATTATGTTTATTTACGACGAAGCCAAGGTAGGCAAAATCATCTACTACTTCAAAGTTATTGTTGTCCACATCTTAAGCGGATAGAATTGTGAGTGCACACAATTGGATTGCCTTTCTTGAAAAAAAAATCATCAGGCATGAACTGCTTTAGCAAAATTGTGTTTATGAGCTGGTGCATGCACATTGCCAGCTCATCGACGGCCTTAAAAAGCTCTGCCGGCAGTCCATTGTTTTTAAGACGTCTTATTTACTCCGTCGTCGATGATTGGTGTGATTTCGTCACGTATGCTGCCTTCGTGAACGAGAGGACAAAATTGCTCCCTTCATATTTGCAGAATACTTTGTGTGTTTGTAGCTGGATTTCCGTCTCTGTCATTACAGGTGAGCATCCCTGTTCCAAAACATATGCTTTTTACCTTTTGGTAGAACATTCGTGACTCACCTTTATCCCTTTACTTCTAGATATCCTGGTTCCCTCTTTTTCCGTTCAAAGACGTTTTTTCCGCGAAGAGGATATATATCGTTCGCCTTGTATACAGCATCGATTTCAGAACCCAGTACGATAATTGTTACATTGGTCATATTATTCGAAATATGCTGTCACTGTGTAGAAAATCAGAGTTTGGTTAAAGTAGTTGATAGATTTGGTTGAAGTGGGCATTGGCTATCTCTGTGGTATGCAGCTTTGTAGCTTTCTTTGCGTTTTATAACGATGTTTTTTTTAGCACTATTTAACCACGTATGTATCTTTGCTGCAACTATGTAGTGATCTGACTCAATATTTGCGCATTACACAAACGTCCAAAAAGTTTGAGACATTCCTTTCATCGATTACCACGTGAATAATCTGGTTTGTTGTAGTTTGATCAGTTGATATCCAGGTTGCCTTATGGATATCTTTATGTGGAAACCTTGTTCCACTCACTATCATGATACTTGACGCCGCGCAGATTACCAGTCTGAATCCGTTATTATAGATGTTGTTGTGTGACTTAATTTTTAACTGCTGAACCAAGAACATCTTCACTTCCTATTTTAGCATTAAAGTCTTCCAGTACAAACTTAATGTCATGACCAGGGCAGCAGTCGTATATATTTTCCGCAGGCGATCATTAAATGCATATTTAATGATTCTCGTCTTTGTCTTTCGTACCTTCATATGCTCTAAGATCCATTTTAAGGTCCTTTTCTGACTTTTCTTGAAATAAGGACAAAATGGGCATGTAAGGAGTCGAGATATTGAGTAAAAGAGTTCCACAAAAAAATTGGTGCTTAAATTTCATTTAAGACATCTGATATTGAAATTCACTAATCTTATAAGAAACATAGATACTCTGAACTTTTTAGATCCTTGTTTAAATAGTGCTTTGAAAATGGACAAAGTGCTACGTAAAAGTTGAGATATTGAGTTTTTGGTTTTAGAGCACCGCAAGTAAAATTTTCTGAGCAACATTTGTGTAGAATATTTTAATGTTATAAAGTTCAATTTGTAGGTCCTTTTCTGGTTTTTTTTTTTGCCGAGAGATAGTTGAAATGGTCCACATAAAAAATCCTTCTTAATCTTTTTGAAAACATCTGATATCAGTAAGAAACTTACGAGGACCTACTTCCAGGCTATAAAAAAGTTAGACCGTGGAGGAAGAGGGGGTGTATGCATCTGTCATCCTGGATTTTTAATATACTCACCTACGGCTTTTGTTCCGCAAAGGAATTAATCAACCACCAGACAATCACCTTAATTTCGCTGCAAAGTGCAGTCGTGCAATCGTTTTGAAGTTATGCCTGTATATTCATTTTGGATTCATTGCCATCAGGCGATATAAATCTGTAATACAGTGAAACGATGATTTTTACCTATTTTGCTATATTCCATTACTAACGACATTCGCCTTTAAGTTCACTAAACTTTACACATCATAATTATTACATTTTAAATAAATTAAGAAGCATTTATGCTACAATTCTAATGAAAAACCCAATGATGGCGGTGATGACCTTAATATAATTTTCTGTATCACTTAACAATTTAGTTCGCCTTTGTTTTGATTTACCTCCGGAAGACTGGCAAAATCTATAATTAATTACCCTGCTTTTGATGGATCTTCGTTATTGAACAACGCAAAACAAAACAACAACAACAAAAACACAGCCCACAGTAGCTGATAACATAACAGTGGGGTTAGTGTTGCCACTGATGGCCTACGATTGCCATCAACCTGTTTTAACTCGAGCACTGGCTACCCGTATTACAGCCGCCGCCGTCGCCGCCGCTAACAACCGTTCATAACCGATAACCTCAATGTGGCCTTTGGCTTTTGAAATGCTTTACAAGCGTAACGTGTATTTAACTGAATGAAAGGAAGACATTAAAACAAATTCCCTTTATGCCAAAGCATTAATAAACGATTTTAGCTTCAATTACAAAATGTGCGTAACTAATTTCTTATCTTATTGTTCGCTTTCGCTGTGCGCAGTTGTTGTGTTGATGGACCCTGTTTCTGCAGATTTGAGCTAAATTTGATAGACAAAAATATTCAAATCTGTAAAATATTTTGCAGTTGGTCTTTCTCTCTTGGCGAGAGGTGTAGACACACAGACACCCTATAATCACAGAAACCAACAACTAATTCATGAATAAAACTTGAAGTTTCTGCTAAATCATCTGAGCTGGGACTTTTTTTTTCCCAGCCGACAAGTCCCCTTTGCGCTAACGTTGCCTAACAACAGAGGAGAACAATCGATTTTCATTGATCTTCATTGTTAGACATTGAACTTTTCTTTAGTAGAAAAACTAAGTCAATACTGGTTGTCGTCTCTGTGCACTGTTGCCGTTGCTGTTGCTATTGCTATTTTATATGGTAAAGATCGTTCGATTGTGATTTTCAGTTTCAGTTTTGATTTTTTGCAAACTCATTTAATATGTGTGTAATTTTATATTGATTGACTGCATTTTCATACGATATGATTTTGAATTCAATAGAGATCATCTACAAACAACACATCCGACTTTTTGTCAGTACAGTAAGAGAGTGAAAGAGAGGGAGAGAGAGAGAAGGAGCAATACAAAAACTGATCATCAATTCCATTCAACACCAAGTTGATATCATTCAAAGAATCCGCCAAAAAGTTTGTTCCCATCATTTGATAAGTTATAATTTCTGTATGAGCTCTTTCTTTGGTGGGGGTTAATTAAAAATCGATTTACTTTTGTCTGCAGTACTTGTGAGTACTTTGAGACTTCAAATCATGGACTACAAACCATTGATTTGTGTTTGATTTTACGGTTTTGGTTCGTTTGTGTGTTGAGGAAGGGAGTGTAGGTTTCGCACATGTTTGTTATTATATTTTTTGCACAAACACTTTTTGATGTTATTTTTGGTATCTGACATTAATGTTAAATGTGTGAGATTTTTTTTTATTTGCGAACATTAATAACAAAATGTGGTGTAAATGTAGTTATTGTACAAGTTTTGGAAGAATAGACTAATTTTCATGGGAATTTTAAAGTTTTTTAGTGCAGTGAAATGTTGATATTGAAATTTGAGCCGCGGACTTGTGCTGTATGTTAGTGCAAAGTTGGTATTGATTTGAAAAATAAATTATTAATTCAATTTATTAGAAAGATAAAAGTAGGTGTTAAATTTGTATTAAAATTTAAATATATGAGACCGTAGATGGTTCAAATTCACAATAGGACCCGATAGGTGGCGCTGCAATTGTACGTTATTAAGTCTAAACGGCGTATCCTATTTGGACGAAATTTTCTGTGTATCAGTTGGACCCAAAAGAAGGCAATGTTTTGTTGTTTGCGTTTTAATCACGTCTAAACGTGAGTGATTTTGGTGAAATTTTCATAGGTCCGTAAATGGTATAAATTTACAATTGGACCCGGTAGGTGGCGCTGCAATCGTTCCTTTTTATGTTTTGTTTGTTTGTGTCTCAATCACTTCTAAATGGCTTCACGTCTAAACGTCCGGACGAAACAGAGGCTATACAGTGACGGGTGCGTCGAGGCACGCAGAATACTCAGGAAACTTAGCCGGAAGAATCACGATCGCTATTGACAGCACTTCGGACGATTGGAGAAGACTGGTATGAAGGATGGGGTAGGACTCTTCAGAAGTTTAACAAAAATACGTCTAAAGACGGGGACGACCCTTAGGAGATTAGAGAAGAAACGGCGGAAGACTCGTCTGAAGACTGATGAAGGCACTTCAGAAGATTGGTGTAGGGGCGGTCTGAAGATGAGCGAAAGACTCTCATAGATTAGCGAAGATACGGTTTAAGGACTGGCGAAAGTACCTCAGAAAAATGGAGAAGACTCGGCAAATGACTAATGAAGATTCGTCCTGAATACTGGCGGAAGCACCACAGAAGATTTTCAAAGACAAGGTCTAAAGACTGGCGAAAGCACTTTAGGAGAAAACAAGGCGGAAAAATCTTCCTAAGATAAGCGAAAACATGGCAGAAGACTTGTCTGAGAAAAAGCGACAGAACTTCAGATGATTAGCCAAGACATGGTCTGAAAACTGGCGAAACTACTTCAGAAAAAGTGAGAAGACTCGTCTGAAGACAAGCGAAGGTACGGCCTGAAGACTTACAGAAACACTTCCGAAGAAGACTCGATCTGAAGACTGTCGAAGCAGAGGAATTAAGAGGACACGGCAGCACTTAGAAGAATAAAAAAGGCTCGTCTCAAAACTACCGAAGACACGGTCTGATGACTGTTGAGAGCACTTAAGAAGAATATATAAGACTCGGTGGAAGACTCCTCTGAAGAATAGAAAAGACAAAGAGTAAGACTCGGTCTAAAGGCAGGACTTCAGATGATTTACGAAAACACTTCAGAAGATCGGAGAAAACGCGAGGGAAGAATCTTCCAAAGACCAGCGAAGACCTGGCAGAAGACTAGTCTGAGGACAATTGAAAGGACTTCAGAAGATTAGCTAAGACACGGTTTGAAGACTGGCGACACCACTTCGGAAGAATTAAGAAGACTCGCCTGAAGACAAGCAAAGGTTCGGTCTAAAGTCTGGCAGAAGCACTTCTAAAGAATATTAAAGAAGACTCGGTCTGAAAATTAGAGAAGCAATTCAAAATAATTGAGAAGACACGGCGGAAGAATCGGCTGAAGACTAGCGAAAGCACTTGGAAGAATAAAGAAGACTCCTCTCAAAACTACTGAAGACACGGTCCGAAGGCTGGTGAATGCACTTTAGAGGAATAGATAAGACTCAGGGAAGATTCCTCTGAAGAATAGAAAAGACACGGCAAAAGACTCCGTCTGAAGACTAGCGGCAGCCCTTCAGAAAATAGGCTAAGACACGGCCTGAAGACTGGCGAAATCACTTCTGAAGAATAGAAAAGACATGGCGTAGTACTCGGTCTGAAGACTGGCTACAATGCGGGAGATCACAGGTTCAACTCCTGGCTCCAGTCATCTTAAAAAAAAGAGAAAAAATAAATTTTTCTTTCATTGTCGGCTCCCCTCGAATGTTGTCGACAGCAACTTCGCAGTATTAGTGTCGAGTCAATCGGCATGTCTAGTAAGAGCTTCTCAAACAGTGACGTTTGCATTCGTCGATAAACAAGTAGATGCCGTTAGTTGTGAATCTAAAAATAGAAAGCGTGTTAATTCACAACAACGCGATAAGCTATCCCATACCTCATTCTTGGGGTGTAAAGGGAAATTAAGTTTTTTTAAGGCTCGAGCAAATAGTAGAAGAAGTTTTTGAGAGGGGGGACAATGTGGATCGTATGTTGCGCCTGGAAGAAAGAGATTTAAAAAAAATAATGCTTTTTTTGTTTAGCTGGGTGCACAAATCGCAAAAACTTAACATATTTCACATTAACTTTTAATAGTGTTTTTGTTAGATTTTTAAGAAAATAAGTGACATATATCCACTTCGAATATGGAACAGTTAGAATTCGCTTGAGCCTATTCATCAAACTGACGTCTAATTTCAGTCGACAGAGTGTTGGTAAGGCACTGGTGAAATCACCACTTTCTTGAGCCAAACTTTTGGTGACCGAATTATCTCAAGAAACGGTTCTGAGAATTGGCCACCTCGTTCGTATGATTTGTCTTTCACCTTCAAACTGCTTTTTGTGGGTGTACGTCAAAGCGCAGGTCTGTGCTGATAACCTAACATTGATTGATTACTAAGAAACCAACATTCGATGCACTGTTGTTGACGAAACAGGAACGGGTATAAGGCGCAGTCGAGGGGGCCATATGCCAGAAATTTTATTTAGACAATGAATGCCTTGAAATTTTTGAGCTAATAAAACCAAAAATTAGGTTATTTTTTGATTAAGAGTAAATTGTATTCCCACTAAATTTTTCTGATAGTCTCATTTGGTTATACTTAACTATAGAATGCTTTAGTAAAATCTTCGTTAATGCAATATGACTGTTCTAGTGTTAGTTGCAGAAATGTAGGAAAACATCCTAAAAAAATACTACATTAGCTGTACTTAGTTTACAATTCCACAAAAATCATATCATTATTTAGTAATTACTACCGCAGCATATATTTGTAATACGAAACATCCTAAAGACCACAAAATTTCATTTAAGTTGGCATAAAGCATTATCACATACATATATGGAGCAGCACCTTTTTTTTCCTGCTTTAACAAACTCTCCAAAGAGCCATTAATAATTTGGCACTTTAGCATTTCACTCGACGATAAAATTACATTTTGAGAGACCAACACAATTTGCTCGCCATTAAGGAAGCCCCCCTCCATTTTGTCAGTCTCACTTGATGTTTCATTTTATATTTCGCATTATCTATAATTTCTTTGTAATTACACAGACAAAGCAAACGCTGGACATGGAACGAGCAGTACGAGTACTATGCACCACAATACCCGAGCCACACTCAGTCAAACGTGTAAACGCTGAGTGTTTTACACATGCCGCTGTGCGCTATAATAAAAAACCTTATTTAATAGGCCATTTGCCTTAGTTAAATTGTAATTATAATTAATTACAATAATCCAGTCATAGTAAGCCAGGCAACTGCACAGCTACACTCTCTTTTTTTTTTTTGAGCCATTAAATGCTGCTTAAGCTAATCTATTGTGTGTGCTCAGCAGCGTTGGGCAGCGTTTTGTAAACTAGCACGAATTTACAAGTGTTAAGATTTACATAAATTTACATGAGATTTACAATTTTTAAAAATTAATTAAATTTAATTATAATTTCATCTATAAATGAGTTGCCACCGACTGAAATGGCAGTTACGGAGCAACTCGATAGAATTCAGTTGAATGTGTGATTGCTGGCAAAACCAGCTGCGCTGTTGTTTTATTTGTGATCACACAAAACAACGTTTTGAAAATATCATCTTGTAGTTTAAAGATTCTAAAAATGAATTCTATTTTTGTTTCAATTCTTAGTGCAGCAACAATGACAACGAATTTTGCCACTGTAGAATCATGGATGGTAAGAACGAGTATCATAAGGCAAAGTGTTTGTTTGTTAATGCCACCTAAAGTTAAGTGTTCAATCGGTTGGTCGGTCGGTCGGTCGGACGTTCGGTTAGGTACTCGCTCGTTTGGTTACTTGGCTAACTGACTGACTGCCTGTCTATTTGGTCTCACTCTCTAAAGAAGTGGTTGATGTATG
The DNA here is from genome assembly GCA_964034835.1 of Muscina levida. Taxonomy (NCBI): domain Eukaryota; kingdom Metazoa; phylum Arthropoda; class Insecta; order Diptera; family Muscidae; genus Muscina; species Muscina levida. Next base: position 145,099,498 of record OZ035883.1, on the reverse strand, counting down.
CTGAAGATGGCTAGAATGACCTTGACTTTTTCTCACATTTACCATGAATGATATAAAAGATTTAAAGTTGATTTTGTTTTGTTGCCATCTAAACCAAGTAGTAGTAATGTTATAAGTCTTATTTCAGTGCATCGTCATTATGAGCATCATCATTACCATTTGCTATGGTATGGCGGGTATTATAACGCAGCTTATGGTTACTGCACATACACTGATTTTTGTATTGCCACACTAATGCTGTGTTGGCTGTTGCCGATGTTAATATTCCTCTCGGTTGTTTGCTCCAGCTGGTAAAGCATTTGTGGCGGCTCATAAGTAATTTCATTAACTATATTACAATGTATGTATGTGTTGCATTGATATTTATTATGCCATTTATATTAATATGAACATTAAATTAACCAACGAACTAAATGTGAATACAATGTACATTAGAAGAGTCAATCAAACTGAAAGAGAATTTGATGTTGTTGCGAAAACACCTGGGGGTATACTTTATAAGTGGTGGATTGCCTTAAAGTAGGCAATGAAGTGAAGTTAAGGCATTGACAATTTACTAATTTATTTGGAAGTAATGTTAACAAATTGGAGTATTTACGGATGATTATTGCCATCAATGCTGGGGATTCTGATTTTTTTTTTGTTAAAGGAAATGTGGACATCTTCCTAAAAGAGCTGTACATTTTATATATATAATAGTTGCACAATTCTTAAAAGTGGTTAATTCTATATATACTGGGATGAAGCTAACTATTAAGATCATTCAGCTGGTCTCCTGAACAATAGAGCAATAATTTTCCTATTGGTCACCCTCTCTCTCCTAGTTTGAGTACTTTGCCCTAGTTTGGGCAAATGAAATGTCTTTAATATTTGTTTAAAAATGTATTTCGCCTAAAAGCATAGAATGTTTTTGATTATAACAAGAATTTTACATTGTTGTGTTATATGTAATATACGGTATAGAAAATAGAATTAAAAATAAACGATATTAGACGGTATTGAATATATAAAACTATTCAGTCGAACATATGGCGCCTGTTTGGCCATTTCGAGTGACAACTCCAAATTTCTAAATTTTTATTTTCTACAATAAAAACGTATAAAAACCACATAAATTGTGGTTTAGTATCTTCTTCCGTAAAAAAGTCGTTATTACATTCTCGGTTTTCAGAATAACTTATTTAGACTCAACCAAAGAGTTACACTTTTAGTATTATACATTTTGAGTTGTCACTCTTTTGTTGAACAGGTGCGTTATATATTTTTTTTGGCCTTAAAGGTGTTAATAGACGCATTATTGATATCTAATTCATGGAAGTTTTCGTATTTACTGACCATCAGAGAAGAAAAAAATTGAGATTTACTTTTTTTATTTAATTATTTTTTGAAAAACTTTTTCTATTAACTATGAAATTTGCATCTTATGTTTATTTTATACATAACGATATGATCCGATCGCCACATATGGTACATTAATTGTACTACTAACAAAACCTTTTCCGGCACGTGGGCACTAGTTTCCTATAAATTTATTGCAATGGTACGAACCTCGAAAGAACCTACAGTTATAATTTTAATAAACTGCCAATGGAAATTTATTGTTTACATTTTAATATAATATATTATGAATACATTAATGATATATTATTGTTACTAACACCCAAACATATACAATTATTTTTAATATTTTCCTTCTCTCTGCCCTTTTCTCTATCTCTCCATTTTATTAAATTGCCAATGGAAATTCATTGCTTACATATTAATATTATTGTTACTAACACCCTAAAAATATACAACTATTTTTAATATTTTCCATCTCTCTGCCCTTATCCTCTCTCTTCATTTTATAGCCAATTGAAATCCTATATAGCCAATTGAAATCCTTATATTATTGTTACTAACACCCAAAAAATATGCAGTTTTTGTTAATATTTTCCTTCTCTCTTGCTCCATTTCAATAATTTGCGAATCAAAATTCTTTGTGTACATCTTTTCATTGTTACTATTACTCTAAAATATACAATTATATTTAATATTTTCCTTCTCTCTTTCTCCATTTTATTAAATTGCGAATCAAAGTTCTTTGTATACAACTTTATATTATTTGCATTATTACTAGCACCCCAAAAAATATGCAATAATTTTTAATATTTTCCCCCTTTCTCTTTCTCTACCTTGCAGTCCTTTTTCGGCCGCACCTACAACAACATATCCGCCATTGCTGGCTGCAAAAACAATGGCGATTGTGTCATCAACAAAAAGAATCGTACTGCCTGCAAAGCCTGTCGCCTGCGCAAATGCCTTCTCGTCGGTATGTCCAAAAGTGGATCACGCTATGGTCGTCGCTCGAATTGGTTCAAAATTCACTGCCTGCTGCAGGAACAACAAACGAGTACGGGAAATGCAACACAAACACCCGGCAGTAACAGCAACAATTTGGAACAACTGGCGCGACTGCATCAGATACATGCTCGCCAGACGTATCAAGACAAGACCAATCCCAGCATTAAGTCTGCCATAGGTTCCGTGTCCCTTAGTATGCCCAGCAATAATAACAACAACAGCAATAGTATTAGTGCGGGGAATACAAATCATCTGACAAACTTTTTAAATCCTGCCAAATTCTTTAATGGTTCTGAGTCTTTGAATAATGCAAGCAACAAAAGTACTAACGAGTCGCGTCTTAGTGATACACCCAGTGATTCGGGCGCTTCGTCAGCAGGCGATCCCACCGACGATTGTACCAGCACCCAAAGTCTGCGGCATCATCATGCTCTCATTAAAAGTGAACGAAATTGTAATTCCGCCCATCAGCCCCTGGACAACGGCCATGGTGAAGAGGACTCCGATGAGAGGGAGCGAAGACGACAGCAGTTTCTGCAAATATTTCGCAGTCATTCCGAGCCTTTACATAGTCCATTTGCACCATTTGCATTTACGCAGCTACCACCACCCTCGTCGACAGCCGCAGCAACAGCTGCTGCTTTGGCGGGGACACCGACCACCTTCATGTTGCCAGCGTTAAAGAGTCACGAAAGTTATGTGAGCCCCCCCGAAGAAGATGTTCAAGACGAGCCTATAGATTTATCTGTTAAAACGAGACACAGTCAAACACCGGAACAGAGGGAAGAAGATAAGAGTCATACGCCAGAGCCTCTAGAATGCAACAAAGGCAGCGTGGGTGGAGTGGTGGTGAAAACGATACCCTTGGACTTGACATTAGTGAGATCAACGCAGACATTAACGGGATGATAGTGAAAGCAAGTGTAAAAGAGTTAAAAAGTATAATTAGACATAAGCTAAGAGAGTCATAAGTTGGTTGTACACGAAAGAAGCAAGAAAGCCTTAAAGTAGACTACGGGGTCACGAACAAAAGAAGGAATTATGAATGAAATAAGCAAGATGCCAGGTAGGTGAATATTTATTACTTTGTTAAAAGTTTTTAAATCTATTCACCAGTTATTAAAGTTATGAGCTGCACAAAATAAATATGCCATAACGTGCACAACACATTGCTGATAATTTGAAATTGGTTCCATGCTTAACGCGCAGCGCCTGTTAATACTCTGCACAAAACATAAATGTATACTTTACTTGAAGATAATGCACCACATTTCGCGATGCTGAAAAATTACACAAAACACAAAAATATCCCTTGCATCTTCAATTCTATAAAACTTTTCTGCCACTGCAATTAATTAAATGGTGAATTTAAGGTCATCAATTCCTTTTCCGGAAATTTTCCGGAACTTTCTGTGTTAATCGCTGCAGAAAGAAGACAACATGCAAAAAGATATACTTCGCATATTCAATAGGGTACACAGGATTGGGTAGGGTATGCGCTGCAAAAAGTATAAATATATCCAAATTTATGCTATACTTTACTGTCTGAAAATGTATACTAGATGTTATGCTGCAGTTTAAAGGCACAAGAGTGTACTTTACATTCTCAATATTTAGAGCTTCATTTTATAAGATCGCAAATATAAATCCACAATTTGCCTTATATATTTATCAGCATTATTTCCAGCAGAAATAAACACATGCCCCAAACTATACTTTGTATATTTGATTGCACTAAAACCTCTTTGTAAATTTTAACCCTATATTTCTGCTGATAAGCTAACGAAGTTATATGTTTCTAGACAATTTTTTTAGTCTTTTCGCCAGAGCTGTTGTGGTTTGCTCTAGCTTTCATTTCATAACCCTTCTACTATAATTCATAACATTAGTATTCATTATGACCACCAAACTAATGCCTACTTTTAGGCTAGTAAAAAATTCTCATATATTCGTTTTATTAAAACGATATTACTTTATAAGATTCTAAATTGAAATTAAACAACAAAACCAAATTCAATGACATTATTTAGGATACAGTATTTTCTAGCATTATACTGTAGCAACATACTGCGTAATTTTATTATTTTTATTTTATTTTATAAAAAATTTCTTAGCATAATTCTAGGCACTATTTAGTAATATAAATAAATTACTATTATGTAAATACAAAAATGTCACAAGAATTCCCTTTGTGCCATAAATTCCAAATTAGACCCAATTATGATTGGTTTAAATTTGACAAATGCCCATAGAACCGTAGGCAGCAAAGGAGTTATTAAAGTAAATTTGTGTTCGTCATCAAACCGAAAAGGGTGAGGAAAGGAAAGCGAGTTATTGACAAGTGAAAAATGTAGTAGATCTCTAGGAGTTGTATGAAATGATAGGATGTTGAATAAATTTAATAAATTGATTTTTTAGACGCTTTTCTTGAACTTTTGCTGCACTTTGGAAAATTTCTAAACTATAAAACTGTCTGAAGCGAAGCACGCCACAATCTAAACTCGTAGAATTCTAATATTCTTGATTTTATTGATCTTTATTGGAAAAACACAATTTGAGCTCATAAATATCGACTTGAGGGACAAAAAATTCCAACCTCCTTTAGAAAGAAGCGCTTATATTAACATGTCATATTCTATACGACAAAGATGTTAGCACCTTGTTAATGGTATACAATTCCCTACGAAGACTAGACACTATTGTTCAGAATTGTGATTCTGAAATTATGTTGAGTTATTATTTTTAAAGGATCTAAGAAACCGTGCTATATTTGCTAGGTTTTAGTTCTTTTAATTAACTTATATTTCAAAACTGTTAATGCCCCATTCACTTATTTTAAGTCTGTTACGAGGCCTCAGGTTATATCGGATACAAATGTGCCAGTGTTTTTTAGCATTATTCTCCACATTAGATAATTGAGTCGACTTCACCCCTGATGAGAGAGCGAATGCAAGTGAAGGTTTGATTCTTCAGTTTCTGAGCTGTTCGTTTAGACAATCCTGCAGTAACATTGAAATACTGACCTATTTTACCTGACCCTTCCAACGAAGTTTCGGTCGCAACGGCCTGCGCCGCCCATCGAGTTCATTGCCGGAGACTTTTCGAGCTGGAACATTTCCACAACATGCCCAGCCAGCGAATGGGTCCAAATATTATGTAAAGTATTTTCGAAGATTCCAAGAATATTCGAAGATTCCGAGCGCTATAGAGCAAGACAGGCAGAATCTGTGTCTGGTAGAGTTGGATCTATATTCGTCGAGAGAAGGCGTTGTCATTAAATTGCTTGCTTATCGCTTAGCGGCATCGGTTGGCGATAAATACCCGTCTCTTGATTTTCAGGCTGACATTATCTTTTATGTTTACGGCGGAGCCAATGGATACAAAATCATCTATCACTTCAAAGTTTTCAACGTTTACTAGGTTTTGTCTGCCAACTGTTTTTCAATGCTCGAAAAGGCAGCAGTAACATCCCATACTCTTCCGCCAATGATATCTATATCATCGGTATACGCGACCAGCATGTCACTTTTGTTATGGATGGTACCAGTCATATTAACAGCAGCCTTCCGCATGATCATCTCCATTAGGATGTTAAAGAGATCGCATGACAGATTATCGTCTTGCCGAAAGCCTCGCTCGGTAGCAAATGTCTCTATCAGATTTGTGTCCATTTTGACGGCAGACGCCGTGTCGGTCAGTGTCATCACGCAAAATTGTATTAGCTTTACATGGTTACTAAACTTAACTATGGCTTCTTATAGTCTAGGCTGATTACGTTTTTTGCTTAGTGGTGAACAGTGGTGTTTTCGTCCCTTTTGCTGCCTTCGGCAACAAGCAGAGTACGAAGGTGTTCTCTGCATATTGACAGCACACTCTGCGTGTACGTGGCCAGATTTTAATGTCAGTCCTTACAGTTGGGGTTCCAAAACCTCCACCTTTTGCCTCTTGGTAGAACTATCGGGCTTCACGTCTATCCCTGTAATTTTCCATATATTTTTTGCCTGAAGAGGCGTTTCATCTCTCCCCTCCTCTTCACATTATATCGTTCCGTCACTACACGTGTTACCATGGGCTGAAGTTTTACCTTGTATTCAGCATCCAATTCCTCAGGCATTAAACATTTTTTCTCAACGTACCAGGGCTTGTCTGAGCGTGTTTTTTCATAACTCAGTAGGCGGACATTGATGGCACTGTGAGTCGGGCACATCAGACTTAGAGCAGCTAGTTTGAAGTAGTTAAGAGAGTTGGTCGGAGTACACAAATTAGCGTCATATAAAAATATTCCACCTTGATGCTGATATTGGCTACTCGGTAACTTACAGTGTTAAACAGCGAGACCAGATATCGAAGTCTCTTGCCGGCTATGAATCGACAGTCAAATTAGTGTCTTTCCGCATGACTCCTGTAAAATATAGTCACAGCTCTTTCGTCGTGTGCATCTTGTTCCGTCCACCTTATTTTCTGTATGGCGTTGATGTCAGCCTTGTGCTTGTCGGCACCATCTCTGTAGGGAATTTGAAAATTCCATGTACTTATTTTTAAATCATGGTCCTTATAAAGTTTTCGGGAGTTGTCAACAAGTTCTTGTTTCCACTATTCTTTAGTATTTTTTGAGGAGAGTGGCTTAATAGGCCATCGTTCCTGATCATAGTTTCTTGGGGCTATCTAAGCATCTAAGACAGCCTTTGTCCTGAGCTTCAGTTACTTCTGTTACCTCCTCTCTAAGACGCATCGGTGGTAGCATTTAGGTTGCTACACAATGCGCCTTCTCACAACTCCTACAACTAAATGGATGTTCCGTACTATGGCCTGGGGGACACGTGATCTATCGGATGCTGTGAGCTGCTGAATGCCCTCCAAAGAGAGATCTCAAGTGAAGAGCGATTAGGAAACTTCAGTTAGAAAATTACCCATCATCTTAAAAGTAACTTCAATGATGTCGATTAACTGCTTTCTGGTGTTTAATTTCTTCCCACCAAAGAATTGTTGCCTATAAAGATATTGAAAATGTTCGCAGCATAAGAACTTTACACAGAAAATCCTTTTAAATATTCTTACATAGAGGTTGACCTGCGATCGTGCTTGTTATTTGCTTGGTAGATAGTTCCTCCAACGCCAAAAAGGACTTTATCCAATCAAATATCAAAATCAAAATCAAAATGTTATTATAAAGCTGCTAGATACTATCGATTGTTAATTATAGGGTATTATGGAAGTCAATTTGTATATCCCTTCATTCGTCTATTATTTCCTTGAAATACTCTACAACTGCTTGCGATGAAATAGCAATAACAATTCGAATTTCTAGAACAGTACTATTAGTACACTATAGGTGGCGTACGAGTCATTTCAAATTCTTATTAACGTATGAAGAATATCTCTAAAGTTAAGTATACTGCTAAATTATGCTCTCAACCCCCCATTGTTGTTATAAGACTTCTAGATACCAGTAACAGCTTAATATTGTATTGGAATTGAATCGGTATTATTGAAATTGAGACTTTTATTCCTTCATAAATCTATTAATTCCGTAAAGTACTTTTCTACTGCTTGCATTGAAAGTATAATTCCTAGAATAGTACCATTAATACACCATAGGTGACATGCGAGTCAGTTCAAGTCTTGTTAACGTATAAGGAATATCTCCAACGTTAAGTAAACTGCTCAAGCATATTTTCAAAATCAAAGTTCTTATAAGGCTTCTAGATAACAGTGACTGTTTAAAGTCAAAATATTGAGAAATAAAAATCTATCAATTCCTGGAAATACTTTTCCACTGCATGCGATTATAATGCGAGTATAATTCCTAGAATAGTACCATTAGTACACCATAGGTGGCATGCGAGTCAGTTGAAATATTGCTAACGTATGAGTAATATATAAAATATTAAGTATACCACTTTATTTATTTTTCAAATATTTTTCTATTTTTCAAACATATGTCGAGGAGTTCAATAAAAATTTACATAGTCTATTAATATTTATACTAAACAAAGAGGTCTACATGAAGTTTCCGCACAAAAACTCCAGTATACTTTCAGTTAACTTCCTCTCCATATCCCTACGGTTACGAACAAAATAAATGAGATTTATCGATTACTTTATACTATAAATAATTTTAATTATCAACAAATTTCGTTAGTTAATTTAGCATAATTTACGTATCCAAAATTTTAGTTTATTAAAAATATTTTTTTCATTTTTTAAATAGTTACCAATTTTTTGTTGTTTATTTTTAATTTAAATTATTTGAAAAATAAATTTAAAAAATAATTGTTTTTATATGTTTTTAATAAGTTAACTCATAAATTATTTATTACTATTATCAATTTCTTTTTGCAAAATATCAATATAAGAGTCTATTTTCAATAATAAAAATTAAACAAAAAAAAACAACAAGCAACTATGAAAAACAAATGCTAAAACTTCTTAATAAAAACAGAATTTAGTAAAAAATATTTACTTGTGTATTATCAATTGTGTGAGTGTGCGTATAGTTTCCGTTTGTTTTTTTTTTCAGTTACAATGCAACATGTTGTTTGCCCAGCCATCGTTGTTGTCATGTCATTTGATTTATTTTCCTCTATATTTCACTAAACTGTCTATATTTCATTTTTTTTTTGTGCACATCTACAAAACGTTTACTCATTTCGCTTTGTCAATAACTTTTATTTTGAGCTTCCTTAATGTCATTTCGACATTTGGACATCATATCACAACAACGACGAAATAAAGAAACGCATTGTGTTACTGCGGTAGCCAGGAGTCTGCTCAGGAGTCTACGGGCCATACAGCTAAAGAATACATTGGCAATGACATGATGTAGTAATGTCAAAATCTAGACTTTTATGGAGACATTTGAGTCGTCGACGTCGTCATCGATATTGTAAGTTGGCTGGTTATGAAATAAGATATCAAATTCCTGAACAAATTAAAGGATAACCAAGCAGAGGAGAGGGGTGGGAGAGGATGCTACAAAGTTGAAGTAGTGTATGTAAAATGTAGCTATATGTTTTGGAAGAGAATCCAAAAAAAGATAACCAAAGACAAAGTATAGTTTAGTAAAAAAAAATTGCTTACTCAACTAAAAAATTTAAGTTGACTTAGTGTATAGTCCCAACAACATTCCGCTTAGTCTAAGTATCGACAAATTGATGCTTTATTTTTTAAACAGGTTTCCTCTAATATTCATTCAATTTAAGTTTCTACATGTATTTGTATATAACTGCTAAAGTCTGCTCATCTTTACAACTTTTCTAATTTAATTTCAATTTTATAATTTGTATCTCTTTATTGAATAATTTATCACATGAAATGTTTAACTATTTAAAAATAATGTAGTCCATATTTATTTAATAAAACTATAGGTTTAAGCCATTCATATAAGGACTCTGTTAACATATGAACGTTCCCATCAAAAGACTTAAGCCACAAACCTGAAACTTCCCGCCAAGCCAACAACACACCACCCCACAGCCAATCGTTTACCAGTGAGTAATAAAACAAATTGGTTTACATGAATTAATCAACTAAGCAGAAAAAAACGGAAACCCAAAACCCTTCAACATTTCACATGTCACACGCGAATTATCTTATTTTAGGCATGTGCACACAAAAGACTTAAGAACCAATCTTTTTCCCATATAACACATAAACGTTAGGCTCCCTTCCCACACCCATAAACAATTTATAAGAAATTTGTTAACAAATTGTCAAATTTGACAAAATGTTAATAACATTTAATCCCTATTTCATATAGCTCAGATTTCAATTATATACGACAAACTGAAAAGATATTTATCACACAATGTTGCACAGCGCAAACACACAAATCCACACAATACACTGTAAGGAGTTTGGTCTCCACCGACCACCGACGACCACCTATGGAGATTAACCTACAAATGTCGTTTCACTATTGACAATGAAATCACCCAAACAGAACTTAATAAAAATTGATTTGAAATTCAATATTTTTCGGTTTGTTATACAATTGTTTTGTTTTCGATTTGTTTGTGTGTATTTTTTCGCTGTTTTTTTTTTTTGCTGTTGTTGTTGTGCTAACATTTTACTTTTCGTTGAGGTAATTTTTCTTCTCTCGTCGTCGTCGTCGACGACCAATACGTTTATAAAGTATTGTCATGACAAAATATCTACAGAGATGTTATTCAACAACATTTTACAATTTTACAAACTAAACAGACAGAAAGAACGAGCGACAGACAGACCGACAGAGAGACGTGAATAGATGGACTTTTAGTCAGATCTTAAGGGAGGAGACAGACATGTAGTACGTACCCGCTGTGGTCACATAACATATAGATAGATGCATATACATACGTAGATTTTGATAGTATAACCTGTGCAACACTATAGTTGTATCGCTTTTAGGAAAAAGAAGATGAAATGATGACGCTGTTGCTGTCGCTGATGATGACGACAATGTCCAGAGGATGATTATGACATAGATGATAATGATGTTGTTGTTTTGTTTATAATTTTTTTTCAGCTTTGTTTTCCTACAATTTACAAACAATGAAATTCAATGCAATCATTTAAAATTCAATTGAATTTTGAGTAGTCACTCATACAGAGAGTTCAGCTCAGTCATTTTATCTCTTGTGTTCTTTTCGATATATAGCGGCACACATTGCCTGGGTTAATAGGTGGAAGGATTTTTAAATCGTAGCAATTTGTAAGGGAAAAAAGAAAACTTATGAACATAGAAATACTTTTGCGATTAGCATGATTTGATGTTTAATAAAATATGATCAAAATTAATAAATCATTTTAAATTATAGAGCATGGACTAAAATTCTTATTACTTTAAGAAAGATGGTAAAAGTGCAGAATATGGGGCTGGAGCCCAAAAAAATATGCCACTCCCCCCAAATACGACCTAAAACACGAAAATCAAGGTCAAATATGGCGCTTAGGCCCATGGGGCCCGGGGGCCAAAAAAGGGGCCTCTTGAGTTCTATGATAACTCGCCATGTGTGGCTACTCCTGGGCCGAGTTAGATCCATTTAAATTTCCGGGATATACCAAAAAAAAAATTAAAGAAATGTGAAAAAAATCATGGAAAAAGTTCGAAAATTTTGAGTAAATAAATTTAAAAATTTAAAAAAAAAAAGAAAAACTAAAAATAGCGCGATTTTTAAGAAAAAATGTTTTTTTCTGAAATACCCCGTAAAAAATTAAAAAAAATGGGAAAAAATCATGAAATCTTAGAAAAATTTAAGGAATAGAAAAATTCTATAGAAAATTTTACTTTTTAATTACAACGGGACAAAGGCCCGTAAGTGATCCTATTACTGCGGATATTCTAATCCTCGTTCGGTTCACCTATGGCCAGGGAACCCTAGTTTGTTTTCAAAGTTGGAGTTGAATATATTACACAGTGGAGGGTGAAATTAGAGTGAAGGTAGTAGATCAGTGTAGTCAAACCCCCAATGGGTGTGGCGGTCTTTGCTATTCTGCTTAAGAATGAAGTGAGAAACCATCTGAGAAACTAAGCGAACAAACATCAATATAATTAAAAAATATAAAAGATCATACAAAAGTTTGGCCTAAGAACGCCAAACCCTTTGGAAGTTCTACTCTACTGGCCTTGTACATTTACCCTCACTTAGAATTACTTAGCCCCCCAGACAATGACCTCGAAAATATTCCATAGTGTTATTGGTACATTGCCTTTATCTAGCCAGAAGAATCTGTGCCGCGCTACCTTGTCTAGCTAACACATCCGTTAAGCAATTGCTCGGAATGTCCATGTGTCCCGGTACCTAAATGAAACTGATGTCTTTATACTCAGCCATCGCCCTTAGTAATGAAACGCATTTCTTCGGGTACAACTGATATGTCCCTCCAGTCACTTTTTTCAGGTATCTCTACTCGAAATTCAAGTCCTTAGATTAGTTACTATTAATAGGTGTGGGATACAGTAGTCCGTTTTTACGGGTATTGAGTTGATCCAGTGTTGAAGTTTTGCATGCCCAGAATGCTCAAATAGGTTAATGCCATATTCTTTGATTCTCACCAGACATGCAGCGTCAGCCGATTCAGCCAAGATATCAGGAGTCCAGATGTCAAAAATGTCACTACATTGTGTTAATTGTCCTACTAACACTAACCAATGATAATATTATTATTAGAATTTTTGTCAAGGAATTCAAAATGTATATCAAATGAAAAGACCTCCACCAAACTACGATACCATAGAAAAGTATAAGTCTTACTATTGCTATAAATCCAGCTAGTGACAGTCTCCAGTGCTTATATACCAGTAAAGAGTAGTAAAGACCAACAGATGCCTTTTTGACTCTCTCCTCCACATTACATTTCGAAGACATGTTCCTCTCGAGCATACAGGCAGAAACCAAGTTGACCCTCGATGTAGTTGACAGCAACTTCACAGTAAAGTGTTGAGTCAATTGGCATGTCTAGTAAAAGTTTCTCGAACAGCTGAATTTTGCATTGGTCTTTAAACAAGCAGATGCCGTTTGTTGTTATTCTAAAAACAGAAAGCGTGTTAAATCACAATAACTCGTGAAGCTATCTTATACCTCAGTCATGTGGGATTCGCACGATTTTTGGGGGTTTAGCGAAATGACGTCATTCCTCTTGTGCAGTCCAGTTTTAAATCCGCTTTAAAAAAACAATTCAAATTATATAAAATCGATGTTTGCAAAAAAAAAGACTTAAGACACGAACTTCATAAACCAGACTTCTTCTACAATGACTATTGGTGCACCCAGTATAATTTGTGCTAATATCACAAGTAATCCAGTTTAAAATCCCTTAAAAAAATTGAAAGTTGTATAAAAATCGATCTTTACAAAACAAAAGACTTAAGGCAACAACTTCATAAAACAGATTTCTTATTAACAAAATGAATAGTGTTGTGTTTTTTTTTATTAAACAATTGGACACAAATAAGAGCAGACGCCTCAGATATATTATAACTGGTATATAACTATTAGAGCGGGTCGATTTGTATGGACAAAAATTTGGCGATATTGTGACATCGATTTTTCGATAGCTTTGGCATGAGAAATAGTCACAAAATTGAAATTTCGCCGCTTCGAAAATGATTTTTTTTTTGATATGTCGTAGTGAAACGTTTTTTTCCTCATGCCAAAAGCTATCGAAAAAATCGATGGCTCAATAACGATTGCTAAATTACTATAGTTAGTCTCAGTAAAGAAAAATGTAACTAGCATTTACTAACGTATTTACAATTCTTAAGATAAATTGCATCTTTTAAAAGTTTTCAACATTTTTCAAAGACTTAAATAAAAAAATTAAATGTACTGAAATGATAAGAGGCTACATTGGTAACAAAACGAAAGTTACTAATTTTTGTTACATACTGCATTCAATTTTTAAATCTCCTTATTTTAATTTAAAATCGTTATTACTATCATTTGCAACTACTCCATTTTGCGAATTCTTTTATGTATTCTACTTACTCGACTTATCTTTTTATTATTATTATACATCCCACTTTCGATTTAAAATTGCTGCCTTACCCTCCGCCAACCAAATATCAACTACCACTCTGTGCTGCTTTGAAACTAAACACACGGGTGCTTCCAAGTAGTATTGGCTTGTAACCAAGAAGACAATGAATCAATAAGCAATGAAATCGTAAGCGTGTGCTCCACAACGCATAAAATTTACACAACAAATGTGAATACTTTAAATTCATCACCAAGGCAACAGCAAACACCCAGCAACTTAATGCCACCGACTCTTAAGCCAAATTATTAAGATTTCTATAGTAATCACAGAATAACATAAGTGTTATGCATTCTGTGAGAATTTTGCTGCAAATCATATATATTTATAACGAAACTTTCAAAATCCTTCAATGTTAATATGTATTAAAAAGTAGTTTTAAATGAATAAAATAACCATTATTTTACTTGAAACATGCAATGTCATCTGAAAATAGTCTCTCTATCCCTCTCTCTCTCTCTCTCTCTCTCTCTCTCTCTCTCTCTCTCTCTGACGCTCTGTGTCATTTTCTAAAACAATCAAATGATTTGTGGAGCTTATTTCACATCAGAGATCATGTGGTGATCATTTTGTTGTATGAGCTGTTATTGATACTGCTGTTTTGTCGTTAAAGCATTTAAGCCAACCTCCTTTTTGTTAGATTATATATGCGATGTTGTTGTTGATGATTATCAGCGACACCAATAAAATGATTGCCAAAGTCTATCAATTGGTTAACATCTTGGACTACACAACTCGGCATAGCACAACAGCAACAAATGCTGCTAGCAAACTAACAAACAGGACGGACGGACAGACGCTGGGACAAATGTTGTTGTTGATGGTTGTAAACGTTTTTTTCTGTTTTATATTTTTAAATGAATATTGAATAAATACATTCGGAATTGAGTTAACCACATTATCACCATTGATGATTGCCTTAAACCCCAAGTCTGTGTGTTGTCATCACTAACACCACTAATTGATCCAATGATGCCATAGGAATACAATCTCATGCTGTTCGTATTTGTCTGCGTGTGCTAGTGTTGAATGTTAAAGCTGTCAAATACCAATGTAGTGGTGCTCGTGCTTATGTCTATTGCGGTCTCAGGGGGCGTGTTTGTCATATGTTTCCAGTCGCGCATTGAGACTTGATTTAAAAATGCATCATGCAGTGCCTCATTTCATCCGTTACCCAGGGGCTGGGGGAATAAAACGCAATGCAGTGTAATTTTAATCGCACAGACGATGGTAAGCAATTCGAAACACACAAGATGAAAGTCCGAAGATAAAGTTGAGCTGTAGAAGAGTTAAATAGCTTGAGAAATTTTCTTTTTAGGAGGAGAAAAAAAAGTCCTTTATGAAAAAAGACAGTGGAAAATGTGGAAATAAGTTTTTATGCCAATATATTTGGGTATTAATATATATTGGGTATTGAGGAAAATTTTTTATAAAACTATTTGAGAAATCTTCTTTTTAGGAGAAGGAAAACTAGTCCTTTATGAAATAAGACAGTAGATAAAGTGGAAATTATAATAGTTTCTATGACAATATATTTGGGTATTAATACATATTAGGTATTGAGGATAGTTTGTTATAACTTATAAAACAATTTGAAATTGTCCAATAATTAAGAAAATTAGTTTTTCAAAACTTGCAATAGTCATAGAAGAGAATTAAAATGCAGACATAGACTTGTTGGGGCTAAATTTTAAAAAGTTTACAAATGTTGGTAGTCTTCAAAATATTGAACATAACTGTACTTTTTTGAGATGTAAAGGGTAGTTAAATTTTAAGGGCTGATGTTGATCTATATATACGAGTATATAAAAATGAAATGGTCCACGTATGTCATACCATCACTTGAGAACGGCTGGAGCGATTTGGCTGATTTTTTTTTATTCGATTCGAAATTTTCCGTAGATTGTTTGTGTTGGAAAAAATCAAATCCAGGTGGCGCTAGGGTGGATTTATATCGAAAATTTGAATGCATGTACCAATTCGAATGAAATTTGGAACGGATATTCGTTTGATCATGAGAAAACATTTTATGTACAAATGAACCCGGTAGGTGGCGCTGGGGTGGATTTATAATCAAAATTTGAACGAATGGACCAATTTAACTGAAATTCAGAATGTATGTTTGTTTAATCATGAGAAACAATTGTATGTACAAATGGACCCGGTAGATGGCGCTGGGGTGTATTTATATCGAAAATATGAATGCATGTACCAATTTAACTGAAATTTTGTATTTATGTTTGTGGAACCTTGAGAACATTTTTTTTGTATAAATTGACCCAGTAGGTGTCGCTAGGGTGGAATTATAATGATAATTTTAACGAATTAAACAATTTGACTGAAATTTAGAATGTATATTTGTTTTATTATGAGAATTTTTTATTGTATATATGGACCCTCAGTTGATTTGGCTGGGGTTGAATTATTTCGAAAATTTATATCGACTGTCCGATTTTACTCAAATTTAAAATATATGATTTTTTGGCATGAGAAATTTTTGAATGTATGTCTGAAACCAGTTGCCGGAGTTTAGCATATGATACACTTTATTTTTGGAATGCCATTTAGTCACTTTTTTTAACATCATAGTTATTCAGAAGTCTATATATATAAAAAAGATGTACATTTTGATGTCACCACTAATTGTGAAAACGGTTTACCCCATTTGTCCCAAAACTTCAGTGAAAGTTAGGGATGGGCTGTAGATGGTCACCCAGACCGTAAAATGGCTTAAGGTAGAATGGCGAACATTTATGTTGGTGCAATCCCTATAGAATTAGAGAGTTTCACAAAGTTATTTTCGCATTTCGAACTTTTAGGGAACAAACACGAAAATGGGAACAACTGTTGCTCTCACCTAGACCAAACGGACAATAGGGTTGTTGAGCCAAATGAAGGGATTTTTGGAAATTGGTACTCCTTGGAATAAAATAGGACAAAGTACTATGTACAAAGCTAAGACCAAACACCTCAGACCAAACACCTTAAGTATCAATCACCCAGTACACCAACGCAGAAAGTTATATGTCAGTCAAGCGGCTTACAAATTTGGTTTTAGAATATATGCCTATCAATAAGTAAGTTTTTATCATATCCTGGACGACACTGCTGAACAATTTTAGCACTTCGTACTAAAATAATCTCTTAGACTTATATAGATTTATATGAAGTACAGAATATGTCCGGGAATACTTCGCCCTTTAAATTAAAATATTTCAGAGGCCAAGTAATAAACCAATTGTTATTAGATTTCAACTGCACTCAACATCTTTTGAAATAATTTGGAGGCAGGACGAAGTCTGCCGGGCCAGCTAGTTTTGAATAAAACACAAATTATTTAGAAAATCGTTGTCATTTCTTTTTATAATGATAGTATTGGCGGTACACCCCCATCTGATGGTCCAAATTTCCGATGGCGCTGAGACATAATTGAGGTTCTATGCCGTTAATGTACCGAATTATCTCATCCTTTAGCTCTTGAATTGTTGCTGGCTTATCGGTGTACACCTTTTGTTTCTTTTCTTTCAAATAAAAGAAAGAAGTCTAACGGTGTCAAATCACATGATTTTGGCGGCCAATTGACATTGCCACCACGTGAGATAACACGGTCATTGAATTTGTCGCGCAAAAGAGCCGTTGTTTCGATAGCTGTGTGGCAAGTGGCACCGTCCTGTTGAAACCATATATCGTCCACATCCATATCTTCCAATTCGAGCCATAAAAAGTTCGTTATCATCTCACGAACATCATTCACAGTAACTGCCTGACAGGCCGCATTTTGGAAAAAATACGGCCCGATGATGCCGCCATTGACCGGCCGTGGCATAGTGGTTAGAACACGCGACTACCATGCGGGAGATCGCAGGTTCAAAGCGTGTTAATTCACAACAACGCGAGAAGCTATCCCATACCTCATTCATGGGGTGCAAAGGGAAATTAAGTTTAAGATGATGCCGCCAGCCCATAAACCGCTCCAAACAGTCACTCTTTGTGGGTGCATTGGTTTTTCAACAATCACTTTTGGATTATCATTCGCCCAAATGTGGCATTTCTGCTTATTGACGAATCCACTAAGGTGAAAATGTGCCTCATCACTGAAGATGATTTTCTTTGAAAATTGATCACCCACTGTTGCCATTTTTGCCACCTTTTTGACCATTGACGACGTTTGGAATGGTCAAGAGACTTTAGTTCTTGAGTCAATTGCACCTTGTAAGCAATTCTTTATGCATAAAGTTCATCAACGACAAGCGTGAGGGGTGCAATTGTTGGGCACGACGACGAGTTGAGGTGGAC
This sequence comes from Muscina levida, assembly GCA_964034835.1. NCBI lineage: Eukaryota > Metazoa > Arthropoda > Insecta > Diptera > Muscidae > Muscina > Muscina levida. The sequence continues at coordinate 145,081,339 of OZ035883.1, read as the reverse complement.
GGCTCTTCAGGCACACTATCGCGTACAGCAGCAATATTTTCTGCAGTACGAGCATGCACGTACAGTGCATAACCCGTTGTTTTCACATCTCCCACAGACCCGATTTGCTAAAATTTTTGCACGATTTGTCCGATTGTACGCACATTTAACGGATTAAATTGGCCGAAAAAATCACGAAGTACACGATATGCATTTTGATTTGAACGCTCATTTTTATAATAAGCCTGAATAACGTTAACGCGTTGCTCGATTGTGTATCTATCTATGGTTCAAATTGAGTTAGTCTGAAATTGAGAAATGTCAATTGATATGAAAGAGAAGAACTTGACGTTTAGGTGTGGTTCACATTCAACATCGGCCCTTACAATTTAACCACCCTTTAATATAGTCTTCAAGGCTCTCAAGAAGATTTTACTTTCTCCAAAAGCAACAATTCTGCGTGTATACATACCCGTTAAGCCAGAAATGAACTTCATCGCTGAAGATGACTTGATTTCAAATCTGGTTTAACTTCAGTTAATTTTGATGATCGTTTGACCTTTATTCTTCCACCAGATGGATATTTGGATATTTTACGACTTTTCTACCACATCTGATTGCTAAAATATTTATCTCTGTTACAATTTCCTTTTACTTTTAAGGTTTGTTTTACAATTTTTATAATTTGAATATTTTTTTTACTTTTTTTGGTTTTTTTTTTTATTTTATGACAACAGTTTTCCTCGGACAATTTTTCACTTTTCCCACTTAAAGTCATAACATGTATGTTTTCTAGCCATTAAAATCATCATAAACATTTTCACACTTTTAGTTTTGCAGTCATTTCTCTTTGTCTGCTATATATCACAAACTTCTCTATTATCTCTATGCAACATCATCGACTTCTCGGTTTAAGGTTAGGACCTTAAAGTAATTAATATAGTTTTTGTTGTTATTGTTGTTGTATTGTCTGCACTTACTCTCTGCGAAATTAACTTGACTCCAACAACTCACAGACACATACACAGATGGGCATACTCCAATTCCAATTTCAGGGATGATTTATGAGTCTATATGATCCACAACATAAAAGTACAACAACAACAACAACAAGAGCAAAAGTAAAAACTTTCTTAACAAAAATTTCACCTAAGCAGATATGCGAAAAGAAAAAAAAACGTCATACAAAAATCACTACAGAGAATGAAACATAAATTGTTATGTCTTCTGTTTGGGGTCTTTGTCTCAGTGGTAGTATTGTTGCTGGTGATGATAGTGCTGGTACTGCTGGTGGTGGTGGCGGTGGTGTTGGCTGGTGCTGAACAATAACAACGGCCACCGCCCTCCCACCATTAAATTAAATGTGAAAAAGGCTTAATATGCCTTTTAAGTAACAACCCGCAATATAAATCATATCGTTACGATACGTACGTACAAGTACATGGTCTCAATGAGCAGCAGTTTTTAAAAGCTGATGCTCCAAAACGTAGCGTATTTTACATGGTTTGTGTAGTGTGTTACTGTGACTGTGACCATTGCGAGGAGGAGGTTATTGCAAGACCTGCAGAAGGTGGCACTCCATACTCTTGTAGAGTTTTTTATGAAAATAATTAATGTTTTTCGCTTTCCAGTGGCTGGGCTCATTGCGCTGCGCCAGAAAAAGTGAAATATAACATTGATTACGAAAGAAAAATTGGCATTGGCACATAAGATTCACCTTAAGGGCTGAAGATTTTGCCACTTAATTATATAAATTAAAACGATATAGGATTTCTATATATAATGAATTTGTAATAAATGAATGTGCAGTTAACAAGAGAGTAATACGAAAGGAGGACAGGCTTAACATGAACAATGATTTTGACAAGTAATCGACAGGGGATTAAGGTATACAAAGTAGTTGAAAGTTTATCACACATACTCAGATTCACAATATGATTATATATAATGGTATACAATAACAGGTGTAAATCAATTTTGTAGACCATTATGCGACATATAACAAAAAGGATTGTGTATATTTTAATATACTCTACTTTATAGACACTGGTTCAGAACCAGTTGCTAGTTCTCTGGTGAAAGTAGTGACCTATTGTCATAGGCAGTGTTATAGACCGAATTATCTCATAAATTTGAGCTGTGTTTTGTCATTCACATTCGTGTGTTTGACTCGTTTGGACTACTTTTGGTGGTGGTACGTCCAATCTCTGGTCTATGCTGATAAACCACCAACGATTAATCATTTAGAAGCCAACATTTGACGCACTATTGACGATAAAAGATAGGGTATGGTCGAAAATGTGATGCGAAATTGGACCTACAGGGTGGCGTTCATAAGGCGCAGTAGTGATGGTCACATAAACGCCAAACAATGTGTGAGCTAATAAAGCCAAAAATGTTGGTCATTCCACAATGTTTAAAAAAAAGTACTATTTCTCTAAAAAAAAAGCATCTCTTATATGCACTAGTAGTTTTCTCTGCTAATTCGACAAGATTTACTCGAGTAATCTTGTTGGCAAGCCGTCTTCTTCCTATTTTGGCGCAGCGACAGAAATTCATCAATCAGTATCCGCACGAAGATACAAAATTCCAGGCGTTGCAGTCCTTTGCGTAGTTGGTTAGTCACACTAAGCTTTGATAACAGCTCTTTCACCTGGTCCATCCAACTATGTTTTGGTCATTTCCTCCTGCGCCACATATCGAGTTTATTGCTAAAGTCTTTTCGAGCTGCATTCGGTCTATTTGAACACGCTTGACTTCGTCGAATTCATTATGCACCACATAGAACTCATAGTTCATTCGACGACCATACTAAATATTTTGCGAAATATTTGTCTTCCACTTGTGATTCTGTGCTGTAGAGCAGAGTAGACAGGTATGATCAGTGTCTGGTAGAGATGGATCTTTGTTTGTTCAGAGAGGGCTTTGTCACTAAATCGCTTGCTTTGTTTGCGATCAACACTTGTCTCTTGATTTTCAGGCTGACATAATTGTTTTTGTTAATGTCTCAGACTAGGTAGAGAAAATCATCTACCACTTCAAAGTTATAGTTATTAACGTTCACGCAGTCAAACGAGTAGACTCTTTGTTCGTTGAAATAAATAATTTGGTTTTGTCCTTATTAACCACTTCTACCGACTGCTTTTCAATGCCTGAAAAGGCCGAAGTAACTTTCCGCAGTGTTCAACCTATGATGTCTATATCATCGGCATACGCGTGCAGCATGTGACTTTTACTAAATAGAGCAATAGTCGTGCTAACTACAGCCTGGTTCCGCATAATCACCTCCTTTATGATATTAAGAGATCACATGACAGGTTATCGACTTGTCAAAAGCTTAGCTTGATAGAAAATGTCTCTGTCAGAGTTTCGCATAGTGTCATCCCGCAAAGTCGTATTATCCTCGCGGGGATACCAACTCAGCCATAGCATCTTATAGTTTCTGCAGTATCGGACAGTCGAATGCAGCTTAGTAATCGTTAAACAGAAGTGGTATGTGCCGATCAGCATTTCTTGGGTCTTCTCCAGGATTTGTCGTAGTGTGAATATTTGGTTGATTGTCCAAACCAGTCTTTCAGATAACACACTGGACAGGACCTTGTATACGATGGGTAATATTCTAATCCCGCTAAAATTGGTACACCTCTGGATCGCCTTTCTGAAGCACAGTAGATAATACTCTCAGATTCCAATCATCGAACATGCAAGCCTTATTCCAAATAGTGTTTATGAGTTGGTACATGCACATTGTCATCACATCGCCGCCGACCTTAAAAAGTACTGCCGGCAGTCCATCGTCTCCCGCAGCTTTATTGTTTTCAAGCCGTGTAATTTGACAATCTAGTCCGTCGTCGATGATTGGCATGATTTTGTCACTTATCTTGTTCTGCAAACTAGCAGAGTAAGGAAGTGTACCCTCCATTTTTGCAGCACACACGGCGTGTCCGTTATCAGATTTCTATCTCCATCCTTACAAGTGGGGATCCCTGTTCTAAAACAGGGTTAAAATGTTACGATGAAATATTACCCGAAAAATTTTAATATAGGTCTCCGAAGACATTAACTATCCCAGATGTAGTTCTACATATAATTTTTCATATTTCTTGATGTCATTTTTGACCAAAAATATCAAATTGCAGACCTCTGTAGAAAAAAGTTGTGACATAGTGGCGAAAAATGGAGTTAAAGGTTTTGTTACTAAGGTCAAATGCATCCGTTTGATATTGTTTTCGTTCACCCCCGACGCAATAACCCTCAAATTTTGACATTGTATTATAACAGATAATTATTTTAATTTATTATTTATTGTGCCCAAAATTTTGACTATCGTCTCTGAATCTAAATTTAGAAACTCTCTTCATTCATCGTTAATGACATTAATTATGACAATGACAATATTTTCAACCTAAACTTACCTAACACCAACAAAATTGACTTTAATTAATATCCTCTTCCCCTCTTCCATTTCGCTTTTATTTAATAAGAAAATGTCTTAACCATCTTCAAAAATATTCACACGCACTGGAGCGCCCTGATTTGTCGCAGACATTTCGGACATATTTTGTTCAACATCTCTGACAATCCTTAATGCAGCATTGACATCATTTAATATCATCTTCTCTGAAACATCTTGACCATTTTGTTATTGTTGTCAACGCAGTTGGCAATTTATTCGTAAATTTTATGGTCGCACGTGTTGCTAATTTAGGTCCCAAATTTGTGGTTATCATCTTTTGTATCATTCTCATTACGAGTTACATTATTAACCCAGTGATCATAATGGTGATGGTGTTCCAAAGACCCCTGGAACGTGTGATAAGCTAAAAACAAAACAAAAAAAGTGAAGAAGAACAGGAAAAACACAACGGGAATTACCTTAACAACCTTACAATATGATGATACTCATCGTCATCATCATCATCGTCGTGGTCATCATTATGAACATCACACCGTTGCGAGCATGTAGCATCTTCCTTAAAGGAAAGTGAATTAATTTTTGTAGCTGTTTCACATCATTTAGCGCTGTTTGTGCAGCAACTTTGCTCGATTTCGTTTGCCTGGTATGGCTTAAATAAAATTCAGGTCACTGGAGGTTGTTTTCATCGTGTGCCGTTTTTTCTCCCTCTGTCTCGGTTTTTGTTTGCGGTGTCTGAGTTAACCGTTCTTTTTGGCGGCCAGTCTGTGTTGGGTCTTCCTCGCGGCTTACCATGTGTTAAATCATAACAATTGTTGTGTTTTTTTGTTGTTGTTGGTTTGTTCGTTATTGCCGCTGACTCTGGTTGCAATAACAATGAACGATTGCAACGGCTTGACCGCTCGACGGGGAAAAAAAGCACTTTGTATTCTGTAGATGTTGCGCGTTGCAATAAAATTGCAATTAATTTTTATTGACAAATTTTGTTTTATTTTTGTTCGTTTTCGTACTGTCAACAGTTTGTTGTAATAATTTTTGTTGAAATTTTGATTGCTTTTTTACCTTAAGTGTAGAGGAAAAAGAACTGTTGCGACTATGGTTGATTGACAAAAAAAGGTGCTTGTTGCTTAAGTCTTTCGATTTATGGGGGACAGCGTGTGTGCGTGTATAAATGACACAGTGAGTGCATCATCATCGTTGTGTGCAGTGTGCTAAAGGGAAAAGGAAGTAAAAACGAATCTAAAACATAAATGTGACATTTTTGTAACAGAATATGATGAATAGCAGACAGAATTTTAAACAGTTAGTATTGTTAAGTGGTAAAATTTTAACTGACAATGGAATCGACATGTAGACGTATTTGGGTATAATAAGATATCGAAGCAATGATTCACAAGCACAGTAGGAAGTAATACAGGCTTAAACCGATTGCATAAAAACTGATTTCAATTGTCCGCCATGAAAAGACGTCATTAAAGTTTTGAATTTAAGAGATCAGTCCTACAAATTGAGTTTTATTGTATATTTTTCTCTTTCCAACAACTCTCTAACGGAAATGAAATTATTTTACTTCCAACGTTAGTTTTCGAGGATAATAATAAACAAATCGACACAAGTTTTCACAATTTGTGAAGCGAATAATTGATACTCTAATATAAACAAAACTCAGCTATGTTATGGACTCATTTCGTATTACTATGCCTATCATTTTATGCTTCCAAGTGTGATCTTCAACCCTTAAGTTCATCAATTAATCTTGACTGAATTATATTATACTTAAAGTTGCAATAATGATCCTTAAAGTAACTCGTGGTTGATGCCTTTGCTGATATTAAATTAGAGGTGATCTAAATTAATATGGTGCAGCTACGTCTTGATATTAACATGTTCTCGCTTTTTACCAGCTTTTTTACAAATACTGGTGAAATTACAAATAATCCCGTATTTATAAAGTCGATTCTTCAACCGCAACATATGTCAATATTGCCAGATGTTTGTGTTGCAGTATAGGCTGCTAGCAGATGTCGCTTAGGTAACTAGCAGCACTGTAAGCAACACAGCGATTTAAGTAGATAATGACGATTTCAGAGATGTATTAATTATTCGTTTTTGCCCGTAGAAAAACTGTATTGCATATACTGATACTGATACTGATACTGATACTGATACTGATACTGATACTGACACTGATACTGATACTGATACTGATACTGATACTGATACTGATACTGACACTGATACTGATACTGATACTGATACTGATACTGATACTGATACTGATACTGATACTGATACTGATACTGATACTGATACTGATACTGATACTGATACTGATACTGATACTGATACTGATACTGATACTGATACTGATACTGATACTGATACTGATACTGATACTGATACTGATACTGATACTGATACTGATACTGATACTGATACTGATACTGATACTGATACTGATACTGATACTGATACTGATACTGATACTGATACTGATACTGATACTGATACTGATACTGATACTGATACTGATACTGATACTGATACTGATACTGATACTGATACTGATACTGATACTGATACTGATACTGATACTGATACTGATACTGATACTGATACTGATACTGATACTGATACTGATACTGATACTGATACTGATACTGATACTGATACTGATACTGATACTGATACTGATACTGATACTGATACTGATACTGATACTGATACTGATACTGATACTGATACTGATACTGATACTGATACTGATACTGATACTGATACTGATACTGATACTGATACTGATACTGATACTGATACTGATACTGATACTGATACTGATACTGATACTGATACTGATACTGATACTGATACTGATACTGATACTGATACTGATACTGATACTGATACTGATACTGATACTGATACTGATACTGATACTGATACTGATACTGATACTGATACTGATACTGATACTGATACTGATACTGATACTGATACTGATACTGATACTGATACTGATACTGATACTGATACTGATACTGATACTGATACTGATACTGATACTGATACTGATACTGATACTGATACTGATACTGATACTGATACTGATACTGATACTGATACTGATACTGATACTGATACTGATACTGATACTGATACTGATACTGATACTGATACTGATACTGATACTGATACTGATACTGATACTGATACTGATACTGATACTGATACTGATACTGATACTGATACTGATACTGATACTGATACTGATACTGATACCTAAACCTAAACCTAAACCTAAACCTAAACCTAAACCTAAACCTAAACCTAAACCTAAACCTAAACCTAAACCTAAACCTGAACCTAAACCTAAACCTAAACCTAAACCTAAACCTAAACCTAAACCTAAACCTAAACCTAAACCTAAACCTAAACCTAAACCTAAACCTAAACCTAAACCTAAACCTAAACCTAAACCTAAACCTAAACCTAAACCTAAACCTAAACCTAAACCTAAACCTAAACCTAAACCTAAACCTAAACCTAAACCTAAACCTAAACCTAAACCTAAACCTAAACCTAAACCTAAACCTAAACCTAAACCTAAACCTAAGCCTAAACCTAAACCTAAACCTAAATCTAAACCTAAACCTAGGGGGTTACTATGTAACTCGATTCGAAAGTTAAATATTACGAATTCGGATTTTTCCTACCAACTAACTCGAATTCGCAAATACATTTCCTACTTTCGAGTTGCCATATCCGATTGTCGGATACTCATACTCTACTTTCGGATATGCATTACTATGTATTTCGAATTTAGATGTCAGAATCGGTCGAAAGTTGACATTTGTACTCGTTTGCTGTTTAGTTAACGGATGATACATAAAAAGATCTTTAAAAAATCGAAACAACGATAGCAGACGCTGAAAAATGTAAGTATTTCTTAAATATATATATATTGGTTGATAAATGTTAAATCAAGTCTTTTTCAATAGGGAAAATACTACGAAAAATTTAAATACCAAGCAAAGCCAATTTGAGATCATGCTCAACTTTATGACGGAGCATCCACAGTTGGCTAAGGGGTACATAAAAGCTGCGGACGCCAAACAAGCCACCAATGATTTATGGGCACGATTGGTAGAAGACCTAAATGCAGCCGGTCCACCAATGCGGCAAGTGGTCGGTTGGAAAAAGGTAAGTAGTACAAAGTTTGTCCATAAATGGAAATTAATTTTTTTCTCCTTAGGTTTGGGCAGACCACAAGACCCACCTTAAGGCCAAATTTCGGAAGAACCGCATTAATTTTTCGGGCAAAGGCGGTGGGCCGTCAAAAATGTGTTCATTCACCGCACTTGAAGAAAGTGTAATTAATTTACTTCAAATGAAGGAGGCGGTTGACGGTATGAGTGGGGTGAGAAAATTTGGAGCAAACAGTACCTACACAACTGGCGACCACACTGCTACGGGAACCAGACACTGTACATGACACACTGTCCCTTCCCCACCTCGTTGTTCATCAACTGCTCGCACACCCATCACACCACGAGCACCATTCAATCGCGCTGTGCCGTCTTCACTTTCTAACCAAAGGGCAACCGAATCCATTTTTATAAGAAACAAATATTTCTTGTTAACTTTTATTTTTATTGTTTTGTTATTTTTGACATTTTTGCTTAGGAAATGCTGCCAACTTTGAATAATACATTCGAAAGTACTGCCAAAAATAGTTCCAATTAGTGGCAGCACTTTTCACTCGATCCGAAAGTGTTACATGGTAAGAGCTCAAATTCGGATCGAGTACAACTTTCGAGCTGTTCGAACTTTCGAATCGAGTTACATAGTAACCCCCCTAGTATTATTGGAGTTTATTATGGTTTTAACAATATGTTGTGGTAAGAGTACACTTGCATCATCAGTAAATACTTAAAGCTGACCAGGTTATTAATGCAATTGCGCAGTCCGTTTGATCACAAAGGAACTAAGATAAGCTTTGGACATTTTAATTTAATAAAATTTTAGAAATATGTCTACTAATACAAGTCAAAAACAATTTTGTTAATCTTTTATTTTTAGATCACGGTGGACCTTTCTGTGGAAATGCCCATACATTTTTTTAATATAAAATAATTGATCTTCCGTATCTATTTGGATGTCTTCCAAATATAACTGTATACCATAATAATTATATGATAAATTTTTTTAGGTTGCTAAATTAATGGGATGATGAACTTGAAATCGAGTCACAGACCTGGAACGATAACGCAATGCAACAAATTTTTGATCCCGGCTTCTAATTAGTTGATCCTTATGTAAAATTTCATGCTGAATTCAAATCTGCTCTCAGATATCTGAAAAGTAGAACGGTTTTTAAGATATGTTCAAATTTTCATTTTTAGTGTTTTGAAAAAGTTAGGTTTACTAAAATGCCATTTTCTCTGGTTTTAGTTCACCGATGTTTGCAAACTGTGACCAAGGGCTAAAAAGGGCAAATAAACTCTTGCAAAATTTCACATTTTCATAAATCTCAAGAGTCATAAAAATACATTACTATCATTATAAATATGTACTTTGCAAGGAAGATGCCACGGCTATCGCCCATCTTCGATTCGACTAATCACAGTTGTAACAAGGAGCTCATACAATGATTCAACTCTCGCATTCAGTGAACTTTAGATATTAGGTTGATAAATAATTATTATAAATGTTTGGCGCCATGCACACATTCTCTATACATACATACCTACTTGACTCCACCACTGAATTAAATTAAATATGAGCTCACATAAAGATATAAAACTTTTTATTCGTGCATAACTCCATATGTAAATGTTCACTTTTTATATATCAGAAGTGCTAATATTTTTTTTATTTCAGCATAGGGAACATAAGACGTTGTTGGCGCTGCATTTAAAGATCTGTGTTGCTAGTGCTTCACCAAATTCGTTTAAAATCAAATGATAAATTTGATCATTTACTAAAAGACTGTAATAACTCAGAATTGTTGATTTCACAGAAAATTTTATTAAATATTTGAATTTTCTTTAGACTTGTAGCAAAAAGAAAAATCTTTTAATGTTAAAACATCGAGTATACAAGATTCCAATATGAGAATAATAAACAATACGACAAAGATATTAAGAATATGACAAATCCTAATAAAATATCTTTGAACAGTACTATAATGTCATTACTTGAAATTGTTTTTGGTCTTGCGTATTGAACAATTTGCAAACTAAATTATTATACTATACTTCTATACTTTTCTTACTACATGAACAATGATTAACCTACTTTATATAAAATTTTGTGTGACAAATAAAGAATTTCCATTTTTATAAAAAAAATAAAAAATTTGTTTTATTTGATATCTTATACATATCTGTTACAATCACTAATGTGATTTGATTTGATCGTAAGTAGTCATTAGTGGGTTGCGAACTCTACTAATGACACCCGATTCATGAACCAATGTTCATTAAAAAGTCACATTACCCAATCACAGTAGTTTTCATTTTCTGAAAACGAAAAACTATCGTGACCGACATTTTGAAAAATTTACGCTTATTGGTTAATGTCCGAGGTGTCGATAGAACAGACAACAACCTTTGATCCCACTGTGATTATATGGATGTGGCCAACACTAGTGAAACCCGATATATGAACCAATTTTCTTGTTTTTGTAGCATTGACCAATTACGATAGTTTCTTATTTCTGGAAATGCAGAACTATCGTGACCTACATTTTAAAATTTTTACAATCATTGGTTATTGTCCGAGGTGGTGGAAGCGAAGATATAAACCGTGAAATTTCTGATAAATTCTATGTGAAAGCAAGGACAAAATCGATTAATTTCACGCCCAGCATCTAAGAATAGGGATATATTATTGGTTTTATCATGCACATTAGCTATTAATATCCCTCTAGGAACTTAGAACCTTATATGTATGCTCCCATGAACATCGTAACAAGTATAGTGTTCAAATACTTGACTTTTTCAGAAAACCGGTTTCGGCTTTGTTCGAAAAATACCCCAGTGTTTTTAGATAGTGCATCAAAAATTAAATAATTTGATATAACTTTGGCCTATCGTGGGCCCATCTGTTTTGATATAATTTGGAATAAGGCAAAAATTCGACCAGTATTCTTAGACTTTTTAACATATTTTTTATACTGATTTCTTAACTAAAACGAAAAATAAACTACTTTACAATACTTCAATGATCATATTTAAGCATGTTCTATTTAAAACAAAAGAACATTTTTATCAAAAAATTCAAATTTTGGCACAAAAATATTTTTTTCCGAATTTCGCCGCGGAGATAGTGTTTTTAGATAGTGCCAAAAAATTTAATAATTTGATGTGACTTTTGCCCATCGTGGGCCCTCCCGTTTTTATATAATTTGGAATAAGGCAATAATTCGACCAGTATTCTTTGAATTTTAACATATTTTTTATACTGATTTCTTGACTTAAACGAAATATAAATTACTCAAATTATTCAAATGATCGGTCTATGCCATTTAAAACAAAAGAAAATTTTTTTAAAAAATTTAAATTTTGGCAAGGGGTTAACCTCTCCTTTTTTTGCACAATAATATTTTTTTCCGAATTTCGGCGCAGCGATAGTGTTTTTAGATAGTGCATCAAAAATTAAATAATTTGATATGACTTTAACCTATCGTGGGCCCATCTGTTTTAATATAATTTGGAATAAGAAAATATTTGACCAGTTTTCATTGACTTTGTAATATGTTTTTTTTACTGATTTCTTGACTTAAACGAAAAATAAACTACTTTACAATATTCAAATGATCATATTTTATATTTTTTGCCATTTAAAATAATGTTCAAAAATTAAATAATTTGATATGACTATGGCCTATCGTGAGCCCACCTGTTTTGATATAATTTGGAATAAGGCAAAAATTCGACCAGTTTTCATTGACTTTTTAATATCCTTTTTTACCGATTTCTAGACAAAAACAAAAAATGAAATACTTTACAATACCTCAATGATCATATTTAAGCAGTCTATGCCATTTAAAACAAAAGAAAATTTTATCAACAAATTCAAATTTTGGCAAGGGTTAACCTATACTTTTTTTTGCACAATAATATTTTTTTCCGAATTTCGCCGCGGTGATGAAAATAGTGATTTTACCACCCCCTTGTTGAAAACCAGTTAACTGACATCAAAAAACCGGTTAAACCGGGAAATTGAATTTATTTTTGTATTGTGATTTTACAAATTTCCAAACTATATTATTATACTACACTTCTATAATTTTCTTACTACATGTACATTGATTTTACTACTATATATAAAATTTTGTGTGACAAATAAAGAATTTCCATTTTTATATCTATGAAAACAAAACAAAAATTGTGTTTTATTTGATATCTAAAGTCTATTACAGTCACTAATGTGAATGGACGATCATATATAGTAGTGTTATGGACTCCGCTAATGACACCCGATTCATGAACCAATGTTCATGAAAATTTCACATTGGCCAATCACAGTGGTTTTCATTGTCTGAAAATTAAAACCTATCGTGACCGACATTTTGAATAATTTACAAACATTGGTTCATATATGTGGTGTCGATAGTGCAGACAACAGCCTTTGTTGGAATGACCATTCACTGGGATCCACTATTGCGCATGGTTGGGAACCACACTAACTACACCCGATATATGAACCAATATTCGTGTTTTTGTTACATGGACCAATCACGATAGTTTCTGTATTTCGGGAAATGGAAAACTATCGTGACCGACATTTTGAAAAATTTATAAACATTGGTTCTTGTCCGTGGTGGTGGAATCGAAGACATAAACCTCGAAATTGCTCAAGAGTTATATTTTAAAACTATTGAAATATCGATTAATTTTACGCATTCCAGCTAAGAAAGGGGGTATATTATTTGTTATATCATGTGCATCGACTGTTTGTAACCCTCTAGGTGCTTAAAAAGTGTATGATCCCATGAACATCGTGACAATTTTGGGAGCATTGGGAAAGTCTTAAAATTGTTGTGGGTGGAAAAAATTAGAATTTTCATGTCTTTAACCATCTGCATTTACGGCTCTAGGATCCATACAGCAATATGTTTCCAAAAATGTAGGTTGTATGTTCTAAGGAAATTTTAATAAGCTTCTTCTATCATTAAAATAAGGTAGTAACCTGAAGTTTTTCTTGCAAATAATTAAAACAAAAAATGCTGAAAATTTTTATTGATTGCTTTTATTTTAAATTTGTATATTATATTAAAATGAATGTCGTACAAAACACACAGTTTTATTGTCGATTATTTTGCTGCATAATTTCAGGTTTTATCACCGATCTCTGGCATAATCTGTAATGATAGAAAAAAAATTTGTTTACATGGGGAAAACACTGTTAAGACAATTATTTACATTCAGTATTTACGATAATGATAATAAAATATGTTATTTTTTTTTATTTTCTGTGCTTTTTTAATCTACGCCAAAGAACATACATATACAAGGATATAAGCCTGACATTATATCACTACGAACTTGGTGTACTTAAAAAGCTCTTAATAGCTGAGCACCTGTGCAAGGCAGGAAAAGTAAAGAAGCGCGGACGACCTGCGATGACTCCAACTTCATCCCCGTGTACAAGTAGGGAAGGTACTCCTACTACCAGCAAAAGACGAAAGCACCAGGAAATTCCATTGAATTGTGTTCGGGAGGACCATATTGGGCATTTTCCCACCTGGAAAAAGCAAAGGCAACTTTGCAAAAACGATTGTTCTTTCCGCTCATACACCTTTTGTGAGAAATGCAATGTATTTCTATGCTACAACGACAAAAGAAACTGTTTCACCAACTTTCACATGAAGTAATGCATACATGCATACAGAGCCATATATGGCAAACTCTGGAATCAGCTGAATGCATACAAATTTCCCCCACCCCAAACTATGCCCCCCAAAAAAAAAAAAGTCCAAATATATATTATTTTGGCCTAAATAAACACATAATTACATTCAAAAAATTTTTTCCTTTATTATTTCTATGCTCATGCAGTAGAGGGTTAATCTCAGAATACATTTAGCGGAATTAATAAAATCTTTAATCTGAACATTGGTTTTTTGTTATATTTGATTATTACATGTGGACACATTTTTTAAGTTGTACCAATACGTAACTTAAGAAAGTTCTACAAATCGGAAGGAGACGGATTTAAAAACATTTCGTATTCTATCGATCACAACCAAAGAGAGTTTGTTGCTTAAGTCTTTTGTTTGCTAATACAAAATATTGTTTATCTTCAAGACCAACAACTTATTCTACGAAAGCTTAATAGAAATCGGAGGGTACTATGTAGGGAAACTATGCGATTTTTATTGATTTTACCCAGAGAAAGTTTGTTGCTTAAGTCTTTTGTTTGCCTATACAAATTATTATGTTTTTTTTCCTTGTTAAAAGCAAATAATTTTATCGGAGCTTATATTACCAATTTTGTATTAAAGTAACTGTTCCGGTAAAAGTAAAACCCATTGTTCTAGTAAAAGTTAAAAATAAAACAAATATATATTATTTTTTATATTTTATTAAACAAATTCTTTCTTTGAAATATGTTTTTACATCATTACAAGTTTTAACACAATTTTTTCGTACAAAAAAAATTGGAAACTGTGACATCTTTACAGCCAACATTTCGTGCGGCTTTAGGAGTTGGCAGCCGCAGGTTCCCACAAGTCGATAAGTTTAATAATTCCCCTATTTCAGCGACTTCACACATCTTAGCTGAAACTCTGCGTATCATTATAGACAAATCATCATTTCACTTATTGCAGTGAATTGTGTTTGTTTTGTTGTTTATCTGGTCTCACTGATGAACTTCTTCTTGGGCTTCCAACAATTCATTAAGATAATTTTGATGCTCCTCTTCAGTCATACATGCAGGAGCAATAGAAGGATCAGCTGCTTTGTAAGACGATTTTTGATCAAATAATTTCTTTATAGATTTGAAAATTTTCTTTAAGGTCTTAGCAGGAGTATAGTTATTCTTCTTAGCCAAAGACATCTTGTGCCAGGATATGTTGTTGTTGTTGTTGGCGGTAGTAAAATTGTTGTTATTAGCAGCGGCAGTAGACAACATTTTGGTGTATGATAAATTTGATGTTATTTAAAATTTGTTTGAAATTTGTCTTGTTGAGTTCAGATGAACGAATGTTGTATTTTCCCAAAGCCTCTGCGCCTTTTATACATTATTTGCTGAGCTCGAAAAAGAGAGCGATTTTTGCACATATTTTTCAAAACAACAATAATGCAGCACATTTAACTCAGGGTCATTGTGAAGGAGAGATTCATTTATGCTGTGAAATATTTTAAGGATTTTCCTTTGAAAGGTCAGGTCTTGTCTTACCTGTTGATTCACCTCAGCAGGGAATTTCCTGCTATGTCTCTCTCTGTGTACGATATTGGGAAATTGTTGCACTTAAACTGAAATCAAGTGACGGCGAGGATTAAAGAGAATGCCTGTGAGAAAGCAGAAGCGTAACGTACGTGTTTTGGACGAAGGAGCTAGAAAGGGTGGTTATGCCCCTAACATACATAATTCTAGTTTTTTTTTTGAGACTTACACAAAGTAAGTCACCTTATATATGTGAATTGTATTTAAATTTTTATTTTTTCAAATACAACTCCAAAGAACTTTTAAAAATAATCTGAAATAAATTCTATAAGACTAAAAAATAAAACAATTTTCAACAGAAACCAAAAGGTTTCCTTTCAAATATAGACAAATTATTTAAGCAATATATAAATAAGCAATTTTTTAAATATATGTTATTAAACCGGCCATGGCATAGTGGTTAGAAAACGCAACTACCATGCGGGAGATCACAGGTTAAACTCCTGGCTCCAATCATGTTAAAAGAAGAAAAATTTTCTTTCATTGTCGGTTCCCCTCGAATGTTGTCGACTGCAACTTCGCAGTATTAGTTTCGAGACAATCGGCATGTCTAGTAAGAGCTTCTCAAACGGTGACGTTCGTATTCATCGATAAACAAGTAAGTGTCGTTAGTTGTGAATCTAAAATAGAAAGCACCCTCATTCATTCGTGTAAAGGGAAATTAAGTTTTTTTTAGTTATTAAATTGTATACCTATATAATTACTAGGGTGTAAATTTCGGTTTAAGTATTAAGAAAAATATATATATATAGAACTGTTTCTTGTTTCTTTTCAAAAAGTGTTCATAACTGATCAAGATAACATTTATGTCCATAAAATAAAAATAAATTATAATTCGAATAAAAATACCTTGTAATAACACATTTATTTTATAAAATTCATTTGTGTCTTAAATCTCTTATATACAAAATTTGGCTGGTTCTGTTTTATTTATGTTTGAAATTTTAGAAATTTTTTTTAATGCAGCTAAATACAAGAAAACTTTTCTTAATACAATATTGTATTTGTATATTGGGAAGCGACTCAGCTCAGTTTACATTAGATAATAATACAGTTTGAGAATATTTTAATTTAATTTGAAAAATGCTTTTAGGTATTGTAGAAAGTATTATTAGGACTGCATACGATATGAAAATGCCAAATCCTTAAATTTTTTAAAGTCTTTACAAAAAATTGGGGAATTGTTTAATTAAACAATGCAACACCAAAAATTTCGACTATTTTTGTAATCTATGACCATAATGCATCAACAAAATATAGGGGAAGTTGATTAGCCGTGCTGCAACTGCGGTTTACCCCCCTTAGACAAGTATCTCGAGGGCGCCGCACTGTGGGATTTTGATGACAAAAACCATATTTTTCGAACACTCAATTTCAATAACTTAATGATACAGTTTTGTTAAGCAACGATTAAATATGAAATATGCATGTAAGGTTTAATAGAAAAGTTGTATTTGTTTTAGAAAAATTTAAGTTAAGTCCCTGCAAAATCAAAGGGAATTTCTACTTTCATGCAATTCAGTGATTCATATATGCATTATTTTCTTGCTATGTCATTTGAGTTTAATATATTTGAAGAATGCAGCATTTCTCAATTAACTAAAAGATATCAGATAGAGATATCATAACCGTTAAGAAAATATGCCCAAATATAAGCCTTTAACATTTTGTATCATACCGTCACCCTTAAGGATAAGGGTATGTATCATTCGATACGAGAAAAAGGTGTAACGCATTAAAGCAGACATACACCCCAAGTATCTTAAGACCAAATTCGTTTCCGAAATTTTTAAGACGATTGAGACATGTCTGTCTGTCTGGCTGGCTGGTTGGATAGCTGGTGGGCAGGATAGCTCGAGTAAAACTTAGCTGACCCTTACAAAAATGTACCAGTATTAATATTTTCCAAAATAAAGTAACGATATTGTAAATGGGCAGGATAACGTTGTCCCTTCTGGTACCTCTATAGCAAAATTATATACTTTTGATATTTACTATCACTTCCATAACTTCCGAACGAACAACTGTAGGATATTGGAATTTAGTCAGTTTAAACATTTGCCACACCCCTTCGGGCACTTAGCATACAAACGACCGATTTCACCCATATATATTAACATAAATTTTATTTTTGTAAGTACCCTAAATTCTGCTAAGTGTTGCGCATGGCAAACGACTATAAAAATCTGACACAGGAATGAATATATGCTATTTCGGTGAACAAAAACTACACCCACCTCTAATGCAAAACTTCCCAATTTTATACCCTCATCCCTCATCATTTGATACGAGAAAAACTGTAACACATCGAACATTTGTTTCAAGACTCTTTAAGACGATTGAGTCATGTCCGTTTATCTGGCTGCTTAGACGACTGGTAGGCAGGATAACTCAAGTAAACTTTAACTGATCCTTATAAAACTTTAGTGATATATATATTTTTCAAAATTAAGAAAGGACTGAATAGGTCCTTAGCCTCTGGTTCTCCTATACAAAATTACATATTTTTTGATATTTAATATTATTTAATATTTTTTCAATAACTTCCAAACGCACAACTGCAGGATGTTTGAGTTTGGTTAGTTTAATTAGTTTATAATAGTAGCTAAACCCTCAGAAGGCCTAAACCTTTACCAGACTCCTTCTGCGCAAATTTAGACATGGAAAGCACCGTATGAAACATATTAAATCGTCTACTTGGACTGAGTAGAGGGACTCTAGGTAATCTATACAATATTCCCCTAAGAATCTAAGCCTCCTACGGTCTAGATCGGAGCAGGTACAAAGAATATATTTCCTCGTCTCCGACTCCTCCTCACACACGACAGTAATTTGGTATTGATCTATCCCATTTTGCTATTAGGTGCCTAAAATTACAATAGTCTGTAAGAATTCCACGGGCCGGTCTCAGGTCACTCCTGCTGGGGCCAACCATGTACGTCGATCGGGATATGTTGTATTCGGACCACAGCGATCTAGCAGTTGTACAGTTGGTTCTTTAGATCCAACGTCTGCTGGCTGTTTTCCACATGCAATCCTCCACTAAGCCAAAGAGGTAACAAATGGGTGAGTGAACACCTTCCAGAGAGTCATGATCAAACATAGTACAGCCTCCTCTGGCCAATAGGTTAGCTGATTTATTACCAGTGCTCTCGCAATGTACTGGGTCCCAACAGAGGCTGACATCCAGAAGCTTTAGTCCATCAAACTTCTCCTTACAGTTCCTCACCAACTTTGATTACACAAGAAAAATTTATTGCTTTTATTGCAGCCTGGTTTCCACACAGATGTTAATCAGTCTGCTAGAACTGCCCTCCCGCCCAGTAATTCCCATTACAGCCACACTTTGGACCTTGCCTCTCTTTATAAATTAACCCGCTCGCCTCGCAATTTCTTCAAGAGAATTTTGACGGCCTGGGTTGTGCCGACAACCTAGTGCCAGCAATACATCTGCATGGGTGATAATTGGTCGAACTACCGTAGTATACAACCAGATTTCGACCTTCGAGCTGACTTTTACCTATAGAGTTAGAGACATTTTCTTTGATTCTCAGTTGGTTTTTACGGTACCAACTGAGATACCACATAAGAAAAATCATATGCCAACAGATATTGAATATTACATTTACAAGTTGTTGGCTGTAACTTTTTCTAACCTTTTTATACCATCACCCTTAGGGATGAGGGTATATATCATTTGATACGAAAAAAAGTGTAACGCATTAAAGGAGACGAGTTAGACCCCAAGTATCTTAAGACCAAATTCGTTTCAGAACTTTTTAAGAAGAATGAGCTATGTCCGTCTGTCTGGCTGGCTGGCTGGCTGGATGGCTGGTCAGCAGGATAACTCGAGTAAACCTTAACGGATCGGTATGAAAATTTACCAGTATTAATATTTTTCGAAACGAACTTATGGGATTGTAAATGGGCAGAATAGCCCCACCCCTTCTGGTACCTCCCATACAAAATTACCTATTTTTGGATAATTAATATTTCTTCCATAACTGTCAAACAGACTATCGGAGGATATCTAAATTTGGTCAGATTATTTATCTTGCAATAGTAGACAAACCCTAAGAAAGCCGAAACCTTTGCACACCCCTTCTGGTACCTCCCATACAAATTACCGAATTGACCCTTATAGTTTTACATACATATCTTTTTTGTAAGTAAACTGAGATCACTCCAATTTTGCGTATAATGTTCGCTTATGAAAATTAAACTCATGTGTGAATATGGACTATATCGGTTCACGCCTTCTGGTACCTCCCATACAAAATGACCTATTTTTGGAAAATTAATATTTCTCCCATAACTTCCAAAACGACACTTGGGGGGTTATGAAAATTGGTCGATAAATTAATATTGTGGTAGGAGGTGAAACCTCAGAGAGCCTAACTATTTGACACACCCCTTCTGGTACCTCCCATACAAATGACCGAATTGACCCTTATAGTTTTACATACATAACTTTTTTGTAAGTAAACTGAGATCACTCAAATTTTGAGTATGAAGTGCGCTTATGAAAATTAGACTCAGGAATGAAGATGGACTATATGGATTCACGCCTTCCGGTACCTCCCATACAAAATTACCTATTTTTGGAACATTAATATTTCCCCATAACTTCCAAACCGGCACCTGGGGGAATATCAGATTTAATCAGTTAATTTATCTTGTAATAGGAGGCATAACTTCAAAAAACCTATTTATTTGACACACCCCTTCTGGTACCTACTATACAAAAGACCGAATTTACCCCCATAGGATTACATACATATCTTTTTTACAA
Source organism: Muscina levida (assembly GCA_964034835.1). Classification (NCBI taxonomy): domain Eukaryota; kingdom Metazoa; phylum Arthropoda; class Insecta; order Diptera; family Muscidae; genus Muscina; species Muscina levida. The sequence goes on along the minus strand of OZ035883.1, from coordinate 145,060,697 downwards.
GTACACTGAATTCGGTCAGAATTTGCGTAAGTTGTACGCTCATGAAAATTTGACTATTTAATGAATATGGACTTTATCGGTTGACCTCTTCTGGTACCTCCTATACAAATTGACCTATTTTTGGAAATTGAACGTTAATTTACAAAAAAAAACTTCCGACACTTTGAGCTGCCCCTAACGGTACCTCGTAACCAAATAAGTCAAACTTTTTCGGTTTTGCTACATGTCTTTAGACCGTTGGTATTATGTTCCGAAAGTCTTAGCTACAACCGTTAACGCTCCAAAGCAAGCATATACCTAATAATACATAAGTAATTTTTTTTTTTTAATTACAAATCAGTTAATTTCAACAACTCAAGACTTACACAATATTTTATAGTGGGTGATGGTATTTATCAGTCAGTTTATCTGACTGAAATTTCTGTACTGGTTTTATGTATCGTTTATCCATACGACCGAAAGTTATGTCTCCAAACGTTTGCTCTCCACAAGGAGGCAAATAAATTTCAATAACTCGAGAGTTAAACAACGTCATACATAAGCTGTGGGTATTTATCAATTAGTACACCAGACTGGAATTTCTGCACTGGTTTGTGTTGCGAAGTGGAACTGTTTGCAAGTGTCACCTAGCTTTCTCAGAAGACAATTCTTCTAGCTGTATAGAACTTCACCCATTACATTTAAGTTTGAATTGGTATAAGCTCATTGTAAATACTGCCAATAGTTGATTGCCATAAATCTTGTCATGCTCAAAACTACAGTTGTTGTTGTTTAATTTATTCCGCCTAAAACATATCTCCCATATCCTTATACATATTACTTTTTATCTTTTTGTTACTTATTTCAGAGCAAATGAAAAATTTCTAATATAAAAAAATATCACACGGTTTTCTAAAGCAACTTCATCTTTACAATTTCTTAAATTTTATGCTCCTTAAAATATTTATACTATACCTATTTTAAGGATTTGAATATTTATCTCTTTGTCTCATTTCCCTTTAATACAATTTTTCACTTGTGCCGATGTTGCAAAGAATATTCCCACGATATTCTATAGCTATGTATGTATGTACATTAGGGTAATAACTTTTTGCATTTTTTGCAAATATCAAATCTCCCCAGACAAAATCGTGTAGGGCATGGAAAAATATTAAGAACTGCGTTTTTAGATTTTCGCTATCGTTAAAAAAGGTTACGCACCAAACGCGTTAAAGTTTTGAATCAAACTAAGTTTATAAAAAAAAATGTATTCAAATAAAAATAGTACAAGATATATATCCGCTTTGTTAAACATCGCGTATTTTGAGCCTAAAGTTTATATCTTACAATACCTACTTTTAATCATTTATTGTTATTATTTGTTAACATACTTACATACGGATATTTAAAAAAAAATTATTAAAAAAATTAAAAAAACATATGAAAGGCATTTTAGAAATCGCTGTCGGTGCGTAAGGTTTTTTTAGCAAATTGAACTGAAATAGTTTTTTTTATCATTAATACAATATTTGCCATTAGAAAAGCCCTGGGGAGAATGTTGTCCAAAAAAAGTTATTACCCTAATGTACATGACACCCGATTTGCCTCTCTAAAGCGTTTTGTATCTAAACATAACAATGCTTCTTCTTACTTTATATTCAAATACAATAAAGTTTAATTGTTTGTTCCTACAATTTCAGTAGGCTACACCTGATCGGTTGCTCTTGAGCATGATTGAGCATGCACAACTATTTTCGAAAACGTTATTTTTCGCTAGAAGAAGAAATAGAATTTATCTTTACCAAAATAATTGTTTACTCAGATTTATTTGACATAAAACATTTCTATGTCCATAGAATATAATTTGAACTATGTAATAATTGCAATTTTCTACTTGTTTCCCAGTAAATATTTTCTCACGACCTTCAGCACCACTCTGTGCAACAACGCACCTGGCTGACTTCGCAAGAGCATGATTGTGCATGCTCATCTGCTTGCCAAACATAGCAACATGTTGCACTGATTTTTACTCAAGACCTGATTCCGCATTACAAATATAATGTTTTTCTAAAAGTTATCTTCCCACGACCTACATATGTATATAATCCTTAACAACAAAACTGATTGTATGCTCTACATTTTCTAAAAGCATGCACGAGCATGCACGTTTCTTGTACACACAATGCAACAAGTGGTGCATGGGTTTCCTTCAGCAATGTGTAATGTAAGCGTTGACGAATTCATTGTTCTTCCATACATTGTAAACAATTGGAAGAAACCTTTAGTATTGCATGAATATCATTGAGCATGCACAATCTTGCTCGTTACCCCCTCAAAAAAATCTCTATGGAATTGCACAAGAATAGTAGAAACGCTACTGGTTACTCATTGCGTAGGAAAATACGGAGAATTTAGACGTATAGCAGGGGAAATCTCATTCATACATGCAACAAGTAGTTTAGCACTCATCTACCTGCCTTGAAAGCAGAGTTCGTAAATACTTATCATTGAGAAGTATTATTTTGCTCTTCTCCTCATATACAACTCTATTTGCGAGCGACTCAATTTTGTGTTTTCATTTTCGACGTAAAAAGAAATGAGCGCTCGTTTGTTAATGCTCTAGAACGTCATCGCTCGTTGAATACTCTTTCGAAAGCACTCAACAAAAGAGTACTCATTGCTTTCAATGCTTTGATATTTCTCACTCAAAAGTTATTGCGATGATAAACTCTTTACAACAACAAAGCTAAGTTTTGAGTGCTCCTGTTTAATAACATGCTCATAACTGATTTGGTTTACAGGAATTACATACTTGTATCTGCTCTGCTAGCGTCGTTTTTCGAAGTTGTTCTTGATAAACATTTTGCGTACCGCTGCATTAGAGTCACATTATTTTGTTTTTTCTCGTAAAAAACCTGTGCAAGAATATATACATATGTCTATATCTGCCACGCCTCCCAACGGCAATATGCTCCACCACTAAACTGTGTGTCGCATAAAAAACAATTTTCATATCAGAGCATTGTTGGATTTGTCAAACAAGCAAATTATCAATCTTAATAATTTAGGTTTATTAAATGTAATTTTTAATATAAAAAAAAATAAAAATAAATGATTCAATGTGTTAACAGTATTATTATTTCAAAAATAATAATAATTTTCTTACATACTACCTAAATATCAATGCATATTTTCCAAGCAACACAATTCATTTCTGTGTTCAACGAAACGACGGCACTTGAAAAATCAACATTATACATATGTTCACATTTGCTTATTTATGATTGATAAGTAAAATTCAATCGATCATTTTCGTGAAATGAGCGCTCCTTGTTTGCTTCAATGAGCGTACAATGAGTTATTCAATTTAAAAATTCTATTCAAACAAGCGGTCGCCATTTAACTTATCAAAGCGATGTATTGAATGAGTGAAACTAATGAGGAGTTTATAGAAGAGAAGATTGCTTGATTGCTTTCGCTCACTTGTTTTGAAAATGATAAACTCATTGTAAAGATAACTCAATAGAGCGAGAGCGTATTTTGATTGCTCTACGCACTCTGCTTGAAAGGAAGCGATTATCAAAGAGAAATATATTAACAGCAAAGTGTGGGAATAATTAAGAACGTAGCTGTTGAGAAGTAAAGGCTATTATACAAAAACAACGCAAGGAACTCAAGCAAGAAGGTTGATTCTACTCGGCAAAGAATTTCACAATTTTAGAAAAATAAAAAAATCACATAAATTCTGTAGACGATGGGAAAACAGACAATATTTCGGAATTTGAGTTATAACAAACAACATCTTCAATTTTCTTACCGTTTTTTTTCGGTTAATAATATTCAAAACACACATTTTGTTACAATGTTTTCTCTTCACAAATCATGGAAATTTAAACAAACTTCTACAAAATATCTTAGAAGACTTGTAAAAACCTGGAAAATTACACTGTGCTACACACAAAATATACAGGGGTTCTCATGTAGCATTTTTGTTAGACTGGAGTCCATAGAGTAAAGTGGTACTTTTAGTTTTTCTCGGTCACTTCGTTAAGTATTGTTTTTATAGAAAATTAAGTGAAATGGCGATATTCCTAAAATTACAAGTTCCAAAATTCATAAGTCTTCTTTTTGTAAACCGATCTTCAAAAGCTTACCTATTTTAGAAAGCTACTTTAATATAGCATAATACAAAAGTAAAAAAAATACATTGCGCTGCTTCATGATCAACTGAGAGAGTTGAGAAAATGAGAATTCGCAATTTTTTTTCGAGGTTGTTTTGCTTAAACAGCCGCCGTTTCACTATTTTTCTACCGATTTTCAAAATTCTTTTAATAAAAGGTGAAAGTCGTAGCTTTACAACAGATGTAAGCTTTTGAAGATCGGTTTACAAAGAAAAGACTTATGAATTTTGGAACTTGTAATTTTAGGAATATCGCCATTTCACTTAATTTGCTATAAAAACAATACTTAACGAAGTGACCGAGAAAAACTAAAAGTACCACTTTACTCTATGGACTCCAGTCTAACAGAAATGCTACATGAGAACAACTGTATATTTTTTTCCTTCACATTTGTATCACTGTGTTATTAGCCTACAAAAACCAAAGGCTGTAGAGAATATGAGTTCTTTAGATTCACAGGACTGCTGTCATCTTGGCTTGAGCGAGGAGGAGCAGCAAAACTATCTGAACGAGTTCTTGGAGTACTAACGCAAGTGCTTATCTTTACGCTGTGTTAAATATTGTGAACTATTACGCCTTATAAAGTGCTTGGTTAAGGAAAACTCATAAAATGAGAATGATTTCCATCGACGTGAACTGTGATATGTATATTTAAATTTAGAATTTGTTGTTACTGTTATAGTTAGCCCTAGATCAAAAACTCGAAGGTGTCATTGTGGAAAATTATTTATAAAATTATTATAATTATAAGTTTCTATAACCGTTATTATGTTTTTTTTTTAAAGTGCTTAATTTTAGTACTAGTTTTTATGTTTTTATATCTTGCATTCTTGCATATACATATATGAATTACATAATTTTTAGCATGTAAATAAAATTATTTGTTTTAAAAAAACCTACATACCTTTTTATTTGGTTGGAATGGCTATCACGTATGTATGTTGTAGAATTAAGAATGATTCATCCTTAAATTAATATATCGAAGGTTGACTTTTGATTCACTTTCGTAATTTAAATTAGGGCGGCCACAATTTCTTAAGTTCTTAAAAAGTCAACATAAGTCTCTGGTGTTTTGTTACAGGTTTAAGCTGAAATTATTAAAAAAAAAAAATACTTAACTATTATTTTGTATATGTTAATAGCATATAATTACAAAATTTTATATAAATAAATAATTATAGAATTTTTGACATTTGGCAAAATAATCGCTTTTTTATTTTTATCGAACTATATAAACATTTTGATAAGCTCTGGGATAATAAAACAATTCACGTTATATAGTATTAGACGTTGAAGTCTTTAACGTAACCATTAAAAAGAAGTAAAAAATCTGAAAGAATAATCCCTGACACTATTCTTTGTGCAAAAACTATATGCAGTGATTCTAGATCATCGAATGTTGGCTCCGATCATTGACTGACTAAATAAAGAATAGATATGAAATTTCAGCTGCGGTTCGGAATATGGACGGATAACCGATTTGAAATAAACTTATAGCATTTTCTTTCTCTTGGTTCCCTAATATTGAAATGGTAAGTCAAAGTTAGAGACAAGACCCATTGGACTCTTTGGAAGCTAAAAAAGGAGCCTATTCGGTTCTAAGATGACCTCATATGTGTGGGTACTCAAATTATAATTTCAAGAAGAATCAAGGTGTGCAAATTTGTGTAATTAGGTGTAATTATGTTTAGCGTATTAGTAGGCAATAGCCCTTAGGTCTCATGGGCCCGGCCATAACTTTGACCTACAATTCCGATAGTTGCGGATCAAGAGGAAGAGAATGGTAAAAAATTTTCATATTGGCGGTCCACCCCTTATTCTGCACTTTTCACTGTTTTCATCAGAATCGACCAAGCCCATTACCTACAGCTCAAAGCAAATGTGTTCGAACTTGGTACATACATTTTCTACAATAGCAATAGATGAATGCATAGTTTCATTAAAACCGTTCACGCCCACTGCCAACCGTACATACAATCCAAAACGGTTTTTTGCAAAACATCAATTTTTATACCCTCACCCTACGGGTTGAAGGGTATATATCATTTGATACGACCCAAAAGTGTAACACATAGAAGGAGTCACCCTAGACCCTAGGATTCTTTAAACCAAATTCGATTCATGACATTTTAAGTCGTTTGAGCCATGTTCGTCTGTCTGTCTTTCAGGCTGTCCGGCTGGTGCGCACGATAACTTTTGAAAGACGTAACCAAATGTTTTGAAATTTTGTACGAGTTCATATTTTCCCAAAACTACGGCATTGCAAATGAGCTACATGGCCCCGCCCCTTCTGGTACCTCCCATTCAAATATAACGTTCCGCCCTCTTTAGAAATCGAGTATAAATATCAATACACCCAACGGGATCGTACCCAATTTCAGTATTTAGATAACCTATATAAGGATAAAGTTTTGGAAAAAAATTGGAAGTCTAGCCACGCCCCTTCTGATAGCCCCCTTACAAATGTACCTTTCCGCCCACTTTAGAGATGGAGTAATAATATCAATAAATCCAATGTAATCGTACCCAAATTCTTTATTTAGTAAAGCTATAGCAGGATACAGTTTTGGAGAAAAAAACTGGAAGTCTAGCCACTCCCCTTCTGGTACCTGCCATACCCATCTGGTACGGCCCACTTTAGAAATCGATTAATATTATTAATACAACCAACGCGATCGTGCCCAAATTCTGTATTTAGTAAAGTTCAAGCAGGATAAAGTTTTGGAGGAAAAATCTGGAAGTCTAGGCACGCCCCTTCTGGAACCTCCCATACAAATGTACCACTCCGCCCAGTTTAGAGATGGAGTAATAATAACAATACACTCGACACGATCCTGTCCAAATTCTGTATTTATTCTTTATTTAGTAAAGCTATAGCAGGATACAGTTTTGAAAAAAAAACTGGAAGTCTAGCCACGCCCCATCTGGTACCGCCCCCTTTAGAAATCGATTAATATTATTAATAGATATAAGGCGATCGTGCCCATATTTTGTATTTAGTAAAGTTCAAGCAGGACAAAGTTTTTGAGGAAAAATTAGGATCTGTAGACACGCCCCTTCTGGTACCTCCCATACAAATGTACCACTCCGCCCACTTTAGAGATGGAGTAATAATATCAATACACTCGACACGATCCTGTCAAAATTCTGTAATTTTTTAAGCTATAACAGGGAAAAGTTTTGGAGAAAAAAACTGGAAGTCAAGCGACGCCCCTTATGGCACACCTCCCACACAAATGTATCACTCCGCCCTCTTTAGAAATCGAGTAACTATTTCAATATAATAGAAAATTTATGTTTTACTGAGAGTGAGGGAAAGTCGGGTTGCCCGACAGAAACTTTCATACTGGTTTTGTGTTAAGTTTGTTAAACTTAGCCAAAGGATCAGAAAAGTTTTGTTTTATTGTCAATATTAATGGCAATTCATTGTCACTCACTAGGATGACACTTTTCGAACTTTATGACGAGTTGTTGCATTTTGGTACATCATCAGCTGTATATATATTTACAATTGTGTGGAATGTCCACTTGCATTATTACAGAAAAATATTGCATACTTCTTAGCGATATCGAAAAAAATTAAATACAAGTTATTGCATACTTTTTAGCGCAAACAGTGTTTTCAAACATGCGGATGAAAGTATTAAGTGTCACCAATATTCAAGAAACGAAATTATAAAGATACCTGCTCCACAATGGAAGTATTAATAATAAAATATAGACATAACTTTGCACTTGTATTCTTCCCATGCAATTTGCAACACTGAAAATTTGTGCGAAATGTAAGTGAATCAGCGCTTGGAATGACTAATCAAAATGAAAATTTTTTGCAAAATTAGAAAGTCGTGGACGGAATTTGAGTCAGCCAATCAGCCAATATTTGCTGTAATTACATACATATCTCTGCTCTTTTTGGAATTTTATTTGTAATAAAAATTATATTTCGCCGGTAACTATATTAAAAATGAATTATCTCAAGAAAATATTTTAATTTTTTTTCGATGTCGTTAAGACTTATGCAACAATTTAAGCTACAAAGTATGGAATCATTTTTTTTAAATTTTCCGTCAGCGCTATAAAGTATGCAATAATAATGCAAACAACATAAAAAAATGTTTTTGTTAATGCTGTAAATACATTTAATCATACGTAACTTTTATGTTTTTAAATAAAACTGTATACTTCCAAAGCAAAATGTTCGTGGATTTTAAAGGGCTTTAAACCTAGAAAAAAATATTTTTAAATTTTAGGGGTAGAAATCGCTCAAAATGATTCCATCATTACAAGATGATGTTGTATGTCAGCGACATCTGTAGGACAAATGTAGTACTCGTCGAAACCTATACACCGATGCCTTGTATGTTACGATTGAGCCACAAACAAAAAAGCAGTAATAAAAAAACGATTATGGCTGTTTTTCCGGGGGTGGGGGAGGAAAAAAAATTTTTTTTTGAAGTTGTCTCGAGGTGATCTTTAATATTTGCCCTCGACTTTGGAGAAAAAAAAATTTTGTATGGGGACCGGTCTAATGCCCATGCATCAATCCCTGAATTAACAATTTTTATATTGACCTGTTCCATTGTATTGAAAACTTTTGAGCTAAGTTTTCTGGGTTGAATATGGTTTTACTATGTGTTCATCAAATGTGATGCATAGTTTAAGCCGGGCTAATGTCAGTGTATTTGAGTACAGTTTTATTAAATTTGTTAAATTTTTTTACATAACATTTTTTATACCCAAGCATAAGAGGGGAAATTTAATACATGCAAAGTTTCATCAACATCGGCCACGCCCCACTCCTTCCGCTCATACAATCCAAGATGTTTTTTTTTGCATATAATGATTCTTGTTTCGGTAATTTCTAAGAATATTTTTTTTTGTAATCAATTTTAGACTTTCCTATCTTTTATTTTATTAAAATAATAGCTTGGGAATAGTGGGGATACTTTGCCTAATTTACATTAAAAATTAAAATAAGTTAAATTAATTTATAGGACCGGTCGTGGCATAGTGCTTAGAACACGTGACTACCATGCGGGAGATCCTAGGTTCGATTCCCGGCTCCAGTCATCTACATTTTTCTTTTATTGCCGGCCCCCTCGATGTTGTCGACAGCAACTTCGCAGAATAAGTTCCGAGATAATCGGCATGTCTAGTAAAATCTTCTCAAACAGTGACGTTCGCATTCGTCGATAAACAAGTAGGTGCCGTTTGTTGTGAATCTAAAATAGAAAGCGTGTTAATTCACAACAACGCTTCTAGAATTACCCATAAATAAGATGTATTTTTTTCAAAAACCGTAAATACACATTTCATGTCTAAACATTTGTCTAAAAAACAACATCATCAAATTGTTGGAATTGAGTGTTCAAAGAAAAGGGGTTTTGACACAAAAATCCCACTGTGCGCCGTCGGTCTATACTCGGAAGGTCCAACTTTCGACCTCTTTTTACAACATTGCCACTTATCTTTTATGACCCGAAAAAAACCATCTGTGATATTTATTTTTTAAAATATACATAATTTTATTCAAATCTTGACCGCTACTACGTCGTTGGTGGTTTATTCGGAAGGTCTAACTTTCGATTGCTACCAATATTTCGTGATATATACGAGTAATGTGGGCTTCCAATTCTTGAATCGTAGCTAACTAATCGCCGAAGACTATTGACATCACATAACTTTTGGAAAGGTTAAAAAAAGAGACTCATTGGTATTCCAAAATTCTGAGGTGGATACCAATGAGTCTCTAGTTTTTTTAACTTTTCAAAGATGCTGCTATGAACGCAAATCACATCAACCCAATTTTTCAACGATCAACGCCATTTTTAAGCATTTTAGCTCATAATTTTATATCAGCGAAGTGTTTTTTGAAGTAAAAGATTTCATAAGTTTAGTTTTAGAAAATACATTTTTATTTTTATATTTTATAGCAGGCAAAACAAACAAACCGTAGAAGACATTTAATTAAAACTAATAAATCTTAATTATAATAATATAAAAACTTAAAATAATGGAAGACATTGTTTAAATAATAAGCTTTGATTAACTATTTTACAATATATACACAAATATTACTTAGAAGCCTCTAGTCAAACCAAACAGTGTTTCCATTGAGTCGGGATTTTATTTAAGTTACAGAAACAATAATTTTTCGTTTAACAAGATATTCTCTGTTAACAAATTATATCACACTCATTCTAAATATTGTCAGTGCTAAGCACTTGTTAAAGCGTATAATCTCACATTAAAGTAGCAAAAGAATCACAAAAAAAGTGTAAATTATTAAATAACATCTCGATGTTTATAGCTCCAAAAGTTCGTTGAGATAGTTCTGCTGCTGTTCTTTGCCATAAATGCCTTTAAGATGACTGTCAACCGATTCGTAGGAATAATAATGACTGGCCATAACTTCTTCACCAATATTCAACTCATATTTATGCTTCTTTATGGACTTCTTGGTGTGTTTAAAAAACTTTGCTGGTTTTCGTAGGAATTTTAAAGTTTTGCGACAAAGGTACATTTTGGATTTCTGTTGTGATAATTTAAAAAATTGTTACAAAAAAATAAACTGATTGCGATGTTGCTTAGTGCGGACGAAAACGATAAATGATGTCCTCTCACAACATTGGCTCGGTATTTATAGCAACATTTGCCTCAGCTCTCCTGTCCCTTCATTGGCTCGGTATTTATAGCAAGGTTTTCCTTAGCTCTATCCTGTCCTATTCATGTGATGAATAGAAATTAGTATTTTTTTTCTTTTATGGTTTTAGTGTGTTTTGCAATTTCTCCTTTAGCTATTTTGTCTCTTTCGTTTGTGAGAGCTCTATTATGCTATTACAATTCTTAGCTCTTTATCTCTCTTTCACTCTTATCCATTTGTATTCATTCAGCATTCCGATTTTTTCTTCAGGTAAACAACTTGTTGCTGCTGTGCTAGTGTTTTTTATATCCTTCAATGTTAGGTTCGTAAAATTTCTCCTTAAAGGTAGTTGATTATGCAAATTTATTCACTTTTGGAAGTGCTGTCAAAAATTTCCACAAAAAAACAACGTTTTTATATTGAGGAAGGTCCTTTTTTGAAGGTAGTTAAATATAATTCAAATAGTTGTTGCTTTTCCGACATCTTCCGGACATGATCATTCCTCAGCTCTATCCTGTCCTTTTCATAGGATGAATAGGAATTAGTATTATTTTTGTTTTGCAATTTCTCCTTTATCTATTTTGTCTCTTTCGTTTGTGAGTGATATATTATGCTACAAATCTTAGCCTTTCATCTCTCTTTCACTCTTATTCATTTGTATTCATTCAGCATTTAGATTTGTTCACCAGGTAAACAAGTTAGTGTATTTTATACCCTTCACTGTTGGTTTTGAAGCATTTCCCCTTACAAAGGTAATTGAGAATGCAAATTTATTCACATTTAGAAGTGTTATTGAACATATTCCAAATAGTAACAACTTCGCTGTAATAATATTAGTATTTGTTTATAGTTTGTCAGTCCTTAGAAATTTCAAATTTCTTCCGGACATGTTTATTTTAATTTGAAATTCAATTTTTTTGAATTACTTAGGATATTAACAGACCGAATAAATAAAACGATGATGATGACGTAGAGCACGACGTATCGCAAAACTGAAATAATACTTATGACAAATCTGTTGGTTGCGAAACCAACAACAAAAACATGTTGTTTGAAAGCCGACGGCTTTCTTAACATAAACAAACAAAACAAGAAAGAAGTTTAGCAAACGGTTTCTTATAGTGAATGATTGTGATGTTTTTCGAGTCTATGCACTCAAGAAACAATTCTCAATTGGTTGTGAGATTCTGCTGCATAAGACTTGATGAACAATTTGCAATCATTATACCAAAGTCTGCCGACGAGGCATTATGAGAATATCATTCTGCTATAAACTTATTTAAAAAAAACACTGGTCTTAAGTTTGAAATAAATTCCAAATCAATTGTCATATAAACAAACCGAATAAATACAAAAACAACGATTACTGAGGATAGTTATATTTGTGTGCCCCTCATTTGTTTGCAAGTTTTTTTTCCTCACAAATTTAACAAATATATATGTTGGTTTTATAAGAGGCACATAAGGTTTTTTTTTAAATTAAAACACAATAAATGCAATGGACGTAGTTGTCTTGAAGAATCAATAGGAAATTTAAGTAAAATCGGCTGATGCAATCCCCCAAATCGCAGCTGATCATATTCTCAAAATATCGCAAATTCACATAGTTAGATAGTGCAAGATTTTTCGATATCGATACGGCTAACTCCCTAATTTTGTGAGTTTGGAGAAGAAAAAACATTAGCCAAAAAAATGGGGGAGATGGGGTAAGGGCAAATGGCCGCACATCGTGATGGTGGGGAAAGGGCAAAAGTCCACAACAAGCCCCGCAACTACCCCAGAGTTACCCATATAGGAGTAAAATGTATGACCGATCCCCACAAATATCCTTCCAAGTGATTTTCAATGACAAGAGGAATAAATAAATCGCGAATCATTTGCCTGCAGCGTTCGCCATTTACGGCAATGTAATCGGTTTCGGATTTAACAATAGCATTTTTCTGACATAGAAACAAAGAAACGCGTTCACAGTTGTTGTTACTTTTCTGACTGCACTAATTCTATAGTCAAACATTCTGATACTAAAATTAAGGAAACACTAAAGATCACTTACATCGGTGTAGACTGGAAGAATTTTGATATTTCTATGCTGTTGTGCGATAAAGTGCTGCCATAATCCACTTTAAACCTACTTTGGGGACTCTTCCCAAGCACGATAACAATATGTTGGGCTTGCTTACTTTTCTCAAGCACTGTTCGGATCCTCCGCTCACTTGCTGAAATTGTATACAAATATAACCTTATATAACGCTTAAAACAGTTGCGCGTCTCCTTTTGTCCACCGAGTGATAATGAATGTTCGCTTTAGCCTTAAAACACTTTTGTCACGCCAATTCCGCCCACTAAACAAAAAAAAATATAAGGTCTGTATATTCTTTCCTATATTGCCGAGTATATGTCTGTATTAAATATTATGCCCTCTATTCGAAAATAAAAGGTTCGTCTTCATATGAATAGTTGTAGTAACGGTGTATCAAATTTTCTTTCTCTGTGGTTAAAAAGACCCTTTTGGTAAGTAGAACCCGTACACTGATCAGAAAAAAACATTTCGTTTACATTTTTATATTTGTTGCGCTACGTTTTATCTGCGTATCACATTTTATCGATATAACCCTAGAAACTATTCTGTCACACCTCCATCTGAAAATTAAAATTTCGTCTACATATTCACATCTATTGTTCCGAGTGATGCATGTGCACAACTATACAGATATTACTCGGCATAACTAGTTATATTTTCCGAATGGGCGTGGCGAAATTTTTGTTTAGGCCTAACACTAAACACTTCGCCCACTGATCAAACATTTATAATTGTTGTATTTATATATTATCTCTCTAAGACAAAAATATGGTTTTACCACGGCCATCCGCCCATACATTGAAAATTAAAATTTCGTCTGCAAATTTCAACCACTCCTGCCGAGTACTGTCTGTGCGCCAAATTGTATATCTCTAGGACTAATATAAAGATTTGCCATGCCCACATCACCCACTAATCGAAAAGTAAAATTTCGTCTGCATATTCATTATTGTGTTGCAGAGTACTATCAGTATATCGTATTTTATCTCTCTAGGACTTAAATACAGGCTGGCCACCCCCTTTCCGCCCACAGATCGAAAATAATAATTTCGTCTTCAAATTTTAACATAAAGTCTCGAGTACCTAATTTTATTTCTCAAGCTGAAAAAAATATTTTGCCACGCCCACTCCGCCCATTCAATCCCAAATTCAAAAAATTTATTACCTGTTATATTTTCCATATAGAAAATTTTAGAGCCAAATCTGTAAAGAAAATTTAATTATTAGAGAATTTGATAGGAATTTTAAATATTTTAAGAAGTGGGCGTGCCCAAAGTATAAAATCCATTCTCGGGCTATAATGAACATTATAGAAAAAGAATTAGTCAAATCGGTCCATGCATTCTCGATGGCCTTACCAACGAACAACAATACATTTTTGTATATGTTGGTATTTCCAGCGGTAGGACGGACGATTTCATAGTAAACAAATTCTATATTTTTAACTTTTTGTTTTTGTAATCATAAAGTGAATTTGTTGAACTTTAACAAAACACACTACATCCCAGTAGGAAGTGTCTTCAAGACATCCTCAAGGATAGGTGCATGACCATAGTAAATCGTTGATGACACGTAGGGGATCGTCCATACAAATCGTCGACGATATTTTCATACAAGTGTACGCTTTGTCGTGCACGACCTGATGAACCACAATGTCGGCCAAATAGACGTTGATGGCTATATAAGTGACATGTCGCCCATACAATCACGCACGACCTGATGACCGACAATGTCGTATGTTTCTACCTATGACCGCTATAGACTTTAAAACCATAAAACCGATGTGCAACAAACCGGTTTCATTAGAAAGGCAATCCTCCGAGGCTGGTTATAGGCTACTTAAACATAGCATTAAACACATTTGGTCCATTCATTGGGGAAATTTTCGATTTTTTCGATACAAAAATTATTCAAAATTTTTAAATTTTGAAGATTTAAATTTGTCAGTATTCAAAATTTCAAATCGCACCGACACATGATACATTTATATATAAAAGTTAGATTGGGTATGTTTTGAACCGATGTTCTTGAGGTGTGTTCCACCCATTCCACCCCATAATTACAATAAGTAATGCAGGTAATGCAACGAATGTGTGGTGTGTTAGATTTTATTTCCTTGATGCACCCATCGGTTTTGATATCGTTGATTTTAATAAATGTTTGATCGCAAAACGTATCGCGTTGAATACTGCATCCTCCAGTATTGCGCATCTCTTTCGAACGTTGCAGAATAGCGCAATAAATTGAAATTTCCCAGAACCCTACATGTAGTATCAAGATAAAACAAGTGTCAAACATGCCAAATCATAGCGAGGTACACAAAAAACCGATGTACTGCTACTATGTACACTATACAGTTCACAGTTCGGTTAGAATTTGCGATGACAATCAATAAAGCTGAAGGGCAGTACTATTAAGTTTTCGGCTTGATTTTATAATATCCATGTTTTTAGCATGAACAGCTTCCTGTTGCATATTCACGTGTATAAAGACCCACTTATGAACAATTATGCACTCGTTTGGTTCTCCCATACACGTATTATTAAAAGCATTGCAATAAATTTCAATCATTAAAAAAGTATTATCCTTTAACGTACCTCAAAGTTTGTTGTTAAATTTCGAGGAGAATGTTATTCCAGCCAAAAAAGTTAAATTTTAGCCAATACTTCTTTTGACAGGACGAAGTCTGCCCGGTCAGAAAGTTTTTTAATATAAACATAATCTTTAAAACATTTCAACTTTACGAGAAAACTACAAAATAAGACTTTACATACATTTTTCAGGAATAAAATAAAATATTCTAAAAAATCATAAATGGACATCTCATATTTAAACATTTCTTTAGAAAACTGCATCATTCGAGAAATGACTCTTGGGCGTTGGCCTTTGAAATTAAAAATTTTCCGTAATTTCAGATTGTCATCGCAAATAACATGCATTTTTTATAAAAGTGTAAACAATTTTCGTATTTTCTTTAAGCTCTGACCGTTTGTATAGTGGTCGGACCTCTTTGGAATTCTAAGGACCTGGACCACGTTAGGTGTTATTGAAAATATTTCCACATTCAAAAATCATCGCTAGTAACACGCTTAGTTCTTAACTTTTTGCTAAATTCTTAGATTTGGCTGAATGAATGGCTGATGGCACTTTTGGATATTTCAAGGATCTGCCAGTTACAATGTCCGAACAGTTATATGTTAATTATAAGCTAGTAATACCATTGTTTCTGTTTATGACTTTAATATCAATAATATTTGTACTGCGATGATGCCACGAAGGCTGCTAGATTATTGCCAAGTGGTTTTCCCACAATGTTTTAATTAAATTTTTCCCTTTGTTAAATAAAACCATTTTAAAATTTCGTTTCTGTATTCTGTATTAAAATCTATTTTTTTTAATTTTAAATAACTATATACATTAGGGCAAAACAAACAAACCGGAAGACAATGACTTAAAATTAAATATTTAGATATAACTTAAAACTACAAATGGAAGACATTGATTATATAATTATACATTTTTATGATAAACTTAGATAGTTTCATAAAATAACTTAAACAACTAATAAATCACAGTTAAGATTTCATGTTAAAGCTCTTATGTTAAACATGTCAACACATTCAACCAAACAAATAGTGTTTTCTGGCTATTATTCGTTGTTGTTGTTGTGATGACATGGCAAAGAAAGTTGTAAATATGGATATATTGGTATATAATTACATCAAAAACATAAATAGTTTCATAAAAAAAATTAAAACATTTAAGATTTCATATTAAAACGTTTTATCTGATACATTCCATCACATTTAGCCAACCAAATAGTGTTTCCTGACACCGGGTAGTTTGCCTTTATTCTTTGTTGTTGTTATGATGATATGCCTTAAAAATTTGTAAAATATCACCTTCAGATCTTCAGTTTATACTCCAAGATCTTTAAAAGAGTTTGCCTTAGGCTGTAGATATGATAATTGTAGACTTTGTTGCAGCTCCTTAGCTGGTGGTTGTAGTTGCTTAAGCCTCTCTTAATTCATTTTGTAGATTTTGCAGCTCTTCTTCACTTAGCGCCTGACGATGCCACTCGCTGGAGTTTTTTGTTGCTGCCGCTCGTTTGAGTTTTGACATCGATTTTATAAGATTTTTTATAAATTTCGAGGAATTCATGTTGAATTTTAAGAATTTGTAGTTACTTTGGTAACGATTTATAAATTTAGTTGTAGTAATTTTTTTTGAGGATGTTTTGTTTTTCAACACTGTCTTGTGAATGATGTTGGGTGTAAATTTACTCTGGTATTTAAACGGAATTTGAGAATATTTTATGTGGTCAAGGATAGTGAGTGTTGGCCTCTCTCCATATTAGTCTCTATTTTTCATCTCACTTAAGCGTCAATGAATATGTGACTAACTGAATGTGGTGTTAGATCGTTTTTAACTTTCTCTCTCTCTCTCTATTCTATAGGATCAATACTATTTCCCCTTAAAATCCTTTTAAGTATTTTCTATATTCTCTACAAGAATCAAAAGGAATTTATAATTTTCTGTAAAGAACAGGTAACGGAGAGACGAATACAGAGAGAGAGAGAGATGGAAAGAACTAGAGAGAGAAAAAAAGAGAAAGTAAAGAGGCAGTAGTGAGAATATCTAACAAAACAGTCGGGAGTGTTGAGAAAATGTAGTAGAAAAGATCATATCAATCTTTATTTATCATTGCGGCAAAGAAGTATTAGAATTATTAGTTTTTTTACTTTCTCTCTCTCCCTCTCTCTCTTTCAGATGATCAGTGCAATTTTCCCTCAAAAATTTGTAAGTAATTTATGTAATGTAGAGTCTATATTAACCCACACTTTACTAAGAGGATCTAAAGAAATTTATCCTTTTCTGTAAAGAACAGGTAATGGAAAGACAGAGAGAGGAACATGAGGCAAGAGAAGGAATGACTCGCAAAGTAGTCGGGGGTATTTAGGGAGTGGAAGAGAATCATAGTACATTTCTAAGAGAGAATGACTCGCAAAGCAGTCGGGAGTATTTAGAGAGTGGAAAAGAATAATAGTACATTTCTAACTCATTGCATTTATAGTAATTGTTTTAAACTTAAGATTTGAGATAAACTCACACGAAAAGTCCATAGGATGTTAATCAGGACTGCGTGGAGGCCAGTTTATGTAGCCTCTTCTGGAGATTTGCTAAGAAAAATTTCATTGATTCTTGGCAGAGATGTATTGGGCTTAGCAAAATATCCAGCTGGGACTATGTTCTTTGGTTAAAGCCAGAAAAATATTGCAGTTCTGCCACTTAGAAATTGTTCAACATTGAACTATTCAGATCAGCACGAATAGACTATTTTACACTGCCCACGTTTTCCGCCTTACTTGATTTATATTTTTGTAGTGCTGAACTGATCTCTTCAAATATGTTGACCGTTTTTCGAAAGTTAGACATGGCGCATTATTCAACTGACGAACACCTTGAATACTGCAGAATTGCCTACGTGCTACAGTTGATATACCACTATTTTTGTAAAACTCTAGCAAGCACTGGGCGCGGTGAGCTTCCAAAAGATGCTCTTAGATGGCGGAAGCCACCCATATTTTTCTAGTTATCCTGCATTAGTTACTTCAGTTATTTGGTTTAAATTACTTTAGACTCTTTAATCATTTTTATTAAAAATCCTATATTTATATTGAAAATTTGTTCAGACGTAAAGAGAGGTTTAGACTATAAATTCCCTTAGTTGTACTGCAGTCCAGGTAAATAATAAAATTTGAATTTTTTGCAGCGCTCATAACTTCTATGCAAATAGATAATATTTACAACTAAGGAACTTTTATACAGTCAGTGATTTTTGGAAGTAATGAAAAGGAATTCTGGAATCTGAACAAGTACTTCCTTCCATTTTGCTGGAATATTGGTCGTCAGCGGTTAAATGACCTTAAAACTTAAATTACTAATGATAGTTTCTTGATTTCCACAATTATTGATGAGCAGAAACTAAGGAAGACTTTTTAAATTAAACTTTTTGGTGGGTGTTATGTTCGATGAAGCTAACCAACATAAATCAACTACACTAGCTATAATCGACTGAATCTGAATACAAAATCTCACCTTTGATATCATTGAATGTTTTCCGGCTGTCCGCCTCCATGCAGTTTTTGGTCGTTCGCGTCGTCGGGTGCGTTATGGGTTCCACTCAATTACTGCATGACAGACTTCTTCGTAGGGCTTACCTAGGGTGTGACCCAACCATGTCAGTTACAAAGACTGTCATTAATAAACTTTTATCATTTTTCTCTTACGGTTATACCAATTTTTAAATGTTGTCTAACAGATCTGTTACTTTTGTTTAGTATCTTCGAACTATTAAACCAAATCATGTTTTTAAACTTAGTCATTTGATTTTCCCAACCACTTCCTTGTCATTCATAAGGATTAACTCATTTCTTTTTTAATTGAAAGATGATGAAATTTTTTTTCTACTATATATTTTATTTTATTTATATAAAACTATTCATATAATTGTATTTAAATAAAATTGCAAAACAAACAAACCGGAAGACATTGATTTAAAACTAATTACTTAACTTACAAACTAATAGGAAGACGTTGACTTAAACTGATTATATAACTTATAACTAATTGGAAGACATTGATTTACTTAGAACTAAAATTATTATAATACTAACTAAAATTGCTATTGCACAATATTTCATATTTAAATCACAAATAAAATTAATGATAACACAGCGTTACATCTTTTCAGCCTCTTCAGTAACCGGGACGATAGACATAGTCAGCTCAACCAAGTAGAACCAAATTTAAAGTCGGGATTTCTGGCACGTACTCTTCATTGTACTGCTTCTCGTATGCGGTCCAACTTCGGGAAACCAAAAGTGTTGAGGTGTGGTGTTGATGCTTCTTAAGCAAGTAAAGCGATTTTTTTTAATTTTTTATTCCGTGGAACATTTTCAGCCATATTCATTTAGACGACGAGGCATTGTGGCGTCTCCAATTGTTCATTAAGCCAATTTTGGTGTTCCTCCTCTGTCATACAAGATTGTAATTGATGCTTATTTGATGGAGATTTCAAAGTTTGTTTCGACTTCTGCTGGACATCATATTTCAGGAAGAAATGTTTGCAGTTCTTAAACAAATTCTTAATACCTTTGCCCAACAATAGGACAGAGTGGTGCTGACCATTTGATAAAGAAACTGCGACTTGTGCCATTTTGACAGATTGTATTTTTCTTTTAAATTTTAGATGTTTACTGTAGAAATAGCTATCGATGAATGATATTTGATGTCCAACTCGCCCGGCTTTTTATACGATTTTTTGCTGTGTTTTAGGATTTGTTAAGTGATACTTGAGGAGAGTTTCCAAAGGTATTTCTTTCTTTTTCTTTCGATGCATTAAATAGCTAGGGGTTAGTTTTTCCACAACAGGTAGAATTGGCAATTGTGTTACACATGTTTATTAACTCATATTCCTTTTGGGTTTATCGTTTTAAAGATTTGAGTGTTTTAGTGTAGGAGAATTTGTTGCCAAAGTACCTTTCAAATATTACAGAATATCCTAAATGCATTTATGTCTCTTTCTTCTCACTTTTTCTGCCATTAACTCACTCTCTCATGTCCATATTTAACTCTCATTGCTAACGAATATGAATTTGTCCTTGGAATGTATTCAGTATTTTGGAATAATATTTTATGTAGGGGAAATTGCGACCAAAACTCCTTTGGAAATACCAGGTTACTGAGAACCTTACAGAACTCGCTGTGACTAACTGGAGAAGAAGCGCAGAAGATCGAGGCACTTATAATATTTTTCTACGTGCGGTATATAATCCACTGGGATTGCATAGAAGTACCAGCTAAGTAAGTAGGGGAAATTGTTTGGAGTAACCCAACAAGTGTTTATAATGACAAGAACAAAATTAATTTTGCTTCTAGAGTTTGGATACAAACACTAAATGCAAGCAATAAGAAACTTGTTGTGATTCATTAATTGTAAGTCATTAATATTTTCGAGTCGTTAATTGCTAAGCTACCAATTAAGTATTTTTGGCGTCGTTGCACAAAAACACAACTGAAATTGGAGTAAGTACAACACGAGCCATTTGTTGTTCCAGTTGTTTTCTTGCTCCGTCATTCTGCATGTTGACAAAATAAGGTCGAATTGCATTCATTGTATTTCCGCATGACGTTTGCTTATTACATAAATGGGCAAAGCCATGGGAAAAATGAATGAGTTGAACGCCCTATTTTGCTGATCGGCAGAATTGCAGTTTGGGTTTTTGGACAACGGTGCAGTAATGTTAATGTAGGGTAAAATAAAGAAAAAAAAACTTAGAATAGTAAATAATTAAGAATGAAAATATAAATAAAAGACAGGTTGAGACTGAGAGTAGAGAGGACTCAGCTCCAGACAACCAGAAGACATATGAACATGCTTGGTAAATCACAGCAAGGCCAAAGTGGTAAGTAAAACCTCTCCTCCCCCTTCCCCCCTATACTGTGAATTAGTGCCCAAAGGCGCTGACTCCCCCTAGCGCGGTGCCTCGCGTCCCAAAAGGGACACAAGGACAGCCTCAGAGGCAGTCCTTGTATTAGGGAATAGAATCCTTTCCTTTTACTCAATTCCTTTTCCCGAGTACCCGCTATCCCCGTGGGTACTAAACAAACTATTGTCCATTTAATGTAGTGGGATGAAACAATAATAATATTTTTTGTAAAGGCATTATGTAAAATAAATTCCACCTACAAGCCAAAGTTTGAAGACAAGGAAGGAGATTACAATATAGTTGAATGATATCAAATCTGTTCTACTAGACTACCTTAGATTTCTCTCGCTACATTAGATACTTTACGTTCTACCTACTCTGGTTGGCAAAATACTTCTCTTAAATTACTTTACTCTTGTTATTCATTTTATCAAGTTTGTTACTTAAGTCTTTTGTTCAGATTTCACAATGAATTCAAAATTCTAATATTTTTATTTTAAATTGTATCAGGAGTTTAGGGTATTATTTTGGGTACAAATTTTGTTGCTTCTTCTGCAATCCATGGGCTTGTCATGGGATATAGGCACATTTTTTATAAAGATTATTAACAAGTTTCTTTAAAGTCCTAATACAGTAATGAAGATTTAGATTATTGATCAATATTCAAATTGTATCCAAGTCACACAAAAATACGTAAATAGTTTAAATTGTTTCAATATTATTTTGGCATCTTTGGTCGACATTTAGAATACTATATATGCAAATAGTTAAATTTTATATAGGGAATGGTTATAGAATCACTGATTTTGAGATGTAATGCAAAGATATATGTTAACAAGCACTTCTCTTCTTTTTGCTGGGATATTGGCCACCAGCAGCGGTCTTAAATCTTAAATTACAATAATTTATTGAGATGCACAATTATTAATGAGGAAAAATATAGGAAAAAATATAAAAATGCAGTTATGTTTGAAGAAGCCTTAGTAATTATTATCGACTAATGCTGTAAAAAAGTTACTGTTTGAACTCATCCAGCACACAGAACAATTTCTGTATACAGACTGTAAGCATATATTTAAGAGTAAGACCCACTAAATTCAACGACAAATTTTAAATCCATACAAAGTTTTCTCTCATAGCAACGCCTATTTTGTACACTATGTTTCTTTTTTGAGCATTTTTGCATTTCTAAACCAAATCGTGTTTTTAAATTATCACCTTTTGATTTCCCAACCACTTCTATGTCATCTATATGGATGTACTCAATTTTTTTTGTAATTAAAAGATTATGAATTTTTTTTGTATACTATATATTTTATTTTATTTATATAAAATTATTCATATAATTTTATTTATATTATATAAAATTTATTATTTATATAAAATTGCAAAACAAACAAACCGGAAGACATTAACTTAAAACTAATTACTTAACTTACAAACTAGTAGGAAGACGTTGACTTAAACTGATTTCATAACTTATAACTAGTTGGAAAACATTAATTTACTAAAACTAACTACGATTGCTAATGCACAATATTTCATATTTAAAATCACAAATAAAATTAATGATATCACAGTGTTACAACTCTTCAGCCTCTTCAGCAACCGGAACGATAGACAAAGTCAGCTCAACCAAGTAGAACCAAATTTTAAGTCGGGATTTCTGGCACGTACTCTTCATTGTACTGCTTATCGTATGCGGTCCAATTTCGGGAAACCAAAAGTGTTGGGGTGTGGTGTTGATGCTTCTTAAGCAACTAAAGCGATTTTTTTTTAAATTTTTAATTCCGTGGAACATTTTCAGCCATATTCATTTAGACGACGAGGCTTTGTGGCGTCTCCAATTGTTCATTAAGCCAATTTTGATGTTCCTCCTCTGTCATACAATAATGTAATTGATGATTATTTGATGGAGACTTCAGAGATTGTTTCGACTTCTGCTGGACATCATATTTCAGGAAGAAGTGTTTACAGTTCTTAAACAATTTCGTAATACCTTTGCCCAACAATAGGGCAGAGCGATGCTGGCCATTTGATAAAGAAACTGCGACTTGTGCCATTTTGACAGATTGTATTTTTTCTTTTAAATTGTAAATGTTTACTTTAGAAATAGCTATCGATGAATGATATTTGATGTGCTACTCGCCCGGCTTTTTATACGGTTTTTTTTGCTGTGTTTGAGAATTTATTCAAGGATACTTGAGGAGAATTTCCAAGGCGTTCAAAACGTACTCTCTCTCTCTTTTATTTTCTTACAATGCAGTAAATAGTTAGGGGTTAGTTTTCCTACAACAGGTAGAATTGGCAATTGTGTTACACATGTTTCTTAACTCATTGTGTATTTTCCTTTTGGGTTTATCGTTTTAAAGATTTGAGTGTTTTAGTGTAGGTGAATTTGTTGCCAAGGTACCTTTAAATATTACAGAATATCCTAAATGCATTTATGCCTCTTTCTTCTCTCTCTTTCTGCCATTAACTCACTCTCTCATGTCCATATTTAACTCTCATTGCTAACAAATATGAATTTGCCCTTGGAATGTATTCAGTATTTTGGAATAATATTTTATCTAGGGAAAACTGTTTGGAGAAACCCAACAAGTATTTATATTGACAAGGACAAAATCAATTTTGATTCATGAGTTGGGATACCAACATCAAATGCAACCAATAAGAAACTATTGTCCATTTAATGTAGTGGGATGAAATAAAAATAATATTTTTGTAAAGGAATTATATAAAATACTTCATTTAAATTACGTTAGACTTCTTATTGATTTCATTAAGTTTGTGGCTTAAGTGTTTTGTTTAAATTTCACAATATTTCAAACTGTATTGTTTGTTAGTTTGAGTCGATCGTATTGATAATATAACACAATTTACGTTAGTGAACTCCAGTTTGAAACGCGTCACCCTAGTGCCTGACACACTGAATTTGACCAAAATATTTAAACAATAAAACGCTTTTCTGATCGTTACCCGAATTTGATGTTTCATTTGATACACTAACGTAAATTGTGATATATTTCACAATATGATTAAAATTCTAATATTGTTATTTCAAATTGTATGAGGATTCCACCAAATGTTTAGTGTATTAGTTTTGGTATAAATTCTGTTGCTTCTACTGCAATCCATGAGCTTGTCACGGAATGTAGGCACATTTCTTTATGAAGACTATTCACAAGATTCTTTAAAGTCCTCATACAGTAATGAAGATGTAGATTATTGATGAGTATGTTTCATATTGTATACAATACACAAAATATATGTAAATAGTGTAACTTGTTTCAAAATTATTTTGGCATCTTTGTTAGAATTTTAGAATACTATATATGCAAATGGGTAATATTCATAACTAGGGAATGGTTATAGAATCACTGATTTTGAGATGTAATGCAAAGATATTTGTTAACAAGCACTTCGCATCTTTTTGCTGGGATATTGGCCACCAGTAGTGGTCTCATTCGAAGTACTTCAATAGCCTTAAAACTTGAGATGTACAATTATTAATGCGGAAAAATATAGGAAAAAATATAAAAATGTAGTTATGTTTGAAGATGCCTTAGTAGCTATTATCGCTATATATTGCTGTAACTCGTCGTTTGAACTCATCCAGTACACAGAACAATTTCTGCATAGAGACTGTAAGCATACACTTTGGTGCAAAAATGAGCCAATGTTTTAAACAAGGTATGTTATTAAATATTGTTTATACTTTTTATTGTATTATTTTCAAACCTTTTGCTAAATTTAAAATATGCATCTGTAAAATATGTAAAGCAATAACAAAAACAAAACTTACATGACTGTAAGTATATAAAAACAAAACATTTTCAAAATCAGACCATTGGCACACTTTTGCTCCAAGGTTTTTCTTATCTAAATTTAATAATTAGTCCTGCATATTTTTACTTTCTTCAAATGATCCACTCTATTTGGCGTATATTGACAAAGTTGAGCAACATAATATACAGGAATTTTGTTTCATTCAGCCAGAACCCACTCCCACAGCTCATTTATACTTTCCGGGGCTCTTTCGTTTCTGTCAGCCCGCGTTTTAGGTATGCTCACAGATTTTCGATCGGGTTTAGATCTGGACTCTGCAGTGGTTACTCCCTTACCCCAAACACCTGAGAACTAAGCCATTCCTTGACAATTTTTACAGAATGTTTTGGGACGTTGTCATATTGGTAGACGACATTCTCTGGTCTACCTGGAATTTCGCCAGGGCTATAGGGCAAATTATGTTGCAAAAGCGAAGATAGACTACCCTTCGCATTATTCCTTCGATCCGTATAAGTAGTCCCACACCATCTGGGGTTACAAATCCCCAAATCAAAACAGAACCGCCTCCGTGCTAGACAGTCATGTAAGTTTTGTTTTTGTTATTGCTTTACATATTTTACAGATGCATATTTTAAATTTAGCAAAAGGTTTGAAAATAATACAATAAAAAGTATAAAAAATATTTAACAACGTACTTTTTTTAAAACATTGGCTCATTTTTGCACCACAGTGTATATTTAAGAGTAAGACTCCCTAAATTCAACGACAAATTTTAAATCCTTACAAAGTTTTCTCTCATAGCTACGCCTATTTTGAACTCTCTGATCCTTTTTTGAGCATTTTTGCATTTCTAAATCAAGCCGTGTTTTTAAATTAACTCCTTTTGATTTTCCCAACCACTTCCTTGTCATCTATATGGATGTACTTAATTTATTTTGTAATTAAAAGATTATGAAGTTTTTTTATACTATATATTTTATTTTATTTGTATAAAATTATTCATATAATTTTATTTATATAAAATTGCAAAACAAACAAACCGGAAGACATTGACTTAAAACTAATTACTTAACTTACAAACTAGTAGGAAGACGATGACTTAAACTGATTACATAACTTATAACTAGTTGGAAGACATTGATTTACTAAAACTAACTACGATTGCTAATGCACAATATTTCTTATTTAAAATCACAAATAAAATTAATGATATCACAGTGTTACAACTTTTCAGCCTCTTCAGCAACCGGAACGATAGACAAAGTCAGCTCAACCAAGTAGAACCAAATTTTAAGTCGGGATTTCTGGCACGTACTCTTCATTGTCCTGCTTCTCTGCTGCGGTCCAATTTCGGAAATCCAAAAGTGTTGCGGTGTGGTGTTGATGCTTCTTAAGCAAGTAAAGCGATTTTTTTAAATTTTAATTCCGTGGAACATTTACATCTATGTTGAGTTAGACGACAAGGCTCGGTTTCATTTCCAATTGTTCATTGAGCCAATTTTGATGTTCCTCCTCTGTCATACAAGATTGCAATTGATGCTTATTTGATGGAGACTTCAGAGATTGCTTCGACTTCTGCTGGACGTCATATTTCAGGAAGAAATGTTTGCAGTTCTTAAACAAACTCTTAATACCTTTGCCCAACAATAGGGCAGAGCGGTGCTGACCATTTGATAAAGAAACTGCGACTTGTGCCATTTTGACAGATTGTAGTTTTTCTTTTAAATTTAGATGTTTATTGTAGAAATAGCTATCGATGAATGATATTTGATGTGCAACTCACCTGGCTTTTTATACGATTTTTTTCTGTGTTTGAGAATTTGTTGAGTGATACTTGAGGAGAGTTTCCAAGGGTATTTAAGTCAACTCTCTCTTCTCTCTCTCTTTCATTTTCTTACGATGCAGTAAATAGCTAGGGGTTAGTTTTCCCACAACAGGTAGAATTGGCAATTGTGTTACACATGTTTCTAACTCAGTGTGGCTTTCTCATTTGGGTTTGTCGTTTTAAAGATTTGAGTGTTTTGGTGGAGGGGAATTTATTGCAGTGGTACTTTTAAATATTTCAGAATATCCTAAATGCATTTTAGTCTCTTTCTTCTCACTTTCACTGCCATTTACTCTCTCTCTCATTATCACATTTAACTCTCATTGCTAACAAATATGAATTTGTCCTTGGAATGTATTCAGTATTTTGGAATAATATTTTATGTAGGGGAAATTGTCTGGAGTAACCCAACAAGTATTTATAATGACAACGACAAAATTAATTGTGATTCTAGAGTTGGGATACCAACTTTAAATGCAACTAATAACAAACTATTGTCCATTTAATGTAGTGGAATGAAATAATAATAATATTTTTGTAAAGGAATTATGTAATATAAATTCCACCTACATACCAAAGTTGGAAGACAAGGAAGGAGATTACAATATAGTTGAACTATATTAAATCTGTTCTACTAGACTACTTTAGATTTCTCTCGCTACATTATATACTTTACGTTCTACCTACTCTGGTTGCCAAAATACTGCTTTTAAATTACTTTAGTCTTCTTATTGATTTTATCAAGTTTGTGGCTAAAGTCTTTTTGTTCAGATTTCACAATCTTTTCAAAATGCT
Source organism: Muscina levida (assembly GCA_964034835.1). Lineage (NCBI taxonomy): Eukaryota > Metazoa > Arthropoda > Insecta > Diptera > Muscidae > Muscina > Muscina levida. The sequence continues at coordinate 145,032,913 of OZ035883.1, read as the reverse complement.
AATATTTTTATTTCAAATTGTATAAGGATTCTAACAAAAGTTTAGGGTATTATTTTGGGTATAAATTCTGTTGCTTCTTCTGCAACCCATGGGCTTGTCATGGTATATAGGCACATTTTTTTATGAAGACTATTCACAATTTTCTTTGAAGTCCTCATACAGCAATGAAGATGTAGATTATTGATGAGTATTTCTCAAATTGTATACAATACACACAAAAATATGTAAATAGTGTAACTTGTTTCAAAATAATTTTGGCATATTTGGTAGAATTTTAGAATACTTTATATGCAAATGGTTAATATTCATAACTAGGGAATGCTTATTGAATCATTGATTTTGAGATGTAATGCAAAGATATTTGTTAACAAGCACTTCTCTTCTTTTTGCTGGAATATTGGCCACCAGTAGCAGTCTCATTCATAGCGCATCAATAGCCTTAAAACTAAAATTACAAACAATAATTCATTGAGATGCACAATTATTAATGAGCAAAAATATAGAAAAAAATAGAAAAATTTAGTTTTGTTTGAAAAAGCCAAATAACATTAATAAAACCTTAGTAACTATTATCGACTGAAGCTGTAAAAATCACTGTTTGACCTTATCCAGTAGACAGAACAATTTCTGGATACTGACTGTCAGGCAAATATTTAATACCCACTAAATTCAACGACAAATTTTAAATTCTTACAAAGTTATAAGCACTGTTGTTAGTAAATTTTGTCTATTTTCTCTCATAGCTACGCCTATCTTGAAATTTTGTCTATCAACTCTCTGTTTCTTTTTGAGCATTTTTGCATTTTTGAACCAAATTGTGTTTTTAAATTAAATCCTTTTGATTTTCCCAACCACTTGCTTGTCATTTATATGGATTTACACATTTTATTTTGTGATGAAAAGATGATGAAATTTTTGTTATACTATATATTTTATTTTATTTATATAAAATTATTTATATAATTATATTTATATAATTGTATTTATATAAAATTGCAAAACAAACAAACCGGAAGACATTGACATACAACTAATTACTTAATTACAAACTAGTAGGAAGACATTGACTTAAACTGATTATATAACTTATAATTAATTGGAAGACATTGATTTACTAAAATTATTATTATACTAACTACGATTGCTAATGCACAATATTTCATATTTAAAATCACATATAAAATTTATGATAACACAGTGTTACATCTTTACAGTTTCAGCAATAACCGGAACGTTAGACGAAGTCAGCTCAACCAAGTAGAACCAAATTTAAAGTCGGGATTTCTGGCACGTACTCTTCATTGTCCTGCTTCACTGCTGCTGTCCAATTTCGGGAAACCAAAAGTGTTGCAGTGTGGTGTTGATGCTTCTTAAGCAAGTAAAGCGATTTTTTTAATTCCGTGGAACATTTTTAGCTATCTTCATTTAGACGACAGGGCTCGGTTTCATTTCCAATTGTTCATTGAGCCAATTTTGATGTTCCTCCTCTGTCATACAAGATTGCAATTGATGCTTATTTGATGGAGACTTCAGAGATTGCTTCGACTTCTGCTGGACATCATATTTCAGGAAGAAATGTTTGCAGTTCTTAAACAAACTCTTAATACCTTTGCCCAACAATAGGGCAGAGCGGTGCTGACCATTTGATAAAGAAACTGCGACTTGTGCCATTTTGACAGATTATAGTTTTTCTTTTAAATTTTAGATGTTTACTGTTAAAGTAGCTATCGTTGAATGATGGTAGATGTGAAACTCACAGTTGTTTTTATACGATTTATTTCGTATTTAAGGATACTTGCGGACAAATGTCTCAACAATATTTGAGTGATCTTGGTCTTTCTCTTTCTGCCTTCTCCTCTCACTTTCTCACTCTTTCCTATCATAACTAGGGGTTAGTTTTTCCGTTAACAGGTAGAATTGGCGATTGTACTACACACATTTTACATAGTTGGTTGCAGATTTCCCTATTCTCTTTGTCGGATTTGAGAATTTTGAAAAATTGTTTTATGAAGGGACATTTGTTACAGTGTTGTGCTACAATATTCAAGAATGTCCATAATATATTTTAACTCTCTTCTCTCTCTCTCAGAACTATTTTCTCCGACATTCCTCCCAAATTTAGATTTGCCTTTGCAACGATTTCAGTATTTTGAGCAAATATTGTACACAGGGAAAATTGTTATATAGTTAGGTGTCACAACAATATATTGCAAACAATAAGTGGTTTGGCTAGTAAGAGCTCCTCAAACAGTGACGTTCGCATTCGTCGATAAACAGGTAGGTGCCGTTAGTTGTGAATCTAAAAAAAGAAAGCGTGTTAATTCACAACAACGCCAGAAGCTATCCCATACCTCATTCATGAGTTGTAAAGGGAAATTAAGTAAGTAATAACTTGTAGTAGTCCATATAATAAACTATAGTAATATGAATGTTATAATGAATTGCAAAAGTCAAATAAACATGCAAAATATTAGATATGTAATGCATCATGTTAGATATGTAATGTGTATTCAGTGATGTATATTCATTGATTCAGGTTAATATTTCGCTGAAAATTGCAATACCCCATAGCTGTAAACCATTTAATTGAGGACATTATCAGGTAATAGCTGGATATACACGAAAAAACCTATAAAGTTGTAGTAAAACTGTTAATCTTAAGTTGACGAGATATTGTGGATAAGAAAATGGACTTCTTCGGCAAACGTGAATAACCTAAACACTTTTTACATTAAACATTAGGGTAATGTAATTAAAACATGGCGAAAACTACTTCACACTCAATAAATATTGAAACAAAAAGTTGCAATTTGGAGGCAAAATCAGACAGATGTGGCAAATTATCTATATAAATATATATACCGCCTGAAAGGTCTAAGATACTTAATAAATTCAAAATTGTTTCAGAACTGGCAGAGACATCAGCTCGTAAGTGAGGAAAGACTTGAAAAACCGTGTTTTGAACCCTAAGTCAAATTTTTAAAGGGTGCTAGGAAACTTTAGTTTACATATTCATGTTGTACTGGAATCATTCCTACTGGGTCATTCCCCAAGTTCCAAATGACTGTGTAATTAACACAAATTGAACTTTTAATCACAGGGTTGATTAAAAGAAAATTTCTTGTGATATATGTCCGACAAATGTGACCTACATCTTGGGCATTTTGCGACTATTAAAATTATTAATAATCTTGATTTAAATACTAGAATCAATAACAAATCAGTAGTATTTTACTGGCTGTTTTCATTGTAGTGACGGTCCCAGCAAAAAAACTATTAAAATGCATAATTATCTTTCATAAAGTTTTATGCATTTCATTTTTATTTTGTTAAATAACAAATTTTACTAAACGTTAAGCCTACATTTAGCTTTTACTCCCAAATTATTATTAACATTTCCCAAACGGTATTCCCCTTTAACCCTCCCATCCCATATAAATAAAATATTGTGAAATTGTTTTTTATACTTAAAATTTTATTAAATTTTTGTACATATTTACAAAAATTGCAAAACAAACAAACCGGAAGACTTGACCTACAACTAATAATACAACTTAATAATAAATGGAAGACATTGATACAGTTAAACTTAATACTAATTGGAAGACATTGATATTATATAACCTAAAATTACTATATAAAAATACAATCAAAATTACACACAATTGCAAATCACACATAAAGTAACATTATTAAAGCTTGCGTTTCAAATATTATCTAATATATAACAGTTTTCCACTCCTATAAGGACACCAACTACGGCGACACACATAATCAAGTAGAACCAAATTTTAAGTCGGGATTTCTGGCACATACTCTTCACCATGCTGACATCTGCTGCTGGGCTGCCAATTTTCGGGAAATGATGATGATGCTTTTAAAGCTGATACAAGTAAAGCGTTTTTCTACATATAACAATTTTTAATTCCTTGGAACATTTTCACCTCTTTCGTCTTCAGTTAAAACATCAGCAATTCTTGTTTTTCCAAACGTTCATTGAGCCAATTTTGATGTTCTTCTTCAGTCATGCAAGAATGTAGCTGATATGTTGATGACTTCGAGAAGAGTTTGGATTTGTGTTGTTCTTCGTATTTGAAGAAGAAATGTTTGCAGCCTTTAACGAATTTTCTCATGTTGTTACCCACGACGATAGTGTACTTCTTGGGGTTTGAGGAAATTACGACTGTTTGAGCCATTGCGTTGAAATTTTTTTTCTTTTATTTGTTGTTAACTGTCACTCGTGTTAACGTTGAATGATGTCTATTGCCTTTTTCTTGTGGCTATTTATACGAATTTTCCAAATTTTGTTACTTGCCTTTAGTTGCATGTGAAGGAAGAGTCTTAGTTGTATGCGACATAGTGCTTGCTCTTTCTTTTAGGGGTTAATTTTGTAATTCTTTTCATTTCTCTTGAGTACAGGTAGAAATGTAGATTGGTTTGTAGGAGTTAGTTTTGTATGCCTTACTTGTCGTGTTTGATGGTCCTTGTGAATGATTGATGTTTTGCGTGGATGTGTGTGGAAAATAAATTTCATATTTTTTTGAAAATTGTTGTACGTAGGAAAAATAAATGTGATTTATTTGTCATTGGTTGGTTTTGGAATGTAGTAACTAATTTGAGGAAATTGAGTGCTGTACAAAATGGACGAATATTATAAAAAAAACTTAATAAAGCATTGTGGGGCCAAGTTCGTTTCTTAAGTATTTCGTTTGTTCGAAGGCAATTTCAAATAAAATACTTTTATTCGAAATAATATTTCTTTTCTTAACCCTTTTAACCCTTATCCTGTATTAATGGATCAAAATTGCCCAAACCGTTTTTGAGTTCTTATTACTTTGGACGTTCTGAAAACTGGTTCGTGAAATTTTCTGACAATTATTTTTAAAATTTGGTCTTAAAAGTTCAATTAAGTTAAATACTTCTTTTGTATGTTCCCTACGAACAAAGTTACGGATACTGCATTTATGGGTCAATATTGCCCAATACAAATATCAAAGAATTTTTAACTATGTTTTACTTTTATAGCGATTTAGCCATATCTTAGTCAAATATATTAGCTGTGAATTCCTTCAACAGTTATTATATCAATTCAGTTTTCAAGAAAACTGGATTCTGGTAAACGAAATTTCAACAAAGGCATATTTGGACGTTCTTCTCTTAGCTCGTATGTATTTCGATCTCGTGGTGTGGCTAGTAAGATTGTGAGATGATAAGAAGGGCACGCCAGTATCGAAGGCAACGATTTCAGAATGTACTCCGTGTTCTCCTTTCGATAAATAACACTATGACACAAAATCAAACTTTTTGAAAAACACCCGAACGTGACTATATAGGTTCGATAGTACAACCGGAGCTGAGTAAAACCATAGCTCAGTTTGGCTAGATTGGCTACCAAATTTTTTTTTTGGCCCCCCTAAACTTTTTGAAATCCCTTGGACCCCTTGGAAAAAGGTGACATCAATTGTTGGCCAACAGTTTCTACAGTTTTTAATCTAGCTCTTTCTCTTCTTCAACAAAGTTTTAGCTAATAGTCCGCTTAAGAAACTGATATAATAAAATTTCCCAAAAAAATTAGACTTCCCTCGTTTATTTTCAAAAAACTTCCATAAAAATTCTAATTTTTTCACTATTTTTTATATAAGTCGTAGGGAATCCAGATTTTTTGCATACTCTATTCAGTGAAATTGTAGTGTAGGTAACACCAAATAACTTCTCTGAACAAACCTATGCAATCTGAACAAGTCTAGGGATATTAAATAGCTCTCAAAACACACTATCTACTTTGAACAAATCAGTTTTTTAGGAGTTTTGGGCCATTGTGCAATGTTTTTACTTGCTATCTTAACCAAAAACGTACTTGTTGTATAACTGAATAACTTCTGTAAACAACCAATATGATCGGAATACTCCACCTCCTTAATTGTTCACAAAGAGCATTAGGGTGTTCCTTAAATGAAATTTTTTCGAATTTCGTTAAAAATATGTATTAATCGCGATGTTGGTCATCTATCTTCACCTTACGTTTCTTTTTGCCAATATTAGGAATATATTGTGAGAAAGTTTGTATCGATAGTTGGACATTAGGGTGTGCCGCAATGAGGTTAAAGTATGAATTTGTTCTCAAATCAGTTTATTGCGGCTGAGTATTTTTCTTTCGTATATAGACTAAGTAGTAACACGCCGTTCAATAGCTGAAATAAAGACCTATAATAATAAATGTTTGCTTTTACCATATCTCCTATAGTCGCCGAGATATTTGATATGGAAGTTGGGGTATTTTTAAAAAAATTATTAAAAATGTTGAAATTGAATTTCGATGTAGATTGTTTTGGACAATTATATATTTCAACTTTTAAAGGTTAATCAAGTTAAAATCTATATGTTTTAAAAGTATATGTGTATATTATCACTATCTCTATCAATTCTTGAGATATCAGGCGTTAAAAAACGGAATTTTTTACTGTATGCATAGCAATGTCTAATGAACTTTTGTTCCATCTGAATACCCATTGAATACTTACCAATAACGATTTTTATATGATAAAAATAAAAAATTCCCTCAAAAGACCATTGGATATTAATGGTTTTGGTGACATTTGTAAGCATACTCAATGGATATACAGGTGAAACAAAAGTTAAGTAGTCATTGCTATGCTTTTTAAGCCCCTGATATCTCGAGAATTGATAGAGATAGTGATAATATACACATATACTTTTTAAACATATAGATCTTAACTTGATTAACCTTTAAAAGTTGAAATATATAATTGCCCATAATAATCTACATCGAAATTCAATTTCAACATTTTTAATAATTTTTTTAAAAATACCCCAACTTCTATATCAAATATCTCGGCGACTATAAGAGATATGGTAAAAGCAAACACATATTATTTTAGGTCTTTATTTCAGCTATTGAACGGCTTGTTACTACTTAGTCTATATACGAAAGAAAAATATTCAGCGGCAATAAACTGATTTGAGAACAAATTCATACTTTAACCTCATTGCGGCACACCCTAATGTCCAACTATCGATACAAAATTTCTCACAATATATTCCTAATATTGGCAAAAAGAAACGTAAGGTGAAGATAGATGACCAACATCGCGATTAATACATATTTTTAACGAAATTCGAAAAAATGCCATATAAGGAACACCCTAATGCTCTTTGTGAACAATTAAGGGGGTGGAGTATTCCGATCATATTGGTTGTTTACAGAAGTTATTCAGTTATACAATAAGTACGTTTTTGGTAAAGATAGCAAGTAAAAACATTGCACAATGGCCCAAAACTAATAAAGAACTGATTTGTTTAAAGTAGATGGTGTGTTTTGAGAGCTATTTAATATCCCTAGACTTGTTCAGATTGCATAGGTTTGTTCAGAGAAGTTATTCGGTGTTACCTAAACTACAATTTCACTGAATAGAGTATGCAAAAAATCTGGATTCCCTACGACTTATATAAAAAATAGTGAAAAAATTATAATTTTTATCGAAGTTTTTTGAAAATAAACGAGGGAAGTCTAATTTTTTTGGGAAATTTTATTATATCAGTTTCTTAAGCAGACTATTAGCTAAAACTTTGTTGAAGAAGAGAAAGAGCTAGATTAAAAACTGTAGAAACTGTTGGCCAACAATTGATGTCACCTTTTTCCAAGGGGTCCAAGGTATTTCAAAAAGTTTAGGGGGCCAAAAAAAAAATTTGGTAGCCAATCTAGCCTAACTGAGCTAGGGTTTTACTCAGCTCAGGTTGTACTATCGAACCAATATAGTCTCGTTCGGGTGTTTTTTTCACTGTTGCACTGTGTAATCAGACAGAAATTTAGACAAGCGCGAGATAAACTAGCTCTTATAAGTGACTTTTGGTATCGCTGGGAAGGAAATTTTAGAATAATGTGTTATTCCTGGCGAAAGTACGACCGTGGGTGAACAATTAGTTACATACAGTGAACGTAACTCTTTCATGAAATATATACGCTCTAAACCCGACAAATATGGGATAAGAATCCGGGCTCTATGTGACGTTCAGATAAATTATACATGGTTGCTGCAAGCAAACACATACACATAAAGCTGTAAACTGACAAGATATTCGCATTGTTTTGGATTAAGTTAAAGCTTTAAAATGTCGAAAAGTTATATGCAATAATTTGTTTACATCCTAAGGATTTCGAAATTAACTACTCAAACGAAACCTTACTATGGTTCTCCAGTCCGAAAAAATAAAACGTTCCTTCTGCTAATAAAATTGGACATGAAAAATATACCAGAAAACTTTTCTTAATTCTTCTCGATAAAGAAAATAAGACAATCATTTTCGCATTTGTTCTCGTACACAATTTGCATTGAAGTTATTTGAAAAGACTTCCAAAAATAAAGATAAAATAATTTTTAACAATACTGAACGTTTTACCTACAACTTCAGGAGAAGTCATCAGATGTTGTTATAAATGCCCTGATACTCCCAGAACTTCCTCCAAAAAATAGTGTCAAACCAATAAATTTTGAGAAACTCAAGAACCTCTAGGGTCCTATTTGCTATATACCACAAATTTATCATAAATCATTCATATCAGAATGGAAAGCTTAGGTGAGGACGATAATGAATTCGAGTTCCATGTCATGGAATCTGATAATGATGACTTAAAAAATGTAACAAAGGACCATAAATGATTTTCATATTAGGTATGATTTTCTGAATTTAGATAAAAGCACTTCATTAAATTGATTGTGATTCATATTCGAAATCAATTTTTGCCGAATAATTTCCAGCTCAAACAGACATTGATTCTATGCGAAAGTACAAATTAAAGAAGTTTTGTTGATATACGAAAATGAGAGCAAAACCCAGGAAATATAAATTTGGGCTCACCAAATTTGAGTATAGATAAGGGTAGTTAATTTAAAGGGCCGATGTTGATTTTGAATAAAACACAAATTATTTAGGAAATTATTGTCATTTCTTTTTATTGTAATAATATTGGTATGGTTCAATTATGTATGGAACAAAATATTGGCTAAATAGGCGCCGCGACCTCGGCCGCACACCTCCATCCGATGGTCAAAATTTTCGATGACGCTGAGGCATAATTGAGGTTCTATGCCGTTAATGTACCGAATTATCTCATCCTTTAGCTCTTGAATTGTTGCTGGCTTATCGACGTACACCTTTTCTTTCGCATAACCCCCATGAAAGAATTCCAAAGGTGTCAAATCACATGATCTTGGCGGCCAATTGATATCGCCACCACGTGAGATAACACGGCCATTAAATTGTTTGGTTAGCTGTGTGGCAAGTGGCACCGTCCTGTAAAAACCACATATCGTCCATATTTAATCTTCCTATTCGGGCCATAAAAATTTCGTTATCATCTCACGACAGCGAACACCATTCAAAGTAACAGCTTAACTGGCCTCATTTTGGAAAAAAAATACGGCCCGAGGATGCCGCCAGCCCTTTAAATGGCACCAAACTGTCACTCTATGTGGGTGCATTGGTTATTCAACAATCAAACTTGGATTATCATTCGCCCAAATGCGGCAATTCTGCTTATTGACGAATCCACTGAGGTGAAAAGGTGACTCTTCACTGAAGATGATTTTCTTCGAAATTTGATCATCCACTGTTGCCATTTCTTGCCACCATTCTGACCATTGACGACGTTTAGAATGGTCAAGAAACTTTAGTTCTAAAGTCAATTGAACCTTGAAAGCGTTTAAATGCAAGTCTTTATGCATTAAGTTCATCAACGACGAGCGTGAGAGGTGCAATTGTTGGGCACGACGACGAGTTGAGGTGGACGGCTTTTCAGCCACACTATCGCGAACAGCAGCAAAATTTTCTGCAGTACGAGCTGTACGCGCATGCACTGGTATTTTCACATCTCCTATAGACCCGGTTTGCTCAAATTTTTGCACGATTTATCCGATTGTATGCACACTGGACGATTAAATTGATCGAAAAAATCACGGAGAGCACAATATGCATATTGATTTGAACGCCCATTTCCATAATACGCCTGAATAATTTCAACGCGTTACTCAATTGTGTATCTTTCCATGGTTCAAATTGAGTTAGTCTGAAATTGAGAAATGTCAATTGAAATGCAGAAAAGAACTTGACGTTTAGGTGTGGTTCACATGCAACATCGGCCCTTACAATTTAACAATCCTTTATAAATATTTTGAATACAAAATCATACTTTTAAAACAATATCTTGTCAGTTTTCTTTTTTAATTCCCATCATACCCTATCATTTTGTTGTAGTTGTTATTTCACCCCTTTTTTGTTAATCAATCCCCTTTCCAATTAAATCAATTAAAAAATCATTGTTAAAAATTTTCGTTTTCTTAGAGTTACATTTTATTAATATACAAGAAGACATTTATATTATAACTTAAACTACAAAATCTTAAATCTAAAAGCAAAACAAACAAACCGGAAGACAAATTTCTTAAACTAAAGCCTTATTCTTAACATTACAACTAGGAAGACAATGATATTTTGGGAAGACAAAGATCATTTTCTTATAACTAAACTTATAATTATGTATTTCATTAGAACATATTACGAAATTGTTACTATCACATTAAGAAATTTGAGAATTTTTTGAAAAAATCTCCAAAAATATAAATTAAAGCAAATTACACGATTTTATTTTTAAACGTTTCGTTTTTGAGTTGACTGCTGCACCAAAATGTAAACAAACCTTTTTCTGTTTCAGCGTCCAAAAAAATCAAAAAGTGTTGCCAACGAGTCGGGATTTTTATGTAAATTGCCAACAGCTTCTCTTCACTTCATCGGGAACCACAAAGGCTGCTTTCATCTGGTGGCTGGAGGCATCAACGCAGACGTTGTTGTTGTTACCATCACTGTTTAAGTAGTTGTAGTAGGCATTACAGCCTTATATCTAAGCGATATTTCGACTGATTGGGTTGCATCACTAGGTTGGTGTCTCAGTGAAGACTTTAAATTGAAATTCTTAACTATTTTTTTTCATTATTTTAGTTTAAACTATTAAAGCTTTTGTTGCGAAATTATTTCCTGCCCTGACTCTAGCGCCCTGAGAGCGCCCAGAGCCCAGAGATGTTGTTCCTTGGAACGTTGCACTTGTAGTGTATGTCTAGCAATTGAGCAACTCGAGTATTTATACCAGTGGCTGATAGAAAAAACAACCCCCGTGTGGGCATAAGATTTACAAATTGTCTATAATTTTAAATCTTATGCCCTCACGGTGGTTGTTTTCTCAACCAGCATTTCACATTTTAGGGGTTGTTTTTAGATTCACTACTCTATTGTATTCTAATTGTTTTAATGCCGTGTCAGTTTAAATGTTGTTTAAAAAGAAATCTTCAAGTTGGTGTTAAATCTGTTTTTTTTCGTATGGTTGGTTAAAGGCCTCCGAGGGTAGGCTATTGCGCTCATAAGCGTGTAAGTAGTAGATATAGGATATACTACTGTACTTGTTGCTTGGCTTGTTTTTGGCATTTTCTTTCCCCCTCTCTGTCTAACTCGTATGTTGTATTTCTGTTTCTATGATAATGATCTCGTGTTGCGAGGTGGAGTTTTATGTTCTTCGTGGGTGTTAAATATTTCCAATAAAACAGTATCACTGATAGTTTATAATCAATTATTGTGTAATTTACCATCAACATTATATATAAGTTTTTAGGAATTCCAAGAAGTTCTCAATAAGTTATGCGGCATTTTTGTGGAACGTGCTTGTAATTGTTCATAAGCATGTTATGAGGCCATAGATTATGTTGAAGATGCCTTTAAAATCAATGAACAACAAAACCAATTCAATTGTATTAATAGTCTGATACTTTTGATCTTAAAGGGAAGGATTTGTGAAAATGTTTGAAAAAAAAAACTCAATGTACATTCGGTGGAGCTGTTATTTGGTACTAAACATCAAAGGACTCAAGATCAAAAACATGGCAGGGGGTTTTGTTTTAAGAACTATAGTGGCGCACTGCTTTTAGTCTTATCTCTAAGATTTGCTCTGTAACATTGTAACAAAATAGTTCGTGCTATTTTGACACATACGAACGAAGTTTCTTCGTATAGGTCTTACTATCCCTTATTGTTATGTTTTTATACGACATTCAATTGAAAATTTGGTCAGAATTTTTGAAATCACAATGCATAGTGTATCGGTTTTATATGTGGGTTTAGTGATTTCAGCTATGTTTTGGTTGTTTTAAATCAGAGTAGATATACAGTTACAGTTTCAAATAAAAAGATACCATAGCAGCCATCATTTGTCTGTCATTTTTGGTAAGTAAAGTCGATAGAGCTGAAAACTTGTGGGTGCAAAATTTAGTCTAAACAGCTATTATTTTCCATTACTTTTTTTAATTAAACAATTTTTCAGTTTTTTGATTTCAGTCATACTATGTTTCTGAAAGATTTCGTGAATTTTGTGTCCATTTATATTTAAATAACACCTTAAGTTCAGTTCTGATGCTTAACCGATAACACATCGATTTTATCCCACAAGATGCTGTGTATTTTTGATGTTACTTAGTTTTAAAACTTCAAAACTCTTTTCAAACTTAATAACAAATACAATGAAATTACCAAAATTTTGACTTTATTATCTCACAAATTTCATGGTATTTATTGTTTAAATATAACTTTTGGCATTTGGCCTCTGCTACTGTGCCTTATGAATGCCATTCAATTGGTCCAATTTTCCACCACTTTTTCGAGCATACCCGGTCTAATTACATCAATAATGCGTCGCATAGACCAGAGCATTGACGTACCCCCTCAAAAAGTAGACCAAAGGTATCAAATCACACGAAAGAGGTGGCCAATTTCCCAAAAGTTAGGCTCAACAAAGTGATGTTGTAGTTGTAGCCTTGTCTTGACTCTCATTTGTCGTTGTACTTTTCTCTCGAATACTCTTCTCTCTTTACCAATCTTTATGGAGAATTTGGGTTTTCCAAACAACATCTGCAAAGTCAAATTAGTTTTGCAGGAATAGCAAACTCAGACATGGCCTATTTCTTATCGGAGAGACGAAGGCATCTTTGTAGTCGACAAAGAGGTGGTAGGTGTCGTTCTGCTTTCATATTAATTTTTTTTTTCAGGATCTGTCGTAAAGTGAATATTTGATACGTCGTAGATTTACTAGGTCTAAAGCCGCACTGATAATGTCCGATTAGCTTTTTTACGATCGGTTTTAGACTTTCACACAATATGCTCAAAAGGACCTTGCACGCATTTGATAATAGGCCTATTCCTCGGTAGTTCTTACACTCACTACGTTCGCTTTTTTTGTATATGGGACATAACGGACTGAGAGTGAGTACGCTTTTCGCAGTCCGCTCTATGGAGTCGGCTATATATTGCTACTGCTACTCTAAAGCCGCACTGATAATGTCCGATTAGCTTTTTTACGATCGGTTTTAGACTTTCACACAATATGCTCAAAAGGACCTTGCACGCATTTGATAATAGGCCTATTCCTCGGTAGTTCTTACACTCACTACGTTCGCTTTTTTTGTATATGGGACATAACGGACTGAGAGTGAGTACGCTTTTCGCAGTCCGCTCTATGGAGTCGGCTATATATTGCTACTGCGAGGTATTATTATCAGGGGTTGGAGCATTTCGTAGCAGTTGAGTAAGGTAGTTGGAAAAGGCATCAGCTACCTCTGTGATCCGCAGTTTATCTATGTACAGCTTTCGTTGTGCGTGGTTACATACGTTTTTCGGCATGCTTAGCCTTGTGCGTATCTTAAATTGCGGTAAGGTAGTGATCGGAGTCAAAGTTCGCACCCCTGATCACTCGTTTATCCAGAACACCCGATGCGTGTCTCCAATCTACTATTCTACTACCACGTGATTTTTCTGATTCCTCGTCAATTGATCTTTAGATAACCATGTTGCCTTATGAATATTTTTATGGTTAAATCTATTTCTTGCCGAAGAGAAATCAGTCTGATGCCATTGTTCGATGTTTCGGTGTGCAGACTAAATTTTACGATGGTAGGCTCAAAAGCGGTCTCCATGCCTATTTTAGCATTGAATTTGCCTTGTACAATTTTGATGTCATGGCTCGGGCTTCTCTTCTGTCACATATTAGTGTAATGTGGATAAACTTTGTCTTGACTCTTATGGTGGCTATTTGTTCACACACAGGATTGAACCGTGAGTAAAGCGGTGATGTCAGCCTTGTATTCTTAGGGGATTTTTTATTTTTTTGATGGCGAAATTTGTGTTGTGGGTGTCTCTGCTCATATATGCGTTGGGTCCATCGTGCCAATAGATGACATAATGTTAGGCTTATGGTTCAGAGACAGATTTCATAACAAGGTCGTATTGCATGATAGTCATCTTAGACTTCGATACCATTACTGGAGTAAATTTAACACGTGGTCGAAAATTATGAACTGCTAGAGCCCAATTAACCACAAGCCTTATTTCAAATATAATCCTAGTAAAACAACATGATATGATATTTTCATTTAAAAAAAATTTACATTTCCATATAACAACCCACGTTTCACACAATTTCAATTTGCAACAAAATAAACGTATTTTTTCTGAAACTAAAACACTGATAGCACACTCCAACTATACATAAAAATTTTAAGTCATAAAGTGTTATTTTTGCATGAAGAAAATACATTTTTCATAATAAAATTTAGTCCGAATCGTGATTTCGTATCTGTATTCGTATACATTCATAATATATAATACTATATAATGTAATGTATACTGGACTTCCACTGACATCAAAGTCTTGACAAACAACTGTAGTAAGTTAATATCAACACAGTACAACTACGGAATGAAATTATAGTTATTATATTATATATTTAATTTCATCATTTGCTAGTTCAACATGAAAGCTGTTATCAGAATTATGGCATTTGCTTTAATGCACTTATTGGCTGTCGCATCTGCTGGCACCAGGGCACCAGCAGTTAATAGTGCATTCCCATATAAATAAACAAAATTGTATTGAAGACGACACGGATTGCATAATGATCATGGCAAACATAAGCGAAAATTATTAATATTCCAATACATGTATTATATTAACATATTTTATTATCTGTGTACATATTATAATATGATTGAAAGAATAAACTAGTGTAAACGCAAAATTTCATGGTATCAGCAGGAAATGAACACATTTAAGTAATTTAAAACAAATTATTCTTTATTAATGTTGTTTTATAATAGATTTAATTTCACAGTTCACAATTTATTAGGATTTTATATTATTCAGGTGTATACATTTGTAAGTGATCTACTCCTGGGAACTGGTGATCAGTAGCGTCTGATATACCTATTGCTACATATGCAATGACAGCTATAGTAGTGAAGCCTATCATTTTTAGCTAATGAAAGTAGAATATTAAAATTATTACATAAATCTTAGCAATATATTTGTTAGACAACTAACATACCATATTGTTGGAGATGACGAGTTGTATATACTAATCGGCCATCCACTGTTAAGATTGTATTTATACTATCAGATTTGGTGATAGTAAATTTTGAAAATTAATATTTTAACTACTTGTTGTGTGTGTTTTTTTAATATCAGTAATAAATTTAATAACAAGTAACTACAGTTGTTAATCTAGCTGTAGGCAGCAGTATTGCAATAGAAAATAATATATGTTATCCATACCGTTATGGCAAAAGTTGATATGTCCAATTTTCAAAATTTTACATTAAGCCGATTCAAAGTTTTAAAATTTCATTAAGACATACGGATATATCAACTTATTTATATAGCCTTTTAATAAACTTCCACTTTTCTCATAAATATCATCCTGTGCCAATTTGTGCTAACAGTTCTAAAAGACATATTAAGTAATAAAAAAACATAAACAAATCGACATATCGACGGATAGTTATACCCTCACCCTACGGGTAGGAGGATATATATCATTTGATACGACCCAAAAGTGTAACACATAGAAGGAGTCACTTTAGACCCAAGGTTTCTTTGAACCAAATTCGATTCATGACTTTTTTAAGTAGTTTGAGCAATGTCCGTCTGTCTGTCTGGCTGTCCGGCCGGTACGCACAATAACTTTCGAAAGACGCAACCAAATATTTTGAAATTTCGCACGAGTTAATATTTCCTCAAAACTATTTACGGTTTTACAAATGGGCTACATGTCCCCGCCCCTTCTGGTACCTCCCATACAAATACGTCATGCCGCCCACTTTAGAAGTCGAATAATAATATCAATACACCCAACGGGATCGTACCCAAATTCTGTATTTAGTAAAGCTATAACAGCATAAAGTTTTGTAAGTCTAGCCATGCCCCTTCTGGTACCATCCATACAAATGTACCTTTTCGCCCAATACAGATATGGAGTAATAATATCAATACATCCAATGCGATCGTACCCAAATCCTGTATTTACTAAAACTATAACAGGATAAACTTTTGCAGAAAAAATTTAAAGGCTAGCCACGCCCCTTCTGGTAATAATATCAATATACTAGAAAATTTTATGTTTTACTGAGGGTGAGGGTATATGTAAGTGGGGTTTCCCGACTAAAACTTTCTTACTGTTTTTTTTTTAAATTTTACTTTCTTAACTGGCACTTCTTTGCAATCGTTTGTTGTGATTATAAGTCGTACGTAGAAAAGTATTATATGCACTTCGAGCTTCTGCCCCTTTTCTCTTGTTCGTCACACCAAGTTCTGTAAGTTTCTCAGTAACCTGATCTTTCTAATGGAGATTTGGTCGCCTTATTCTGCGCCGTCCAAAGAGTTAATTGTCGAAGACTTTTCATCCATCCACACGTACAACATGGCCTAGCAAACGTTACCGCTGTACCTTAATGCAATTTATACGACGTCGAGACTCTCCGTTAACGATGATGGGCCCATTTTTTTTGCGAAGCATTTTCCTCTCGAATACCGCCCGAACCGATTGATCCGCTTGTGTCATAACCTAGGATTCTGAACCATACAACAAGACAGTTAGAATTAGTATCTTAGATTAGGTTTTTGTTCGTTTAGAGAGGGCTCTGTCATTAAATCGCTTGTTTAGTACGTAATAGCATTTCAAGGCATACGCTATCTGTTTTATTGATGACGGAGCCTAGATAGATAAAACCATCAACCACTTCGAAATTTTAGTTGTCAACATTTACGCAGCGTTCCAAACGAGTAGGTCGTATTGTCGTTCACCGTTAGACCCATTTTGGTGCCACTTGCGTTTACTGCAGCTTTCCCCATTATCATCTCCACCGCAATGTTGAAGAGGTCACACGATAGGCTGTCGCATTGTTTTAGGCCTCTTCTTGTATAAAATGGCTCAGGAAGGTCCTTGCCAATCTTTACTGAGGACTTCATGTTAGTCAGCTTCATTCCACAAAAGCGTATCAACTTCGCTAGAATAACAAAAACAGTCATCGCTTTAAGTAGTTTCAGCCGTATCGGGTTATCGAAGGCAGCTCTGTTTCCTTGGGTCTTTTTCCGGATCGTCCAAAGTGTAAATATCTGGTCAGTTGTTGATAAACTAGTTCTTAAGTCACACTGATAAGGCCCGATGAGGTGGGATAACACACTCTTAAGTCTTTCACATAGCACAATCGACAGGACCTTACATGCGATGGGTAAAAGGCAAATCCCGCGATAGTTGGAGCATACATTTGGATCATCTTTCGTCGCACAGGAGTTAATACGCTAATATTCCAATCATCGGGAGTTAGGCCAAACCGTGTGTCGGATCTTGTGCATGCTCGCGATCAGCTCATCGCCAACGGACTTGAAGAGCTCTGGCGGTAATCCGTCGGCACCAGCTGCTTTGTTATTTTTCAGGCGCGATATTGCTCTTACCACCTCGGTTTTCTCATGGTTTGGTTCACTTCTATCCCTGTACCTCTGTATATCCTTGTTCTGATCAAAGTTTTTTTTGCTGCACCGCCTATTTCACTGTCTCGTTGTGCCGTCCCCTAACAGCCCGGGTTACAATTGGATGAAGCGTTGTCCTGTAAGCGGCATCCTGCTCCTCAGACGCTATGCGACATTCTTCATCGTACCAGGATTCGTCTGAGCGCAATGTGCTGTCACTGTACATCGTAAACGTCAGAAGTACAGGCGTAGTATCGTAGTAGTTAGGAGAGCTGGTTGGAGTAGGCAGTGGCTATATCTAAGGTATGCAGAGTTTCCTTATAGAATATGCACAAAATTGTCTGAAGCCATCCCACTGTGACGCGTCGTCCATAGACAGAGGACAACAATACCGAGATTTGAACTCAACAATATATACACAACAGTCCAGTTTCCAAACATGTTACCTGCTTTAAATTAACTGATCAATTTGTTGTACATTTTAGCTACCCGACTTCTATGGTCCCTACCCTATTTGTTTAAGGGGGTATCTCTTAATATATTTTTACTTCGTTGCATTTGGTGAATAAATAAAGATGAAAACTTTGCGACAAAGCAAATAAACACATCATATGAGTTATTAGTCTCCCTAGACAAATAACCAAAAATCATATGCCGCATTTGCCGCCAAATAAAACAAATCAAAAAGTATTTTCCCTTCGGTCTCTTCAAACCTTTTATGTAAACACAATAACTAAAAATAGCAAATGTTCAAATAAATCCTGTAGCCTTTTGAGGAGACCTTTCACTGTTTTCATAAAAATAACCAAAATGTTTAGATTACCAACGCTAATAAATAAACATTTAACTCTTAAATACTTATAGACGCGCATATATGAGTACTCGTACATCAGAAGGGAGAAGCAGAAAAGGGAAACGAAAGGTTTTAGGCTACAGAAAAATAACATCAAAAAGTCATATGGTTAATATTTGTTTTATCACAAGATAAATAAAACCTATACTCGGAGGCATTTTGTACAGAAATTTGTAAACAGTAGTCACAAAATAACTGAGGTAGGACATGAAAGAGCCTACTGGCAGTTAAAGCAAGTAAACAAGAAATTTTCATATAAAAATTTGTGACTTCTACACTATTTCAGGGGTTTTCAAGCCGCTTTAGCTTTTAAGCGAAATAATCTCAGCGGTGGCGGTGATATGTGAGAGGTGAGAGACGCAAGCCAATCGGCTTGGTTCTCTGAGTGTCAGCTTTTGCAATTATGTATTGCATATGTGGAGTAAATATAAACTATAGGTTATAAGTGTTGTATATTATCGCAACAGTAGCAAGTGCATTGATTATTATTTTGTTAGCGTAGAGTAAAAAAAATATAAAATATTTTTCAAATGCTACGATGCAAGACCATTTGCACAAGATTGTGAATAGGGCTCATATGTTCCAGGTGTATTGTTTCTGATCAACCAACTATCAACAAAGAGTATTAAGCGGTAAGTCATGCTTTAGTTAAGTTTGTATTATTGATCTCAATTCTTCTGTAAGGGACTACATATTTAAAATCAACAAAATGTCTTTAGAAAACTAATTTGACAATATAAAAAACTCAATTAGCTACTCCAGGAAAAGCAATTGTTCGGCCTTAATTGCTTTTCGTGGAGTAGCTAAATGAGTTTTTTATATTGTCTAATTAGTTTTTCTTTAATTATCAGTATCAATTGCTAGTGTATTTTTAAAGTCCAACATTACTATAAAAACTCAAGTTCTTTCTACAGAACTAATATCGTCTGCCTGACATTTCAGTAAGAAACATTTACAGTAAGTAAAACTGTTTATTTTACAGTAATACATTTTCAATGCAAAAATTTAATTTATCTAAATTTGCACAATTTTCAGATTACCATGAAGTCCTTATTTGCAATTGTTGCTCTTGCCATCATGAACTTAATGGCCGTGGCATCTGGTGAACCTATAGTCGGTCCTTTAGTGGATGCCGTCACAGGCGTTATCCCTGGCAAAAAGTGATGGAGCAAATTAACATAACGACAAAAAAAGACAACGAGGGTACCCAAGGGGCTTTTAATGTATCACAAAAAAAAAAAATATATAAAAAAAAATCGGCAATGTCCTTGTCTAGATTAAAATATTAAATAAATGCAAATTTCAAGATAAATTTAACCAACAGTAATTTTTATTAAAACAAAACAAAAAAACCAGTAAGAAATTTTCATATACCCTCACCCTCAGTAAAACATAAAAATGTCTATTATATTGAAAATATAACTCGATTTCTAAAGTGGCGGAGTGATACATTTTTGTGGGAGGTACCAGAAGGGGCGCGGCTAGACATCCTGTTTTTTTCCGTTGGGTGTTTGATATTATTACTCCATCTCAAAAATGGGCGGAATGGTACATTTGGTACAAAATAACCGAGGTTGGACATAAAAGAGCCTACAGGCAGTTAAAGGAAGTAATCAAAAAATGTTCATATAAAAATTTGTACCTACTACACTATTTCAGTACAGATTTTGTAGTATGGACGAATATACGAAAAATTACGATTAATATTTAAAAATTTAAATTTTTTATAAGAATTTGTAACACTTAAGTTTGTGATGGTAGTGGAGAAGTCACCGCAAAGGGTGCTGATGCGATAATTTGACAGCTATCGAAAAGCTACCCGCCCTTCAAGCTGTTCACACAATCCTTGTAAAACAAACTCTATTGGCAATTATTATCAATACTGAATGATCTCCAACCGAACTATGAAACAATAGTTATAGGTTATTTATTTTTTCACCAAATTACATATTTATGTATTATCCTTGTGCACGGCATGAAAAAGACATGAGATAGCCTTTCGTATATAAGTGAGCAAGTAGGACTCTATTGCTACACCTTTAGATCAAAGGCGATTCTGAAAGTGAAATTTTTGAGTACATTTTACTAGACATGTCTATTGTCTTGACTACTTAAAAGTTGCTGTCGAGAATATTAAAGGGATCGCCGATCAAAGAAATTTACATATATGACTGTGACTGGTCTCCGAACCCAGCTCAAACGCATGACAGTTGCGTGTTCTAACTAACATGGCACTATCGGTCCCTCATTACCAAATGCACATTAAAATCATAAATATTCTATAGCCCTATTCACAATCATGTGCATTTGAGATTGCAAATGTATGCTATTGTAAATATTTACTATGAATTGTGAATGACCTCTTTTATTTAGTTTACAATGCTTATTGTAACTCCCGAAATTCACAGCTAATAGATAAATAGCTCCAGCCATCTTCATTTTTCTTTCATTGCCGGCCCCCTCGATGTTGTCGACAGCAGTTTCGCAGTATAAGTGTCAAGTCAATCTGCATGTCTAGTAAAAGCTTCGCAAACAGTGACTTTCGCATTTGTCGATAAACAAGTAGGTACCATTAGCTGTGAATCTAAAAATAGAAAGCGTGTTAATTCACAACAATGCGAGAAGCTATCCCACACATCATACATGAGGCGTAAAGGGAAATTAAGTTTATTTTTTTTTTAGATAAATAGCTACTTAAGCTTTTAAGCGAAATATTCTCAGCGGTGGCGGTTATATGTGAGAGGTGATAGACGGCGTTTCTCCACAGAGCGCAAGCCGATCGGCTTGGTTCTCTGAGTGTCAGCTTTTGCAATTTTGTGTTGCATATGTCGAGTAAATATAAACTATGGGTATTAAGTGTTGTATATTATGGCAACAGTAGCAAGTGCATTGATGTATATTTTGTTGGTGTAGAGTACAAACATACGATACCATTTTGCAAATGCTACGATGCAAGACCATTTGCACAACAATGTGAATAGGGCTCATATGTTCCAGGTGTATTGTTTCTGATTTTCAACAGAATCAACCAACTATCAACAAAGAGTATTAAGCGGTAAGTCATGCTTTAGTAAATTTTGTATCATTGATCTGGATTCTTCTGTAAGAAACTACAGAAAACTAATTTGACAATATAAAAAACTCATTTAGCTACTCCAGGAAAATCAATTGTTGGGCCTTAATTGCTTTTCGTGGAGTAGATAAATGAGTTTTTTATATTGTCTAATTATTATTTTTTAATTATCAGTATCAATTGCTAGTGTATTTCTAAAGTCCAACATTACTATAAAAACTCAAGTTCTTTCTACAAAACTCATATCGTCTGCCTGACATTTCAGTAAGAAACATTTACAGTAAGTAAAACTGTTTACAGTAATTACTTTCAAAAGCAAATATTTAATTCATCTAATATTGCACAATTTTCAGATTACCATGAAGTCCTTATTTGCAATTGTTGCTCTTGCCATCATGAACTTAATGGCCGTGGCATCTGGTGAACCTATAGTCGGTCCTTTAGTGGATGCCGTCACAGGCGTTATACCTGGCAAAAAGTGATGGAGCAAAATAACACAACGACAAAAAAGACAACGAGGGTACCCAAGGGACTTTTAATGTAAAAACAAAAAAGAAAAAAACCAAAAAAAAAAAAAAAATCGGCAATGTCCTTGTCTAGATTAAGATATTAAATAAATGCAAATTCCAAGACAAATTTGACCCACAGTAATTTTTATTTAAACAAAACAAAAACCAGTAAGAAAGCTTCATATACCCTAACCCTCAGTAAAACATAAAATTTTCTATTATATTGATATTATAACTCGATTTCTAAAGTGGGCGGAGTAGTACATTTTTATGGGAGGTATTAGAAGGGGCGCAACTAGACTTCCAGTGCTTTTTTTTCCAAAACTTTGTCCTGATTTAGCTATACTAAATACAGAATTTGGGCACAATTGAGTTGGGTGTATTAATATTATTATTATATTAGTATGGAAGGTACCATAAGGGGCGTGGCTAGACTTCCAATTGTTTGCTCCCAAACTTAATCTTGTTATAGCTTAACAAAATACAGAATTTGGGCACGATCGTGTCTAGTGTATTGATATTATTATTCGATCTCTAAAGTGGACGGAGTGCTACGTTTCTATGGGAGGTACCAGATGGGGCGTGGCTAGACTTCCCATTTTTTTCTACAAAACTGTTTCCTGCTATAGCTCTACTAAATACAGAATTTGGGCAAGAGTGCGTTAGGTCTATTAATAATATTAATCGATTTCTAAAGTGGGCTGTACCAGATGAGGCGTGGTTAGACATCCAGTTTTTTTCTCCAAAACTTTATGCTAACAAAATACAGAATTTGGACAAGAACGCGTTGGGTGTATTGAAATTATTACTCGATTTCTAATGTGGGCGGAATGGTACATTTGTATGGGAGGTACTAGAAGGGGCGTGGAAATGTAGCCCATTTTCAGTACCGTAAGTAGCTTTGGGTAAATATTAACTTGTGCAAGGTTTCAAAACATTTGGTTTCGTCTTTCGTGCGTACCAGCCGGACAGGCAGACAGACGGACATGGCTCGAACGGCTTAAAAAGTCATGAATAGAAATAGGTTCAAAAAATATTAGGGTCTAAAGTGACTGCTTCTATGTGTTACACTTTTTGATCGTATCAAATGATGTATACCCTCCTACCCGTAGGGTGAGGGTATAATTACACAGAGAAATCGCATAAAGTAGTTAAATAAAATAGAATACTTTAAACAAAGATACAATACTCGTATAATATTCGTTTGATCACTACGCCGCACAGTATGTCGAAGTGGCATATTTTAAAGTACATAGACATTATGACTCAAGATATAGTGTCATAAAGTCTATGGACCTTATATCCATGGGCGTTGTGTCATAAGGTCCACAAGTATTGCGACTATGGACCTTTGTGACGAATTGGTGAAATCTGGTACATCATTAGCTGTATATATAGCTGTGGATATCAGCCGAAAACTAATCGCTGAATTAAACATTTTTGTTTTGTATTGATATAAAAATGGAGGATTGGTTATCCCCACAATTCCTCTTTTCCCTCGTATTGAAAAGTTTAGAGCTAAGCTTTCTGAGTGGAATATGTTTGAACTATGTTTTCATCAAATGTGATGCATAGCTTTAGGTCGGGCTAATGCCAATATACTTTTATTCTCTTCTCGAATTACTAAACCAAATCATGTTTTAAATATTGTCGTTTGACTTTCCCAACCACATCTGTGCCATTTCATTTATAATTGAAAGATGATGCATTTTTTTATACTAAATATTTAATTTTATTTATGTAAAATTATTTATATAATTTTATTTGTGTAAAATTATTTATATAATTGTATTTATATAAAATTGCAAAACAAACAAACCGGAAGACATTGTTTTAAAACTAATTACTTAACTTACAAACTAATAGGAAGACGTTGACTTAAACTGATTATATAACTTATAACTAATTGGAAGACATTGATTTACTAAAAACTAAAATTATTATAATACTAACTACGATTGCTATTGCACAATATTTCATATTTAAAATCACAAATAAAATTATTGATAACACAGTGTTACATCTTTATAGTCTCTGCAATAACCGGAACGATAGACGAAGTCAGCTCAACCAAGTAGAACCAAATTTAAAGTCGGGATTTCTGGCACGTACTCTTCATTGTCCTGCTTCTCTGATGTGGTCCAATTTTGGGAAACCAAAAGTATTGTGCTTTTTAAGCAGGTAAAGCGTTTTTTTTAATTTTTAATTCCGTGGAACATTTTCAGCCATTTTCAGTTAGACGACAAGGCTCATTTGCATTTCCAATTGTTCATTGAGCCAATTTTGATGTTCCTCCTCTGTCATACAAGATTGCAATTGATGGTTATTTGGCGGAGACTTCAGCGATTGCTTTGACTTCTGCTGGACATCATATTTCAGGAAAAAATGTTTGCAGTTCTTAAACAAATTCTTAATACCTTTGCCCAACAACAGGGCAGAGCGGTGCTGACCATTTGATAAAGAGACTGCGACTTGTGCCATTTTGTAGTTTTTCTTTTAAATTTTAGATGTTTACTGTTAAAGTAGCTATCGTTGAATGATGGCTGATGTAAAACTCACAGTGGCTTTTATACGATTTATTTCGTATTTAAGGATACTTGCGGATGAATGTCTCGACCATTTTTGAGTGATCTTGGTCTCTCTCTTTCTGCCTTCTCTTCTCACTTTCTCCCTCTTTCCTATCATTACTCTCTAATTTTTCGCTGTCTGCATAAATAGGGGTTAGTTTAGAGGTAGAATTGGCGATTGTACTACACTACACACATTTTACTTAGTTGATTGCAGATTTGCCTATTCTCTTTTTCGAATTTGTTACAGGGTTGTTTTACAATATCGAAATTCGACTCTCTTCTCTGCCTCAGCACTGTTTTCTCCGTCATTCCTCTGTCTTTAATATTATCTATGCTAACAAATTTGAATTCGTCTTTGCAACTATTTCAGTATTATGAGAAAATAGTTAACATAGGGAAAATAGTTATTTAGTTAGGTGTCACAACAATATATAGCAGACTATAAATGGTTGGGCTAGCATAAAACAGCTAGGGGTAGTTAAACTTCATTATATTACATTTCTTTAACAATATTATTCGAATTACACAAATCACACAAAATCAAACTTATTGAAAAACACCCGAACGTGACTATATATGTAGGTTCGATAGTACAACCGGAGCTGAGTAAAACCCTAGCTCAGTTTGGCTAGATTGGCTACCAAAATTTTTTTTGGCTCTCGTAACTTTTTGAATTCCTTTGGATCCCTCGAAAAAAGGTGACATCAGTTTTTAGCCAACAGTTTGTTTATTTTCAAAAAACTTCGAAAAAAAATCGAATTTTTTCACTATTTTGAATATAAGTCGTAGGGAATCCAAATTTTTGGCATACTCTATTCAGTGAAATTGTAGTTGTAACACCGAAAAACTTCTATGAACAAACCCCGGCAATCTGAACAAGTCTAGGAATATTAAATCTCTCAAAACACACTATCTATTTAAAACAAATCATTTTTTAGGAGTTTTGGGCCATTGTGCAAAGTTTTTACTTGCTATCTTTACCAAAAACGTACTTATTGTATAACTGAACAACTTCTGTAAACAACCAATATGATCGGAATACTCCACCCCTTTAATTGTTCACAAAGAGCATTAGGGTGTTCCTTACATGGCAGTTTTTCGAATTTCCTTAAAAATATGTATCGTTGGTCATCTAGCTTCACCTTACATTTGTTTTTGCTAAAAATACGAATATATTGTGAAAAATTTTGTACCGATAGTTAGGCATTAGGGTGTGCCGCAATAAGGTTAAAGTTCAAATTTGTTCTCTAATCTGTTTTTTGCCGCTGAGTATTTTTCTTTTCAATACAGACTTAGTAGTAATAAACCGTTCAAAATGAAGACCTAAAATAGTTTGTGTTTGCTTTTACAATATCTGTTATAGACATCAAGATATTTGATGTAGAAGTTGGGATATCTTTGAAAAAATTATTAAAAATTTTGAAATTGAATTCCGAAGTAGATTATTAAGAGCAATTATATGTTTCAACTTTTTAAGGTTAATCAAGTTAAAATCTATATACTTAAATAGAATATGTGTATATTATCAATATCTTTACCAGTTATCGAGATATCAGGCGTTAAAAACAACGCATTTTTGACTGTAGGCATAGCAATGTCTAATAAACTTTTGTATGATGGAATAAGAATACTAAATAATATAATCATTGTGTCTACTTACTAATAACGATATATATATTATACAAATAAAAAATTCCCTCAAAGGACCATTGAATATTAATGGTTTTGGTGAAATTTGTAAACAGACACAATAGATATTCAGGTAAAACAAAAGTTCAGTAGTCATTGCTTGCTTTTTAAACTCCTGATATCTCGAGAATTGATAGAGATATTAATAATATACATATACACTATTTGAACATATAGATTTTAACTTGATTAACCTTGAATAGTTGAAATATATAGTCACCCATATTAAACTACTTCGGAATCCAATTTAAAAATTTTTAATAATTTTTTTAAAAAATACCCCAATTTCTACAACAAATATCTCGGCGTCTATAAGAGATATGGTAAAAGTAAACACATACTATTTTAGGTCTTCACTTCAGCTATTGAACGGTTTATTACTACTTAGTCTGTATTGAAAAGAAAAATACTCAGCGGCAATAAATATATTAGAGAACAAATTCGTACTTTAACCTCATTGCGGCACACCCTAATGCCTAACTATCGGTAAAAAATTTTTCAAAATATATCCGTATTTTTAGCAAAAACAAATGTAAGGTGAAGCTAGATGACCAAAATCGCAGTTAATGCATATTTTTAACGAAATTCGAAAAAATGTCATATAAGAACACCCTAATGCTCTTTGTAAACAATTAAAGGGGTGGAGTATTCCGATCATATGGTTGTTTACAGAAGTTGTTCAGTTATACAATAAGTACGTTTATGGTAAAGAAAGCAAGTAAAAACTTTGCACAATGGCCCAAAACTCCTAAAAAATTATTTGTTTAAAGTAGATAGTGTGTTTTGAGAGCCATTTAATATCTCTAGACTTGTTCAGATTGCATAGGTTTGTTCATAGAAGTTTTTCGGTGTTACCTAAACTACAATTTCACTGAATAGAGTATGCAAAAAATCTGGATTCCCTACGACTTATATTCAAAACAGTGAAAAAATTTTTGAAAATAAACGAGGGAAGTCTAATTTTTTTTGGGAAATTTTGTTACATCAATTTCTTAAGCGGACTATTAGCTACAACTGTGCTTAAGAAGTAAAAGAGCTAGAATAAAAACTGTACAAATTGTTAGCCGAAAAATGACGTCACCTTTTTTCAAGGATCCAAGAGATTTTAAAAAGTTGGTAGCCAATCTAGCCAAACTGAGCTAGGGTTTTACTCAGCTCCGGTTGTACTATCGAACCTATATAGTCCCGTTCGGGTGTTTTTTTTCACTGTTGTACTGTGTTATTAGGATAACTAATATGTGAGCAGTATCAAGTTCGTGTCTTAAGTCTTTCGTTTATACATATGGTAATAACTTGTAGTAGTCCATATAATTAACTATAGGAATATGAATATTATAATGAATTGCAAAAGTCAAATAAACATATAAAATCTTGTTGTCATATTAGATATGTAATGTGTTTACAGTGATTTATATTCATTGACTCAGGTTAATATTTCGCTAAAAATTGCAATCCCTCAAAGCTGTGAACCATTTTAATGAGGAATTTATCAGGAAATAACTGGAGATACACGAAAAAGCCCATAAGATTGCAGTGAAACTGTAAATCTTTAATTGACGAGACATTGTGGATAAGAAATTTGCCTTCCTCGGAAAAAAAATTAAAAACTTAACGTCTTATTCACTGATTTTTACAAGCATATAGACTGTACTCATGACAAAATGTACTTTCTGAATAATTTAATAAAGATTAGGGTAACGTAGTAAAATAATGGCGATAAACTACTTCAAACCATAAATAATAGTGAAACAAAAGTTCGCAATTTTGAGGCAAAATTAGACAGATGTGGCAAATTATCTATATAAATATATATATCAGCCGTTACTGAATCCAAAATTGGTTTAGAACTGACCAAGATATCAGCTCATGAGTGAGGAAAGACACGAAAAAACGTGTTTGAACCGTAAGTCAAGTTTTTGAGGGTGCTAGGAAACTTAAGTTTATATATTCATGTTGTACTGGAATAGACCTACATTATGCACTAGTCGATTCCCCAAGTTCCAAATGACTGTGTAATTAACACAAATTGAACTTTTAATCACGGGGTGGATTAAAAGAAAATTTGCTGTGATATGTTTAAGACAAATGTGTCCTACATCATGGGCATTTTGTGACTATTAAAATTATTAGTACTCTTGTTTTAAATACTAGAATCAATAACAAATCAGCAGTATTTAAGTTTTCGTTGTAGTGACGGTCCCATCAAAATAGCTATTCAAATGTAAAATTCTTTTTCATAAAGTTTTATGGATTTAATTTTTATTTTGTAAATTTTACTAAACGTTAAACCTACATTTATCTTTTGCTGCCCAATTATTATTAACATTTCTCAAACGGGACCGGCCTTGGCATAGTGGTTAGAAAACGCGACTACCATGCGGGAGATCACAGGTTCAACTCCTGGCTCCAGTCATCTTAAAAAACTAAATTCTTTCATTGTCCGCTCCCCTCGAATGTTGTTGACAGCAACTTTGCAGTATAAGTGTCGAGTCAATCGGCGTGGGTAGTAAGAGCTTCTCAAAAAGTGACGTTCGCATTCGTCGATAAACAAGTAGGTGCCGTTAGTTGTGAGTCTAAAAATAGAAAGCGTGTTATTTCACAACAACGCGAGAAGCTATCCCTTACCTCACTAATGGGGTTTTAAGGGAAATTACGTTTTTTTAAGTAAGTTTGCCAAACGGTATTCCCCTTTAATCCTACCATCCCATATAAATAAAATATTGTGAAATTGTTTTTTTTATACTTAAAATTTTATTAAATTTTTGTACATATTTACAAAAATTGCAAAACAAACAAACCGGAAGACATTGACTTAAAACTAATAATACAACTTAATAATAAATGGAAGACATTGATATAATTAAACTTAGCACTAATTGGAAGACATTGATATTATATAAACTAAAATTACTATAAAAAAATACAATCAAAATTACAAACAATTGCAAATCACACATAAAGTTAACATTATTAAAGCTTGCGTTTCAAATATTATCTAATATAAAACAGTTTACCACTCCTATAAGGACACCAACTACAGCGACACACATAATCAAGTAGAACCAAATTTTAAGTCGGGATTTCTGGCACATACTCTTCACCATGCTGACATCTGCTGCTGGGCTGCCATTTTCGGGAAATGATGATGATGCTTTTAAAGCTGATACAAGTAAAGCGTTTTTCTGCATATAACAATTTTTAATTCCTTGGAACATTTTCGCCTCTTTCGTCTTCAGTTAAAACATCAGCAATTCTTGTTTTTCCAAACGTTCATTGAGCCAATTTTGATGTTCTTCTTCAGTCATGCAAGAATGTAGCTGATTTGTTGATGACTTCGAGAAGAGTTTGGATTTGTGTTGTTCTTCGTATTTGAAGAAGAAATGTTTGAAGCCTTCAACGAATTTTCTCATGTTGTTACCCACGACGATAGTGTACTTCTTGGGGTTTGAGGAAATTACGACTGTTTGAGCCATTGCGTTGATATTTTTTTTCTTATATTCTTCTGTTGTTAACTGTTACTCGTGTTAACGTTGAATGATGTCTATTGCCTTTTTCTTGTGGCTATTTATACGAATTTTCCAAATTTTGTTACTTGCCTTTAGTTGCATGTGAAGGAAGAGTCTTAGTTGTATGCGACATAGTGCTTGCTCTTTCTTTTAGGGGTTAATTTTGTAATTCTTTTCATTTCTCTTGAGTACAGGTAGAAATGTAGATTTTTGGTTTGTTGGTTGTAGGAGTTAGTTATGTATGCCTTACTTGTCGTGTTTGATGCGCCTTGTGAGTAAATAATGTATTCTGCATTTGCATGTGTCAAAAGAATTTCATAAGGGCAAATAATTTTGAATTATTTTAGTTTAGATTAAAAATAGTTTAAATTTTACGAAAAATATAAATAAAGTATTATGGGGTCAAGTTCGTTTCCTAAGTCTTTCGTTTGTTCGAAGTCAAATTTAAATGATATATTTTAAATTGAAATTATGTTGTTTCTCTTTAATAAATATAAAGATAATTATGAATTACCTTAACATATTATTAAGTAGACTTACAAAATCGTTATCATCTTTTATGGCATTTGATGTAAGGAACATATTATCCGTTCCATTTCTCAGATATAAATTAGTTTTTTAAATGGCACATAACCTTTTTTTTAAGAAGACCTATAAAATTTAGCTTTGCTCAAGTCATACCACCTAAGATATCCAAGGCCACGTGGCTATCCCCTGATCAAACAAACAAATAGAAAATTGATCATTGTGGTAATACAAGTAACGAAACACAAAGAAAAATGGACATCGCGAAGCTGAAAACCCCAGAGATAGCCACTGCCTACTCCAACCAGCACTCCCAACTTCTACGACAGAAAGCCTCTACTTCTGACTTTCCCGATACACAGTGGCAAAAAATTGCGCATTCCATGGCAACCGCGCAAAAACCGTGCTAGGATATGAAAACAACACTCAGACGAATCCTGGTACGATGAAGAATATCGCATAGCGGCTAAGGAACAGGATGCTGCTGATAGGGCAACGACACAGCCAATTGTAACCAGGGCTGTTAGGGAACGGCACAAGGAGACAGTAAGACAGGCGAAACAGCTATTTATGCGAAAAAATCGTTAAATGAATGATCAGGCGAACAAGGATATAGAGCGATACAGGGATAGAGGTGGGTCCCGAAAATTTTACCAGAAAGTAAAAGCAATAGGCTGTGGTAATGGGCTCCTCTCCTGCAAGGACGAGGATGGAAATCTGGTTACAAATACGCAAAGTGTGCTGCATGTATGGATAGAACACCTCCAGCAACTGCTGGTTCCAGAAGGCAGCGCACGTGAAGATACCACGCCTATTGTCGACGACGGCTTAGATTGTCCACCACCAAGTCAAGCCGAGGTAAGATGAGCAATATCGCGGCTGAAGAACAATAAAGCAGCCGGTGCCGACGGACTTCCGGCAAAGCTCTTCAAGTCTGGTGACGAGGAGATGATAACGAGCATGCACCAGCTCATACGCATGGTTTTGCATGCACGATGATTGGAATCTAAGCGTATTATGTCCTGTGCTGAAAAAAGGTGTTCAAAGGTCCTGCCGAGTGTGCTATGTGAAAGATTAAAACAAGTGTAGTTCAACCTGATCGGAAATTATCAGTGTGGCTTTATACCAGGTAAATCAACAACCGACTAGATATTTACACTTCAGCAAATCTTGGAAAAGACCCAAGAGAAACAAATCGACACGTACCATCTTTCCATCGACTATAAAGCTGCCTTCGACAGCCCGATATGGCAGAAATTACTCGAAACTATGGCTGAGTTTGGTATTCCAGCGAAGCCGAAATGACTTTGCGAAATGACGCTAACTGACACGATGTCTTCAGTCAAGATTGGCTAGAACCTTACGGAGCCATTCTATACAAGACTAAGCCTAAAACAAGGCGACGGCCTATCATGTGACCTCTTCAACATAGTAATGGAGATGATAATGAGGAAAGCTGCAGTAAACTCGAGTGACACGATATTCAACAAAAGCCACATGTTACTCGCGTACGCTGATGACGTATACATCTTCGATTTAAAACTGCGGGATGTGACTGCAGCCTTCACAGTTATACAGAAGGAATCAGCGAAAATGGGTCTACTGGTGAACGAGGACACAACGAAGTTATTAGTTTCAACGAACAAAGAATCTACTCGTTTGGCAAACTGCGTGAAGGTTGTTGACAGCAATAATATCGAGGTGGTATATAACTTTATCTACCTAGTCTCCGCCATCAACAAAACAAATAATGTCAGCCTCGAAATACGAAGAAGAATCCTGCTTGCTAATAAATGCTACTACAGACTAAGCAAGCGATTTAATGTCAGAGCCCTCTCTCGATGACCAAATTTATATATTGATTTTACCTGTCTTAATTTATGGTTCAGAATACAGGGTAATGACACAAGCGCATGAATCGGTTCTGGCAGTATTCGAGAGAAATATACTTCGTAAAATATATGGGCCCATAATCGTTAACGGAGAGTATTAACCTGTACAAGCTGTACACTGACATTCACATGGGTCAGGCGCATTAAGGTGCAGCGGTTGCGTTGGCTAGCTGGAAAAGTCTTCGACAATGAACTCGATGGACGGAGCAAAGACGATCAAAACTTCGTTGAAAAGATCAGGTTAATGAAAAACTTGTAGAACTTGGTGTGACTAACTAGAGAAGAATCGCAGAAGATCGAAGTGCTTATAATATTTTTCTACGTGTGGTATATAATCCCATAGGATTACAAAGAAGTGCCAGCTATGTAAGTCTTAAAACTGACTGTGGGAATAAACTTCGTTTTGAAAATATATTTCATTTGAGTACAGAACAGAATTGTATATATTGTCTTTTTTGGGTTTCCGCCCCTTTTTTACCCTCTCGGGGCCCTATGGTCCCTGGCGCCAAATTTGACGTACTACTTTAATGTTTGGACACCTAGAGAATGAAGAGAACGGTACATTTTGTCTTTTGTTTTTTTTGTTTGTTTTTGGCCTCCCGTCCCATATTCTGCACTTATACTGGCAATTAGAACCCACGCCGATCACTGATCGCACACTTTTATGTTTGCACTTATTACATTACATTTATTATCTTAATTAATATATTGATATAATAGCGTCTTTTTATCATAATCATTAGTCCTTGTGCAATCCTCGTCATCTGTAGTACTTCCCATTATTATTTTCCTGGAATGATGGGTAAACAACATGGGCAGCATGGTATATCATCGCAATTTTGAGGATATGCAGCAGCCGATACTGCTGATACTGCTAGAGCAATAATTGCCAAAATCGCAATAAAGAATTTCATGGTGATCTAGATATTTAAAAAAAAAAACAATGTAACTATAGTTTGGCATACAAAATTAATTGATTTTTAAATAAGATCGTTTCACTTACTCTGGATGTTTCTTACAGTGAATTTCAAAGAAAACGTTTACAATTCTCTAGAAAGCACTTGAGTTTTTATAGCAATGTTGGACGTTGAAAAAATCATGACTTACCGACTAAAATGACTAAAACTAATTAGTTGGCTGAGTGTATGAGATTAACAATTTATTAGCATTGCGTGCAATTGATAATCAAGATATTTTTCGGTATTTTTTTTGACGACTCGAAAATGTGTTAATTTGTATTTTCTCATTTATGGAATGCAGACATAAAAAAAACTATGACAACCATTACAAAAAGTGGTAGCTACACAGCTAACAGAAAATTGTCGACAAGGAAAATGTATTA
Organism: Muscina levida; assembly: GCA_964034835.1. Lineage (NCBI taxonomy): Eukaryota > Metazoa > Arthropoda > Insecta > Diptera > Muscidae > Muscina > Muscina levida. The sequence goes on along the minus strand of OZ035883.1, from coordinate 144,999,100 downwards.
CATCATGGAAAATAATGTCTTACATATAGATTTACTAGCTGACCCGGGCAAACTTTGTTTTGCCTTCAAAACACACAAAAACTAAATATTGCGCCATCTGTCGGACGAACTTCAAACTACACAGAAACACTACTTACGGCCCATACTTACTTACTTAATTTCCCTTTGCACCCCATGAATGAGGTATGGGACAGCTTCTCGCGTAGTTGTGAATTAACACACTTTCTATTTTTAGATTCACAACTAACGGCATCAACTTGTTTATCGACGAATGCGAACGTCACTGTTTGAGAAGCTTTTACTACCCACGCCGATTGTCTCGACACTTTTACTACAAAGTTGCTGTCAACAATATTCGAGGGGAGCCGACAATGAAAGATTAATTTTTTTTTAAGATGACTGGAGCCAGGTTTGAACCTGCGATCTCCCGCATGGTAGTCGCGTGTTCTAACCACTATGCCACGGCCGGTCCCACTCACTGCCCATACAGCATGCATATAACATTTGGTCAAAATCGGTCCAGTAGTTTTTGAGTTTAGCGATCACGAACATACACGTAATTTTTATATATGTAGAGATAATAATGCTCTCGGTATATGGTATGTCCTTTTTCGTTGTTAATAAAAGTGAACGCATTATACTATACATTTGCTGAAGATTTTTGTTTATATTTATCTTATCTTAATTAATATATTAATTTTACAGCGTCTTTTAATCAAAATCATTAGTCCTTGTGCAATCCTCTTCATCTTTTGTACTTCCCATTATAGAATACATGGGCAGCATGGTATGGGGCCGCAAAAGGTGTTATTTAAAACTTCTAAAATTTGTGCAGAAGCCGATGCTGCTAGAGCAATAATTACAATAAAGAATTTCATGGTGATCTGGAAATTTTGCAAAAACTACAGTAACTACAGTTTTAAATATTTAAATAAGAGGGTATTACTTACTCTAGATGTTTCCTAATGAATTTCCAAGAAGACGTTAACAATTCTATAGAAAGCACTTGAGTTTTTATAGCAATGTTGGACGTTGCAAAAATCATGGCTTACAGTTGGAGAAAACTAATTAGTTGGTTGTTGGTTGAGTTTGTGAGATTAACAATTCAAATAGCTTTGCGTGCAATTGATAATCAAGATATTTGTAGAGTTATATAACAGGCAATATTTTCCAGTTAAAGAAAATATGTGTACAATTTTCGTTTTGAAAAAGAAATCACTTAGATAAGTTAAAATGATTGTAATATGACTGCCTATGGCCAACAATCTTGTTTGCCTTTGCGAATGTTAAGCTTATATCAATATTTTAATTTATTTTCTGTCGGCTAATAAAATTTAGTTTTACGATTTCTGATATTGATAAATATAAAAATGTGATTTTATATTATTAGTCGGTATATGTATTTCAAAAAAAAAAATGCGCCTCCAACTCTCCCAAAGTTTAATTTCATATTTTATTATTTCTGTGAACATACAGTGGTGACCAAAACATATGCAACTAAGATTGACTGACTTTTATAAGATCTGTAAGTTCGTAAATTTTTACTATTAAGGATAGAATAATACTAAAATAAGTATTAAAACTTCATTGCACAGATTTTGTTTAAATTTTATTGTTATCGGTTTTTTTTATCGATAAATATTAAAATCAGTGTAGCCAAATATATGCAACTCCACAACTTTGTCTTAAATAACGGCACTTTTTGAATTTTTTCTTGATCTACTGTTCTTCATGTTAATAGTAAGAAAGCTTGAGTAAGGAGATGTGTAGGAATATTCAGTGCCACATTGTTATTTTTTTCTTTTGAATCTTAAATAGAGTTTGATTAAAAATGGAACGAGAGAAATTCGGGTTTGAGTTTAGACAAAGAAATGTGACTGATTATTCTTGTGGAATATCACAGAAAGATATTGCCGAGTAATATAATATTCATAAAAGTTCAATATCTCGCATTATTGTTAATTTTAAAAGAACCTCAGAAATTTCTGTTAAACAATTTGATAATTAGACACGTGAAAAAAGACCCATTGGCCAGAAAGGAAGTGGAAGTCTGTCTTGTTTAGAGACGAATCAAAATTTAATATTATTGGCAGCGATGGCATGTGTTACGTAAGACGTCCAGTTGGGAATCCTATCCTAACCTATCATATCCTATCCTATCCTATCCTATCCTATCCTATCCTATCCTATCCTATCCTATCCTATCCTATCCTATCCTATCCTATCCTATCCTATCCTATCCTATCCTATCCTATCCTATCCTATCCTATCCTATCCTATCCTATCCTATCCTATCCTATCCTATCCTATCCTATCCTATCCTATCCTATCCTATCCTATCCTATCCTATCCTATCCTATCCTATCCTATCCTATCCTATCCTATCCTATCCTATCCTATCCTATCCTATCCTATCCTATCCTATCCTATCCTATCCTATCCTATCCTATCCTATCCTATCCTATCCTATCCTATCCTATCCTATCCTATCCTATCCTATCCTATCCTATCCTATCCTATCCTATCCTATCCTATCCTATCCTATCCTATCCTATCCTATCCTATCCTATCCTATCCTATCCTATCCTATCCTATCCTATCCTATCCTATCCTATCCTATCCTATCCTATCCTATCCTATCCTATCCTATCCTATCCTATCCTATCCTATCCTATCCTATCCTATCCTATCCTATCCTATCCTATCCTATCCTATCCTATCCTATCCTATCCTATCCTATCCTATCCTATCCTATCCTATCCTATCCTATCCTATCCTATCCTATCCTATCCTATCCTATCCTATCCTATCCTATCCTATCCTATCCTATCCTATCCTATCCTATCCTATCCTATCCTATCCTATCCTATCCTATCCTATCCTATCCTATCCTATCCTATCCTATCCTATCCTATCCTATCCTATCCTATCCTATCCTATCCTATCCTATCCTATCCTATCCTATCCTATCCTATCCTATCCTATCCTATCCTATCCTATCCTATCCTATCCTATCCTATCCTATCCTATCCTATCCTATCCTATCCTATCCTATCCTATCCTATCCTATCCTATCCTATCCTATCCTATCCTATCCTATCCTATCCTATCCTATCCTATCCTATCCTATCCTATCCTATCCTATCCTATCCTATCCTATCCTATCCTATCCTATCCTATCCTATCCTATCCTATCCTATCCTATCCTATCCTATCCTATCCTATCCTATCCTATCCTATCCTATCCTATCCTATCCTATCCTATCCTATCCTATCCTATCCTATCCTATCCTATCCTATCCTATCCTATCCTATCCTATCCTATCCTATCCTATCCTATCCTATCCTATCCTATCCTATCCTATCCTATCCTATCCTATCCTATCCTATCCTATCCTATCCTATCCTATCCTATCCTATCCTATCCTATCCTATCCTATCCTATCCTATCCTATCCTATCCTATCCTATCCTATCCTATCCTATCCTATCCTATCCTATCCTATCCTATCCTATCCTATCCTATCCTATCCTATCCTATCCTATCCTATCCTATCCTATCCTATCCTATCCTATCCTATCCTATCCTATCCTATCCTATCCTATCCTATCCTATCCTATCCTATCCTATCCTATCCTATCCTATCCTATCCTATCCTATCCTATCCTATCCTATCCTATCCTATCCTATCCTATCCTATCCTATCCTATCCTATCCTATCCTATCCTATCCTATCCTATCCTATCCTATCCTATCCTATCCTATCCTATCCTATCCTATCCTATCCTATCCTATCCTATCCTATCCTATCCTATCCTATCCTATCCTATCCTATCCTATCCTATCCTATCCTATCCTATCCTATCCTATCCTATCCTATCCTATCCTATCCTATCCTATCCTATCCTATCCTATCCTATCCTATCCTATCCTATCCTATCCTATCCTATCCTATCCTATCCTATCCTATCCTATCCTATCCTATCCTATCCTATCCTATCCTATCCTATCCTATCCTATCCTATCCTATCCTATCCTATCCTATCCTATCCTATCCTATCCTATCCTATCCTATCCTATCCTATCCTATCCTATCCTATCCTATCCTATCCTATCCTATCCTATCCTATCCTATCCTATCCTATCCTATCCTATCCTATCCTATCCTATCCTATCCTATCCTATCCTATCCTATCCTATCCTATCCTATCCTATCCTATCCTATCCTATCCTATCCTATCCTATCCTATCCTATCCTATCCTATCCTATCCTATCCTATCCTATCCTATCCTATCCTATCCTATCCTATCCTATCCTATCCTATCCTATCCTATCCTATCCTATCCTATCCTATCCTATCCTATCCTATCCTATCCTATCCTATCCTATCCTATCCTATCCTATCCTATCCTATCCTATCCTATCCTATCCTATCCTATCCTATCCTATCCTATCCTATCCTATCCTATCCTATCCTATCCTATCCTATCCTATCCTATCCTATCCTATCCTATCCTATCCTATCCTATCCTATCCTATCCTATCCTATCCTATCCTATCCTATCCTATCCTATCCTATCCTATCCTATCCTATCCTATCCTATCCTATCCTATCCTATCCTATCCTATCCTATCCTATCCTATCCTATCCTATCCTATCCTATCCTATCCTATCCTATCCTATCCTATCCTATCCTATCCTATCCTATCCTATCCTATCCTATCCTATCCTATCCTATCCTATCCTATCCTATCCTATCCTATCCTATCCTATCCTATCCTATCCTATCCTATCCTATCCTATCCTATCCTATCCTATCCTATCCTATCCTATCCTATCCTATCCTATCCTATCCTATCCTATCCTATCCTATCCTATATTGTAGAGCTAGGGAGATACAATTTGATACACAGGTAGAACTCGGCAGCACGAATCTGAATATGCAGATGAAATTTGAATTTTGGAACCAATGGGCGTAGTGGGCGTGGATAAACTTTTTTTAGAGCGGAGCGCATCAGATCAACACTTAAAAGCAAGTCAAATATACAATAATCGTGCATTTATGATTTTTTTTGTAGAGATCATTTCGTTTTAGTCATTTATATGCATTCTAAAATATAAACTTCAGGTTCGCTAGAATGAGCTTTAGTTTTTCACATCACACACTAGATTGGACCTGGTATGCGATGTGTAAATAGCTGATCCCGTCATAATAAGTACACAAACTTGTATAGCCTTTCTTAAGTACAGTACCTAGAACACTCCGATTCCAAACATTAGATATGCATGCAAAGTTTCCTGCCGAAATGATTCGTAATGGTTGCAACTTTGTTATTTTGCTTTAAAAGGAAACAGGAATCTAAACTATTTTTAGGTTTAATCTTGCATTTTCTAGTAGTTTAATATTTGCGATCCTGAAACGATTTGAAGTTAAGAATATCCTTATATAAAAAAATCACCCTAAATTATTTCGAATATATTTCACACGGACTGAAGAGTAAGTTCATTTTGTTTTGCCATTTGAAACGCCCATAAGGAGGCGTGACTGACTGAAAGCTAAAACTATAAACTTGAAACTTGGAAGAAGGGATTAGTTAAGAAGAGATTTTTGGAAATTTGGATCGAAAGAGGGTCAAAATTGTCAAATGGGTATTTTTTATAAACCATTATTGGTAGGAAGTCAAGATTTGGTACATTAATTGGTCTTACAAGAGAAATTACCTTTTTTTGTGGAAAGTGATCGGTGCCACACCTGTTTTTTAAAAGATTGGTATATTGGCCATGTAACTGGACCGATTGCAAAGAAATTTTTACTGTGTGGTACTGTCCGTAGGGCATCTATCATATTATACATGAAAACATAACACAGTACAACAAATGCTTTTGGGACTCAATTCGGAGAACTGTACGTGAAAGTAGCGCCAAAAAGAAGAAGTTCTACAACATTCGTTTTGTGAAGTTACATGCCATAATAATTAAATATCGATTTTAAGTTAGTTAGTATCGTATTTGCCACATTTGAGGCTCTTCTGTTTCATATGATATTAATAATATATGGTGGCGTATGATTATCATAAGTAATATTCCACGTAAATCATACGCCACGAATTAAGAACAGTTTTATTGTAACTGCTACAAAATAAACCCAGTTTTAAATTGTATTGGAAAAAGGGAAACTGTTGCTTATTTAGGGAAAATTTATATGAGCAAATTGAAGGAATTGTAATTCTTATTTTTTTTTAAATTTGTTCCCGCTAAATCGGACTAGTGGTTCACGAGTCATGTCCAACAAAGGAGTCTAAAACGTGACAAGTTCTCGTATACTTACTAACTTCAAATCGATTTTAAATTATTATGGCATGTAACTTGACAAAACGAATGATTCAGAACTTCTTTTTTTGGGGCTACTTTCTCGTGCAGTTCTCATAATTGAGTCCTAAATCAATGAGCTGAAAAATGTTGTTCTGTGTAATTAGACAAAGGGGCACTACTAATAAAAACTAAAATTGCAATCGGTCATATCATACCACGAGCCATGAAAGATATGAATATGAAAGTTACACAAATTACTGACACAAGGAGGTTTACGTCACGCTGGAAAAGTCCCTCTTGAGAAAATCTTTATATTGGCTTAATAAAAGGACCGATTGTAATTAAATTTTCACTGTGTGGTACCGTCTGAAGGGCCTATGTCATAGGCTATATAAAAACATAAATAAACATAATTAAACAAAGGGGCGTGTCACCACCCACACCAAAATTGCAGTGACTGACTATCTGACTGGGTGAAACGGCTGTCGCGTTTTGATGAAATTTGGGGTGGTTGCTACCCGGTTTGTGTAGACGTCAATCGTTCAGGCTAAACGATTAATGGTAGATTCACAAAAAGTTAAGTGTAGGGTTATGAAATTGTATATCGAATTGCTTTCTATGGAATAGGAGAGATCCCAAATGAGTTTTTTAGCAATTCGTACTTTAAGGGGTAAAAAAATGCCGAAAAGGTACAAAACTGTTACCATCACTCGGGCAACGAGTGACACGATAAAGGTTGGATGTGTTTATTTTATTAACGATTGAGCGATTAGAGGGTTTACCGGTATACCTTAGCTGGGCGATATGAATGTTTTTTTTTTGATATTTTCGCTTTTAGAGATCAAAAGGGACTAAAGTGGTACAAATACCCAGACTAAAGGGCTTAAGCTACAATCACATAAATTGGGGTAATCGTACGTCTTATAAAGCAGTTGTGCGATAAAAATAAGGATTTTTCAAAATTCGTGCTTTTAGGGATAAAAACGGACCAACCTGTTGATGTTATGGAGTATTTGTGCGATACGAATATATTTTTAGAAATTTTTACATTTAGAGAAGTACAAAGTGGCAGTATCACCCAGAGCGGTACGGCTAAAGCTAAAGTTATACGTTTACGTAATAGATAAATTGTAATTAGAATAGTTTTTTTTTTCATATTTGCATCATCAGAGCGCACATCTAAAGCTTTTAGGGTATACGCTCATATTATTGATTATTAATATTTTTCAAAACAATTTTTAAAAATCGTACTTTTAAACACAAAAATGTACAATAGTGAATTTTTAAGAAGATGTAATTGCTACCAACATCTAGACCAGACAAATAAAGCTAAATGACTTAAATATTGCTAATGTGTCAAACAAACTTAATTAATTAATAATGTTTGCAATTTACTTGTAGGGAAGGTAGTATATTTATAAATGATCAGCGTCGATTTAACAGTAATAGTTTAAGATCTACCGAGCTGATAGTTTGGTATGCAAGCAGCTTCTATCTTCCTAGCGGATGCTAAGTTCTAAGATGAGTAAGATTGGGCAAAAACTACTCTCACCTCCTTTACAAACTTCCCCTGTTTTGGGGGTTAAAACATTCATAAAAATTTTCTCAGCCGATATAAACAATTGAAATTTTAGTAGTAATACATAATTATTAACAAAAAATGTTTGCGAGAGGCTGAATGTAACTTCCACCTCTAATACAAACTCCTCTTTTTTTACGGTACAAAATAAAAAAATAAATTAAAAAAATACAGTTGTTGTGCAAATAACTAATTTCGGCCAAGCCGAAGATTATACTATTACTAGTCCAATTTTTTCGAAATTCCTCCACCTTACACTTTCAAGCTGTTTTGATTTAACAAAGATTGAGACAGTGAAGGGGTGTAAATATGGATATCTGGCCTTAACCCAATAGTGACCACTGGTACCATATGGTAACGTTGACAGCGTTAGATATAAAAAATATGTTGCCAAAAACAACTCTATGCAATTTTGTCCGATGGACAAAGCATAGACAAGAGCTTGTGTGGATTATGTTGACGTGTGGTCTTCGTTGATACCATTTTCGCACCGGTGTGTGTGAACTTCACATTGATTGCTTGAAGCTTTTAACACTTAAGGTTGTGATAATGAGTGGAGAAGGCACAGCAAACGGCACTGATGATGATGGTTTGGCAACCATCGAAATAGCTATCTGCCCTGCCAGATGTCAACATAAACCATTTCACACAACTCTTGTAAAACAAAGTCTATTTGCAATAATAGAAAAGATCTTGAACCGAACAATGAAACCAAACTCATAAAAATAAATGTAAAAAATTTTCTGTTTTAATTTCATCAAAGCATGTTTTGATCTTTCATTCTTGATTTACCGCTATTCGATCGGAGGTCAGTAGCGAGCGTGGTGGATCATTTAAAATAGGTGGTTTTTACATGTGCGCAAAACATGGAGGGATATAAAAAGTCACTCCATATTAATTAAGAATATTTTTGGTTGTTTAAAGACTGTTATATTAAAAACTTTAAGTTTCTGTTATTTGATATTGAAATTCTTATCAAATATTATAAATAGGTATTGCATGCATTATTTTTTATTTACCTGTTTTAAAGCTGTTACCATATGGTCACAGTCATCATAACACCAGTAAGAATGGATATTTTTTTTGTTGAAATTTTTCTTCTTACTTTTTTATGTAAAATTCGTTTCTTAACTAATATATATGTAGTACTGACAACATTTTTAAAAAAAAATCCCATTATTTCGATCTCGTCATTAAAGGGTTAAAAGACGTTTCTGTCGACACTTACAGAAATTCAATTAACGTAAACGAATAAAGTGGTTAACGGTGCCGCACGTTTCAATTATTTTAGCTCTATTTTTTAACAATTACTTTTTCGACACGAAAGTTTATACTTTAATTAAAACAATTCTTAATAATTTTTATCTACCTGTACTAATATATAAATTACAATTTTCACGCAAAGCTATTAAATTATTAATTTTACAATCTACTAATAGGTTTCTTTTTTTCCAATATTGAGTGTCACTTGCTCCATATTTTCCAATATTCAACATTACTATAAAAACTCTAATGGTTTTTGTCAGACTTCATAATGTTTTCTTGGTAATACATTGACAAACATTCACAGTAAGTTTTAACACTTCCCTTGAAAGTAATTTATTTTGTACAAGTAAAAATAAAATAAAAAACAATTAAAATTTCATTTGATAATTCCTAAACAGACCACCATGAAATTTCCGATGTTGTGTGCTATTTTTGCTCTTGCTCTTATGAACTCAGTCGATGCTCAACTACCGCCAACGCGTTGTCCGGTATGCCTTATATGCCCAGAAAAGTGTAAAATTTTGGGATAAATAAATGGAATTACTAAAGATGACAGGAATTGCAAATGGACCATTGATGATGATAATGAATGCTGTAATATATTTAAGTATATGAGTTAAGAAAATAAATATTCACAGTAGTGAATAAGTTGCATTACATCAAAAACTTTGAAATTATTGAGCTGCATAATGGTTTTCTTGTTTTGATTGAAAAATTAAAGTATTCACGGCATTAGATTTAAAATTTAATAGAAAATGTCGATGTTGCTGTCAACAACAGAGAGGGGAATAGCGATAAAAGAAAATGTAGATGACTGAGAAAGGAATCGATCTCTAGATCTCCCGCATGAGAGATGCCAGTTTGGCATCACACAACCACAATTTCGTGTCACTATCAAACAATATATTTGACACAGGAAAATGTCTCATTAAATGTTGATGGAAAAGTAATTTCCAAGGACTTGTCTCGATGCATATGATAGATGATCTTCCACATCTTATTCATAAGATAGATGAGTGAATATCCGCGATTTTGTTGCATATCGTTTGCAACAAAATGAAACGGACAATTGCTTTGATTTTTTGTGAAAAAGTTTCAAAAAAGGACTACTGGGATATATGAGCTGAGGTTCAGTAACGTTATAAACTTATGGAATATTTTGAGTTAATATTTATCTATATTAGACAAAAATGTTTTTTTGTTAACATTTGAACATTCGGGAAAATAAATACAAAATTATATTTTAGTTATTTTTCGACCTGTTTTCTTTAATTCCAGTGTTTAATTAATCAAGCTCGAGACCTCGATGTTAAGCCACTTTTAACGATTTTGCTTGCAAGTGGTCACTAATTGATAACATTATATAATATAATTAACAAATTAAAGCTGCCACTGCAACATATGTAGAGTGATTCACCGTTCTCTATACACCCATTATTTTAGATTTTTTTAAAAAAGTTTACTTCTTTCGACACGATACTTGATCTATTTTATCTCAAACAATTTTTGTTATGTAACTCTACAAACTCTATTAATTATACGTGCAATTGCCATGCTAGGCAATTAAATTATTAATTACACATTCTACTAACTATTTTCCTTCGATATTTAGTATCTCTAGCTCGTGACTTTACAATATCCATCATTACTATAAAAACTGTAGCTCTTTCTGCAGAATTCATACTGTCATCTTGGAAATACCTTGACAAACATTCACAGTAAGTAAAAATTACTTTTGTAAACAAATATTTGTTTTTTATTTGTTGTTTTTCTTTTTTTGGTAATTCCTAGACCACCATGAATTTTTCGATCTTGGGTGCTATTTTTGCACTAGCTCTCATGAGCCCAGTGAATGCAATAATTAGCGCAGATCCATGTCCATCATGCAAATTATGCGCAGCCCAGTGTGTTAATGTTACATGTAGTAGCGGAAAGTAGAGGAAATACTAATGATGACAAGGATTGCACATGGACCATTGATGATCATAACAAATGCTGTAATATATTCAAGTATATTAGTTAAGATAATAAATATTCACAATTGCAAACAGTAGTGAGTATGTTGCATTTAATTAAAAACTTTAAAACAGTTGCGCAAATGTTGAGCTGTTTTGATTTTTTGTTAAAGTCGTATTTCAGACTCATAAACGACAAAGGTTAGACGTGACTACGACATACATACCACACAGTGGCGAAAGAAAGAAGGCCCTTTAGCCTTCTAGGTCCTTCAAGAGCAGTCGGTAGGCCTTCCCTCTTCCTATTCAAATACCGTAGGCTATCGTTGGTAGACAAGGAGTTCCATCGTCGCTTCCTATAAGAAGGCCTAATGAAAGGCCTGCATGCACATGACAAAATAATGACTTGAAAAATTAGAAAAGGGAAAAAACTATGCAGTTGGTCTCCTTTAAATTGTTAAGTTTATTTAGAGCGATATTACATATCTAGACTTAGACTTACACTTTTTTGTTCAACAACAGTATACCTTGCAGGTGTTTGAGCTCCCTCACGATTGTTAGTTAGCCATGCTACCTTCTGGCCTATGTAGAAGCATCCAAAGTGTGTGATTGAAACTAATCATAAACTGTTTTAAGAAAAACACACAAACACCTTCCTCGTTTGTGTCCTCTCTCATGCTTTCTATGGGAAGGGAGATGGAATGTGTAAACACATGAAATGGTGGAATAACACCACCAAAGAAGTCCTGCAGCATTAGTCTTTAAAGAATGAAGTGAACATGTGCTCAGGATATTTCAGAAAGAAAGGAGAAAGCCTGTTATCAGGCATGTAAAAACAAGACCTTGCAGACATGACATCTGAATGTCTCAGAAGGCCTTGTTGCATACCTGCGTGTAGATGTCCTTACAAATTTCGCGGCTGCGTTTGTATTTGTTGTAACTTCCTCGTATCTATATGAATTTGTTTGTTCTTGGGGCTGCGAGATTGCTCAATGTACATGGCTGTTTTTGAATCAACATATGAATCGAATTGCTCGAAGCGCATAGCAATAATGTAATCTACAGAGAATTCTAAGTAAGTCTTTCCAAGAAACACAGATATAAAATAAAATCTTAACCAAAGCAAAACGACTTAAAATTTGTACGTCATATACGTATACAAAAATTAAATTGTGTTTATTTGAAGCATATAGAAAGCTGCACAATTTGAAAGCATACTCGTAATTGTATGGAATTTTGATATATCAAGAGGCGTGGCCCCGCGAATAGTACCCAATTTTTGAAAAGCGATATCTATACCAATCTAGAAAGAGAGAAAAGTATTATATGACCGATAGTCTGCGCTTCTTTTCCAATTCGTCGCATCAAATTCTGCAAGGTTCTTAGTAACCTGGTCTTTCCATCGGAGTTTTGGTCGCCCTCTTTTGAACTGTACATCGATTTTATTGTCGAAGACCTTTAGAGTTGGAGCATTTTCATCCATGCGTACAACATGACTTAGCCAAGGCAACCACTGTGCTTTTATGCGTCCGACCATGTCTATGTCGATCTACAGGTCATGATTCATACAACATTGATACTCTCCGTTAACGATGATGAGTCCATTAATTTTACCGAGTACTTTGCTCTCAAATACTGCCACAACCGATTCATCCGCTGGTGTCATGATTCTTCGCCATACATCAAAACTGGTAGCATTCGCATCTTAAATTAGATTTTTCTCCATCGACACAGGGCTCTGTCATTAAATCGCTTGCTAAGACCGTAATATCATCAATTTTCAAGCAGGATTCTTCCCCGAATTTCAAGGCTGAAGATATTTATATTATTGTTGGCTGAGCCGAGATACATCAAGTCATCCACCACTTCGATATTGTAGTTCATGCAGCGTTTCAGACTAGTAGATTACTCATTTGTTAAAACTAACAACAACCGATAGACCCATTTTAACTGATATCTACTGTATACCTGAGTAGATTGCAGTCACATTCCGTAATTTTCCGCCGATGATGTAACCTTGTCCTGACAGGATGGGATCCCATTACCGTATTCTCTTGCTTTTACTTTCTGGATACATTTTCGGGCTCACTGTCCCTGTATCTCTCTATATGCTCCTGTTCCCGTTACTTAATTTAAAGATTTTTTTGCTTAAATTACTGGCTCCTTGTGTCATTTCCTAACAGCCCGGGTTACAATTAGCTGTAGCGTTGCCCTTGAGGCAGCATCCCGTTCTTCAAATGCTATGCGACGTTCTTCATCGTACCAGGATTCGTCTGAGAGCCGTTTTTCATATACAAGCACATTTGTTGTGGTGTTTGTCATGGAATGCGCAATATGCTACCACTGTGTTTTCGAAACGTCAGATGTACCCAGGAAACCAAAATCCCCGACACGTCTGCTCATTGTCTAAACTTTTCTTACCAATATCGTACAGAAATCTGTACGACTCGTTAAAGGGACATTTTATTTATTTTGCGTTGACATATCTGATCGAATTCGCAGCGATTTCGGAACTCTGTGCCGAAGGAAACAACAAATGTTTATTGAAGAAACTACAACAAATTTCCCTTCAGGTTTTCCTACGATTTACATTCAGAAATCTTTCAGACATCGGTACGATATGTCGTGCATCAGATTTTATTCGGCTGCGTCGGTCAAACTTCGTGTCAACCACTCCACATGTTTCGGATTCGATATCGGAAGTTATTTTCTTAAGGTGATCGGGCAGAAATCGATATGACGCGTAGGCACGAACATCCGAAATACTTCAGATATTTGGTAAGATATTGGTCCGAATTCGTAACGACGCGTCGAATTTCCCTTCAGAATTTCCCTCGATTTTCATTCAGTAATCGTTCAGACGTCGGAACGACATGTCGTATATCCATCAGATTTTTCTCAGCTGCGTCGGTCAGACTTCGTGTCAACCAGTCCATACGTTTTTAGTAAAGCTTTCGGCCCGATTTCGGATTCAATGTCGAATTCGATTTTGCCGACTGTCGTACCGATTTCTGAGTATTTAGTTTGGTGGGTAGTGTATATCTCTGGGGTTTACAGCTTTGCGATGTCCAGCATTCTTAGTGATTGGTGAAGTGCGTTTTTCGCTCTGCTCGATCTTGTGCATTCCTTAGTTGTAACCAGGTAATAATCCGAGCCAATGTTAGCACCGCGGTTCACTTGCTCGTCCATGACAGTAGACACATGCCTTCCATTGATTACCACATGATCAATTTGATTTGTAGTGTTTTGATCGGAAGCTAGCCAAGTTGTATTGTGGATATCTTTATGCTGAAATCTATTGGCATTAAAATCTCCCAGGACAATTTTAATGTCGTGGCCAGGGTAGCGGTCGTATGTTTCCTCTAGGCGCTCGTAGCATGTATTATTAATCTCATCGCATTTGTCTCCGCCAGGACATGTGCACAAATCAGCGTGATATATAAATATGTCGGTTAGATGCGGACTGTGGCTGTGCGATTAGTAACAGAATTCAATCGAGACACAATACTTCTGCGTCTTTGGCCAATAACAAGTCCGTACCTAAACTCGTGCTTTTCCGCAAGGCTGCTGTAATATATTGTCACAGTTGTTACGTCCCGAAAATCCCTGTCCTGTCTATCTCATCACCTTATCTATAAAAAGTCCGAACGTTCCAGTTGTAGATCCTTAAATCATGGTCCTTATTTCGTTTGCGGGGGTCGTCAACATTTGGGGGGTTCCGTTTATTATTTTTTCTTCTTCGTGTGTTCATAGCCAGTATAGGACGCTCACTACATACCGCTGCTCTTGATAGAAAATATTATCACGAAACAACGTTGCCTAGCCGCCAACACATAAAGGTTGTAAGTCGGCTCCATTGGCAATTTTCACGTTGCTTTCCCAGCGGCATCCGATTTTATCAATACCCTTGATTATATACGCCATAGAAGTGTCTGCACACAACTTTTTAGTTGTATTTTCTTATTCTAAATATCTATATCTGCATTGTATGGTGGCTACTATGGCTCTATTAACATCCTTAAATACCATTCCAACCAAAAAATATCAGCTGCTGCCATTCAAACAACAAAATTATGTTATTATTTTCTCTTCAATTTCAAATTTTAAATAAACATGTTTTGAAACGCTAATTACAACTTAACTGCCATCTAATAGCCATAAAAACAAAACACTTCAGGCAAAATCATCATATAATCAACTTCAACATATACTCAACTGAAATCGAGGCATGAAATCGACGAAAAACCTAAATTTACTCACAACATTACCATTCAAATTCTTAGAAATTAAGTTAAATTCTGCGACAGGCACACAATCTCATGATGACAATAAAATTAAGGAGAAAATTGCAAATTTCATACTACATACATCGATGACTAAAATAAAAGTCTTCCTTGGATGACAATTATTTTCCTTTGCCAGACAATGAAGAAAATTTCATAGGAATTTTTAGGCTTTAAAAACAAAACATAAAGCAAGACATAAATTTAGTCATGCTTTTTTGTACTTTTTGGTATGGTTGCCTAAGCAAACTAAAATTGGCCATAACTAAACAGCTGTCTCGAATTTTTAAATAGAAAATTGTCTTGAATTTTAAACAATTTGGTTATTGAATGTCAACGTAATGGAACAAATCGATTTGCCAGGAGAGTGTAAAAGAAAAAAAGAATCTTAACATAAAATTCTTAAATTTTTTTTCGTGTTTCATATTACAAAATTCTTTAGAATAAAAAGTTTTTAATTTACCATGAAGAAGCAGTGCAGAAGTCAAATGGCAGGCGAACAATGTTAAGGATGTCTAGAGATGGCAGCGTAACAAATTTATATTTCAGATAATTGATGACGACAATGGTGTGTCGGTTGTATTACATATGGACAGCAGCAACTACTTGTATGACTACTACAGCTACTGCCACCCTTCTCGACTAGCCGTAGATACATGCTGTGCACATGCGCACGTCTCTTGGCAGCAAGGTCACATGCAGACACACTTATTGTCGGCAGTAGTATACTGCCATTGTACATTTGCGTTGTCTCTCTCTTTTTGTGCCCTACACGTCCTGCAATTCGTTCTGCTCCCTATTGTCTCAAACTGTGCTCAATCATTGTCTCTATAATGTCCTTTTTGGTTGTTTGTATAAGATTTTGTTATTCCTGTTGGAGTCTTTGTCACGCCGCATTAAACTTTTTATTCTATCGAAATTTTGGTGACAATAGAAAACTAACTTCTTGCATGGCCACACAGAATCGATTTGTTACAACTGATTGCAATTCTGTAGATTCGTAAAATGGCCATGCAACCATTTGAGGAAGCCAAGACTTTGTGTTGTCGTCTTGTAAGCAAAAAATTTGTTGCAGCTGTTTGCTATGGCCATTGCTAAAACTTTATGGTAGTTTTATACCGTGACCATGACCAGAATTGACAAAAAAAAATGACTTCAATATTATAAGTTAACCGAAATTCTCATTGTTGTCCGTCTTTGTTTTTTGTTTGAGTTCACACTATGAAATTTGCAATTTTCTTGCTAATTTTATTGTCATCATAGAACTTATATTGTTATGATATGAGTTAATTTCTTAGAATTTCTATGACTATGTTTGGTGCCAATATTCTTGGGTTTCGCACAAATTTCATGCTTAAATAGTTGCGAAGACAATACTTTGTAGCCAAGATTTCTTAATAACTGCTTTGTTTAGGGGTTAAATTAGTATGTCTTCAACTAATGATTAGCGTAACTAGCCGAGTTTGTTATTTGATTTAGAAATTATTTGACTAATAGAGATTTTGAACATACATAAGTGACATGTATAGACTTACCCGGCTGGCTAGAACAGCTGACAATTTCTGAAAAAAAAAAAAATTTAACAAAAAAATAAATAAATAAGCAAACTATATTAAAGATATTCAAAAAAAAAAAATTTAGGACATAAAACTTAAATTTCCAAAAATTCATAAAAAATCGAATATCCCACTTCTGTTGTGTAAAAACTTAGTTCTGTTAGGTTAGGTTAGGTTAGGTTAGGTTAGGTTAGGTTAGGTTAGGTTAGGTTAGGTTAGGTTAGGTTAGGTTAGGTTAGGTTAGGTTAGGTTAGGTTAGGTTAGGTTAGGTTAGGTTAGGTTAGGTTAGGTTAGGTTAGGTTAGGTTAGGTTAGGTTAGGTTAGGTTAGGTTAGGTTAGGTTAGGTTAGGTTAGGTTAGGTTAGGTTAGGTTAGGTTAGGTTAGGTTAGGTTAGGTTAGGTTAGGTTAGGTTAGGTTAGGTTAGGTTAGGTTAGGTTAGGTTAGGTTAGGTTAGGTTAGGTTAGGTTAGGTTAGGTTAGGTTAGGTTAGGTTAGGTTAGGTTAGGTTAGGTTAGGTTAGGTTAGGTTAGGTTAGGTTAGGTTAGGTTAGGTTAGGTTAGGTTAGGTTAGGTTAGGTTAGGTTAGGTTAGGTTAGGTTAGGTTAGGTTAGGTTAGGTTAGGTTAGGTTAGGTTAGGTTAGGTTAGGTTAGGTTAGGTTAGGTTAGGTTAGGTTAGGTTAGGTTAGGTTAGGTTAGGTTAGGTTAGGTTAGGTTAGGTTAGGTTAGGTTAGGTTAGGTTAGGTTAGGTTAGGTTAGGTTAGGTTAGGTTAGGTTAGGTTAGGTTAGGTTAGGTTAGGTTAGGTTAGGTTAGGTTAGGTTAGGTTAGGTTAGGTTAGGTTAGGTTAGGTTAGGTTAGGTTAGGTTAGGTTAGGTTAGGTTAGGTTAGGTTAGGTTAGGTTAGGTTAGGTTAGGTTAGGTTAGGTTAGGTTAGGTTAGGTTAGGTTAGGTTAGGTTAGGTTAGGTTAGGTTAGGTTAGGTTAGGTTAGGTTAGGTTAGGTTAGGTTAGGTTAGGTTAGGTTAGGTTAGGTTAGGTTAGGTTAGGTTAGGTTAGGTTAGGTTAGGTTAGGTTAGGTTAGGTTAGGTTAGGTTAGGTTAGGTTAGGTTGAGGACATGTAATGACACAGCACAGTACCATGCCATTACAACACTCGGAGACCATTATGGTCCATTGTGATTGTCCAGATTTAAAAGTAAGAAATAAAAAGGGAAGAATGGTTAACAAAAAAAAGCAAAAATAATAAAATAGATTAGAAGAATAGTAATAGTGGAAAAGAGATAAAAATGCTGAAAAAGGTAATTCCGGTAGGTTCTCTCCTTATATATATACAAGTAGTGATATTACTTGGGAACACTATGGTATTGCTTCCTTCTTCTACTAAGAGCCAGGTAATGGCATAAGTAATGCTACTGTGTCGTCTCCCAGATATAAATGCTCTGACGTCGCAGTGTCCCGTGATTACTCCAATTAGTCGCTTAACGGTCCTCCTATCTAGTTCCAATAGTGCAGATTACTTCGTCTTCCATCCAGTCTTGGCCAAATATCGCACACAGTCTGTGCGATGTTCCCAGGATGCGTTTACCAGCCATTCAATGTGACGGGTCAAAACTCTGTATATATGACACATTGTTGATCACACTGATCCAGCGCCAGTTCATCCGCTATTTCGTTTCTTGAAATGTCACTGTGTCCGGAGCCGAACACTATTTTCCAGCAGTTTTAAGAGCGCCGTCCTACATCTATACACTAATCCCGACTTTATAGCCTTAGATACCAAAGCCTTTAAGGACGCTTGACTGTCCACATATGTTGTGACGATCTCCTTTAAATTTCTTGCCAGTATTTCCTTCACAGATTTCATAATAGCGAAGATCTCCGCCTGGAACACACCGCAGTCGTCCAAACTCTCAATCAAGATACCCGATCCTGTTCCAGTTTCCATTTTTGAACCATCACTGAATTTGGATAGCCCCCTGAAAGCTAAGGAATCTTTCCAATCTTTTCTATCAGGGATCAATATTTCCGGGCATGATGTAAAATCTAATAACGGAACCATATAGTCTGTTCCTTTGTTGGGTCCTTCGTTGCATCCATGTCTGCTCAACCATAACAGTATTTATGCGTGACCCGACTCCGTTTGCCGCCAAAGGCCTGCTTCTCGTAATCTTATTGCACTTTTAGCTGCTACAGATAGTGCATGGTACCACAGATTCTTTAAGGTTAAAATCACGTCCAGTGCCGCTTGTGGTGTGCTTCGTCTAGCACCTGTTATACACAGTGATGCCATTCACTGTACACTACTTATCAGCATTAGCTTACTTTCCGTTTCAAGAGCCCCCCACCAAAATAGGCATCCGTAAGTTACTATGGAACGCACTACCACTGAGTATATCCAATATACCATTGCAGGTTGTAGTCCCCAGCTTTTCCCTACAGATTTCCGGCAGGTGTGCAGGGCATTTAGCCCTTTCTTGGTTATTTCCTCCATGTTGCGTCTCCTTCACTTCCCTCCATGAAATGGGAACATACGATAGCCGTGAACACCCTCTTAGAAGTTCCGTTAGGATCGGTGCAATGACGGAAATATCTGCTGTAACATAGCCGGATAGATTTCGTCCATCCCTGGTGACTTATAGGGTTTAAAGGTATCCAAAGACCATTTTACTTTTTCCTCACTAATCACGTCGTTCACTAGTGTTCCGTGTACTGAATCCAGCCTTTCGGGCGGCCTCCACTGCATCACATGTGTAGCTACATTTTCGCAATTCGGAAAGTGAGTACTCATCAAAATTTCCAGCGTGTCCTCTGCGGACTCAGTCCAGTCACCGTTTGATTTGTGAACGCATCCGAGTACTTAAGGTCCTTCGAGAGTAATCGCCTAAAACGCGCGGCCACATTTATGCCGTCAAGGGCTTCACAGAAGACCATTTAGCCCGCTTAAGCTACCTTTTGTATTCATTGAAGCTTATGCGATATGCGTCCCAATCCGCTTGCTTTTTAGACCGCTTAGCCCCTTCTCTAAATAAGCAAAAATCTGAATAACGCCTTTTTGACAAGAATTTTGAATAATTGTACTTAAGATCATTTATATTTTAAGTAACCACAATAAAATCGACTCATGTGTCCGATTTTGATGAAATTGGGTATAGTATTTGCAGTCCGTGAGGGCGTCCGTGGCTTAATGTTTAAAACACGCGACTATCATGCACCAGATTCATGGTTCGAATCCTGTCTCCAGTCATCAATATTTTCTGTCATCGACAGCCCCCTTGATGTTGTCGACTACAACTTCTCAATATTGTGTAGAGTCAATCGGCATGTCTATTAAAAACTTGTCAAAAATGACGATCGCAGTCGTATATAAACTAGTAGGTGCCGTTTGTTGTATCTCATTTACGGGGTATAAAGAAAATTTAGTGTTTTATTTAGTTATTTGTAGTAACAATAACACTAGTGAATATAATATGAAAGTTTTTGAGATTCCTTAATAGTGATTACTTTGACACATTGGTACTCCTTGATGGTAAATGATACTAGCATGCTTCTTTTTGTAAATTATTGAAATAGCTATTGGGTCCTGTCTAAAATTGTTGAACTAAAATTCCTAGTAATTATCTCTCAATTTTCTATGTAATAGATGTATTTCCCTAAAAGTCAGTGCTGTGATGACAATAAAATTACCAGGAAAATTGCAGATTTCATAGTGTGAACCAGGACAAAAGCAAGTAAAATATCCTTTGACATCTAGTATTACACATCATTTCTTGTAATTCTAGTCATGGTCACGGTTTAAAAATACCATTAAGTTTTAGCAATGGCCATAGCAAACAGCTGTAACAAATTTGTATTACTAACAACACAACACACTCATACTTGGCTTCATCAAATTGTTACATGCAATTTATAGAATTGCAATGAGTTGTAACAAATCGATTCTGTGTGGTCGACTAAAACTTGCCAAATCTTTTGTTGCACTAAATTCTGTAGAATAAAAAGTTTTAATGCGGCATGACAAAGATTGCAACAAGAAGAGAGGACACGAAGAACAGTATAAGGAGACAAAATATTTCAGCCTCAATAAGGCAATGAGTGAGCAATGTTAAAGACAATAGGGAGCAGAACGAATTGCGAAATCGGCACAATCACTAAAATGGTACTGTGTATGACAATTGTAAACTGATGACAAAGAAGTGTGTCTTATAATGTCCTTTGGTAAGAAAAAGGATGTGCGAATGCTCACACTATGTCATTAGATGATGCAAAGAAGAAATGATGTTTAGTACATGCCAATTCAGGAACGCAAAATGTCAAAGTACAGATCAATATGGAAACATTTGTCGCCCTGCTGTACAATAATGTTTTAAACTAGAATTTAAGAACATACACAACACTACAGTCAGAGCTATGTTTCAGGATCTCTGTACCGGCAAATTGCGGCCTACCTCCAAGGTATTCATAATACATACGTTTGTGAAAAAATATTTAAATAAAATGTTACTATAAAATGTCCTACGTAGTTTTCGGACCACTGCTGAGCGCTTTAATGTTCTATTTTTACATTGTACTTATTAAATAAAACTTGTAAAAAAATTTTAAAATAAATTAATGTCTTATTATTAAAAGTATTAAAGCAGAAAAGTAAAGTATAGTTTTTTATGATACCTTAAGACCTTTTAAATATATAGGTATAAGATTTATCAAGCGCTATAGACAAGAATGGTATATGTCCAAGGGAAAGTAGTCAAAGAATGTAGTAAATGTACATATACACTCACACACTTAACAAATTTGTATATAAAACTAAAATATAAACTATTTCAAAGAGATTTACCTATGTGAATTCTAGAGAATGGTGTGCCTTAGTTGAGGGACAACGTCCACATTAATGAGCATCTTACCATTGCTGTCAACCATTCCATTGCTGTACCAACATTGGTTTTAAACTAAAGCGAGTGCTATCCAAACTGTTTGAATCTTATCAGTGTGGTTTTAGACCTGGTAAATTCACCACCGTGCGAATATTCAAACTACGGCAAATCCTGAAGAGCACCCAAGAAAAGCAGATCGACACTTACAATCTGTTTGTCGATTACAAGGCTGCATTCGACATTCGATACAATGAAACTAATAGATAATATAACTGAGTTTGGTATCATTGCGAAGCTGATACGACTTTGCAGGAGGTCACTGACTGACGCAAAGTCTTCTGTCAAGATAGGTAAAAATCTAAGCGACACTTTCTACCAAGTGTAGTCTAAATGTGATAGTTTGTCATGCGATCTCTATAACATTAAAATGGAGATGTTCATGCGAAATAATAAAAGTATAATAAAGCTCGCGTATGTCGATGATATAGATATCAGTAGCCGAGGACTACGGGATGTTACTGCGGCCTTTTCAAGCATTGAGAAGTTGTCGGCAGAAGTGGATTTGGTGATGGTGATGAATGTTTGGTTAACTTGGAAGTTGTATACGATTTTGTCTTTTTCGGCTCCGCTCAATATTATAATGCCAAACTGCAAATCAAAAGACGAGTATGGATCGCAAGCAAAGATCCAACTCTACCCGTCATTAATTCTACATGTCTTGTAGAATTACCGGAACCTGCGCACAGTTGTCCACTTGCCTGATTTAGCGTAGCGAAATTAGTAACCTAAACCAGTAAGAAAGTTTAAGTCGGGCAACCCGACTTATATATACCCTCACCCTCAGTAAAACATTAAATTTTCTATTATATTGATATTATTACTCGATTTCTAAAGTGGGCGGAGTGGTATATTCGTATGGGAGGTACCAGAAGAGGCGTGTCTAGACTTCCAGTTTTTTTTTCTCAAAACCTCTATCCTGCTGGAGCTTTACTAAATACGGAACTTGGGCACGAGGTCTGTTAATAATATTCACCGATTTCTAAAGTAGGCGGTACCAGATGGTTATCGGAGGTACCGAATGGGGCGTGGCCAGACTTCCAGTTTTTTCTCCAAAACTCTATCCTGGTATAGCATTACTAAATAAAGAATTTTGGTACGATTGCGTTGGATTTGTTGATATTATAACTCCATCCCTAAAGTGGACGGAAAGGTACATTTGTATGGGAGGTACCAAAAAGGGCGTGGCTAGACTTCAAATTTTTTTTCCAAAACTTTTAATTAAATACAGAATTTGGGTGTGATTCCTTTGGGTGTATTGATATTATTACTCGATTTCTAAAGTGGGCGGAATAATGAATTAGTATGGAAAGTACCAGAAGGGGCGGGGCCATGTAGCCCATTTGCAATACCGTAAGTAGTTTTAGGGAATTTTTAACTCGTGCAAAATTTCAGAACATTTGGTTGCGTGTTTCGAAAGTTATCGTGTTTACCAGCCGGACAGCCTGGCGGTGTGAGGGTATAAAAATAATATAGTTTTCGTCAAAATTAAATAATATAACAAAAACTTATCGAAGGAAAATTTTTGCTAAACATTTTTTTTTAAATTTGTAAACATATTAAATTATCTTATTAAATAAATTATTTCGAGTCAATACTCCAGTCTGCCTGGGACTGCTATTGCAGACCGACATGGTGCCTAAACATTACAACATTGTGAACAAAAGCAACTGAAAGCTGCACATGTTGGATGTATCGGCTTTCATACCTCTCCCAGTTATGTAGCTGCTTAGTCCTCTTTATGTTCACCTGCGGTCAGAGTACCCTAGCTTGTTTATAAGATGGAGTGAGTCTAAAATTTGCATTGAATATATTATCGGAAGAATCTTTGTCGTAGTATCCTGTCTAGCTAGTTCATCAGCTAATAACTTGTCTGAAATGTCAAGGTGTCTCAGTATCATTAGTTATACATTGTATTCCTAAACCATCAGAGATGTAGAAACCATGGCTTCCAGGAATTAAATAGCAGCCTGACTGTCTGTATTTCAGCATTCTCAAGTAACGCAGGAATCTCAGTCCGAAACACGCTACAATGGTATGACAGCATGTAGAAGATATTTATATTAAGGTCCAGCGAATGAATGCCATAGCGAAGCCGTAGCGGCAGCCGATTTCTTAAAAATGGACCTTCACTATGCTGTACAAATCCACATAGTGCCCTTTGGAATCAACCCCCGGCGCTTGGCTAAAGCCTCTTTAAAGAAGTGAAGAACAGTAGATGCCTTTTCGACCCTCACCCCCACATTGGATTTCTCAGAAAGTTACTATCCGCTTTGTCAACTGCAATTTCAACCCTATTAAGTGACGATGGTTCAGAATTTTGTTTTTTTTATATACAATGTAGACGGGATGTGCGAATGGTAGGTAAATTGAGGTTTCAATCCGTAAAGATGTTGGAAAATATCTAGTATTAGGATATCTCTGATTGGAGAACCATTTCATTGATTCAGGTCAGAAGACAGAACTCCTCCCTGTGGTGTCTTTTCGTTAAAATTGGCAGCAATCGTGACCCCTCCCCATTTAGCTTCGACGGTTTTGTCAAACAGAAGCATCCCAATTTGGGATGTCACTGAATTTTCAACCTCGTGATAACAAAATGATTTTAGGATTGTTGGGTTATTAACGGCTCCTTCCCTTCGATATGTAGGAAAGTCCACAGTTACGTTGGAGAGAGTGGAGACCAGTTGAATTTCCTTTAATGTAGGCATGCTGATATTTTGATAGGGAATTCTGTGAAAGATTACCTCGAACATGGATTTCTAATAATATTTGATTAACTGAAAATAGGGCCATCGCAGCTATATGCAAAAAACGTCTATATTCGTAATTCAAAAGGAACTTTTTTCAATGAAACATTTTACTGTGGTCTTCTTAAAGGAAAGCCATTGACGATAAACAAAGTTGTTTGGTACCGATAACTCGATTAATTTTTATGGTAGTCGGTTTTGTATATTTTTGTTCCACTTTCCTTTCAAAAAACAAAATAGAAAAAAACAATTAAACCAAAAATACTATAATAGGTAAAAGTATATCTTACTACTTTGCATTGCCTTATATAGCAACTTCTAATTTCTCTCTGCCACAACAAATGCATGCTTCAATTTCAGATTTCTTTATAATAAAAATCATATTACCAACTCATTTGTGTCCATTAATTAAGCAGCCACATAATATTTAACAACTTCTTTTAAGTATTTATTTAACGCATTACACACATATTAAACGCTTTAATCAAACACTCAGACGCAAAAAGTTAGGAACAAAATTAACCACTACAAAGGTCCTACATTTCAAAGGACTACATTAACAAGCGAATAAAATGTTAGCGTTAAAATCAAAAATTTCTTGCTTTAACATCTGGAAAACGCATTCAATAAACACAACATTTGAAATACATAAAGGATAACATATTTTCAAATGATGATTTTCATTCAGGCAAAACGAATTGATTTCCGTGTGAAAATCGAGTCCTTTTTATGTAAAGTAATAAATCCTATAAAAACATAAAAGAACACAAGCGTAACTAATGCGATGATCAGTTTTATCCTTATAAAGGACTATGTAGTGATGTGTGTGTGTGTGTATTTGAAGGATAATGAGATCTCGTTTAAGTAATGAGCGATAGAATAAAAATGAAATTTGAAATCCGTGAAAAATTGAATGACCATTTTCTGGATTTTGTATTTTTTTCTTTTTCTTATTGATCCTTGTGCACATGTGTGCACAAATTTCCAATATCATGTGCATGTCACCTATTATTTTAAGGATTACCCATCTGACTGTAGATGACACTTATGCTATTTATAGGGTAGTGAGGTTGGGTTTTGGGTGGAGCGTTACTAATTTGCACATGTTAAGCGGGCATGTTAGAGACATGACACATTATGAATTAACACCATCGATATTCTGTGGCCAGAATTTGTGACCCACATGGTTGAAACTAGAGAGTGTCGGCAATGCCGAACTTGTTGAGTTTTAATGAGAGTGCTAAACATATTGATGAGGGATTCCAGCATGTGGTGATACTATGATGGATGGTTAAACTGTCCGCACTTATGAAATGGCTCACAGCAAAGAGGAGGTTTAGAAACTCGGAGGATTGCAGTGTAGAAGACAATGTGTGTATCATTACGATGCGAAAAACCTTGCAGGAAAAAATTGACTGTAATACTTAATATAAAATAGGCATATACTCTTCTCGTTCACTTTGTAATATTTCATATAGATTAATTTCTATCTAAGACAAAGTCACGATATTCTTATACATTGAAGCTTTGTATATATTACTTTTACTATTTTTTATCATCGAGAATGGCGAATTGTTTTACTTTCATTATCGCTAAATAACAAAATATATTTCTTTTCTTCGGTATGACGCATGTCAATTTAGACTGGGCTGGTGAAATCTATGAGTTTGATTTAAAGTATTTAAGGTCTAAACACAAAGTTGGTATATTTACTTTAAGATGCCAGAAATCCTTTGAGATTTTGTTCATTGGCTAAAAATAGCTATTAAATTGTTTATTTTTTCTTTTAAATTTGTTAAAACTTTAACGAAATTAACATCCTTTTTAAATATATGCACAGCTGTAAGGACACTTCGGCTATTTTCATGTATGATCATTCAATTAGCCTCTTGATGTGTAGCTACAAGGGTTTGCTTATGTTGTTACCTACCAGCGAACATGACTTCCATGACTACTGTCCACTACTGCTAATGTCTATTATCACAAGACGACTGGCTGCCAACCGGTGTTCATAATTTGTTTAACAAATGTTTGGTGATTTGTTGACTTTTAAATCAGGATTCCTAAATAAATATCATGTTTTTTTTTTTAATTCCTTTAACTATTGTCGCCTGATCACACACGACTGATTACTACATAAATATTTAAATTATTGGTCCTTAGCCACTTACGGCGGCAATATAAACATTTTGCTTAAAGTTTGAAAACACATTATGCGGATTGATGGAAAAGTGAAACTGGGCACTAAATTGTGTATGTGAAAATATTTAGATAGGATGTTTATATAAAATATTGTGTACATATGGACAGAGATGAGTTGAAAGGTCCTTATGACAAGGGAATTGAAAAGGTAAATTTATGTTTTAAATGTTTTCTTTGCATCAAATAAATGTTTAATTTTTCCATTATCGTATTCTTTTCCCTTAGACAAAGGGAAAGAACTATGGGCTGCTGTAAAAAGCGGTGGGTCCGTTGAGGTAGGTCCGATTTTGCGAAGCACATCCTATAACTGGGGTCTTGGATAAAGGATCCAAATATGGACGTAAACATAAATGGCGTCCCATGGAAAATCCCTTCAACATGCGTTCATGAACATCGTTACTAAAAATCCTGGAAATGTGGTAATCTGTGAAAACGATCAAACTTATCGGCTACTCCGATGAGTGAGGTGCTCTTTTATATGAGCCAGCCAAACTTAAAGCCGTAGATATACAGGATATACCGTTCAGACCAAGGGCTAGAGTTTGGGTGCCGAAAAATTCGTCTACTGACTTACAGTAAATACTGCATATGATCTATTATTGCAACGATTCCCATAAAGGATTGTAAAGTTGTCAATCTTGAGAACACCGTGGAAACCTCTCGGCAAGTAATATTGGTTCCGGATCAGGAGTCTCTAAAACCCCTCGAGGAGTCACACGGAAAATTCAGTTTAGGTTCATAAGTATATCCCTTAGTGACCGGCCGTGGCATGATGGTTAGCACACGCGACTACCATGCGGGAGATCACAGGTTCAACTCCTGGCTCCAGTCATCACATTTTCTTTCATTGTCGGCTCCCCTCGAATGTTGTCGACAGCAACTTCGCAGTATCAGTGTCGAGTCAACCGGCATGTCTAGTAAGAGCTTCTCAAATAGTGATGTTCGCATTCGTCGATAAACAAGTAGGTGTCGTTAGTTGTGAATCTAAAAATAGAAAGCGTGTTAATTCGCAACAACGCGAGAAGCTATCCCATACCTCATTCATGGGGTGTAAAGGTAAATTAAGTAAGTAAGTAAGTATAAAAAGTGGATACACTGAGTGAAAAGCTGGGCATTGGCTTGCCAATGGACGATGTAAGATGCAGTATAAAGGTTGGCTTGAGGGACAGTCCTGCCAGGCTTCTACATGATTCCATCATTACAGAGAGTGATCACGAGGTTACAGTGGTAGAGGTGCAAGTTGCGGCTAAGCGGCAATGTAATATAATTTTGGTGTTATTTTTTATTTTTGATATATTTTTATATTTTTATATTTTTATATTTTTATATTTTTATATTTTTATATTTTTATATTTTTATATTTTTGTATATTTTTATATTTTTGTATATTTTTATATTTTAATATTTTTATATTTTTATATTTTAATATTTTTATATTTTTATATTTGTATATTTTTATATTTTTATATTTTACTAGCTGACCGGGCAGACTTCGTCCTGCCTAAAGAAGTATTGACTGAAATTTAACTTTTTTTGGTTGGAATAAATCTTCGGGTTGTGTTAGTTTCTTTTGATATTCGCATCGAAGTTAACAAAAATTTTGAGGTATATTAAAAGATAATATAGTTTTAATGACAGAAATTTATTGTAATGCTTTTGATAACAGAGTATGTATGGAAGAACCAAAGAAGTGTACATATTTTAATCAGTGGGCCATTCTACACGTGAACATGCAACATAAAGGTGTTGATGCGAAAAATTTGGATTTTTCAAATTTGAATAGACTGTCCCTCAGATTTATTGAATGTCATTGCAAATTTTAACCGAACTGGAAACTGCAGTCATTTAAATCTAACGGCAATTCCGTGGGTATCATTGTTATACATAGTAGCAACACTTCGGTTCCCTTATATTTTGTGGGTAAATTAATGTAAGAATGATAACTCAATCATGTATTGCTTCTTAAATCCTATAATACGCGATCAAGGGGTTTCAACGATTTTTTGTGTGTCATAGTACACTCATCCCTCATTATGATTTGACATGTTTGCAACATTTTTTAACTTGATAACTCATGTGCGGTTCTCAGAAAATTTAATTTTTTTGCTCTATTCTGCAACATCCAAAACAGCTGCGCAATACAGGAGGATGCAAAAGCCAACGCGATCAAACATTTTGCAAAATCAACAATATCAAAACCCATGGGTGCAATAAGGAAATAAAATCTTCCACACTCATTCGTAACTGCTAATATTACACTGTTGTATGACGTTTGTCGATCTAAATGTAATAGAATGCAGATTTGAGAAATGTTTAAATTCGTGAGTATTCGATTTTTTCTGCCGTAGATCTCAGTCACATACGCCACTGGTCTCAAAAATTGCATACCAAATATCAAGACGAATAGTGCTACAGTTCTTCAGCTATTGCTTTTTGGAAAACAAATTTTGGCAGGGCTACCCCTTATGGTTGATCACGAATATTGGTGTTTATTCCACATACTATTTCAAATCCCCCCTTTTTCTTTAAAATACGTATATTAATGTTAATTGAATCCACAACAAATTCCATTACCATTCGCCAAATTACGTCCTACGGACGGAGCCATGCCTAATGATCTAGGCCATCAGATATTGCACTTTTACAAATTAGGTCCTATAAGTAGGGCCATTCCTACTAATCTAGTACTTCAGATACCGCACTTTAACAAATTAGCTCATTTGAAAATTCAAATATTGACAAATTTAACATTCACATACTATTTAAATTTTCACAATTTTAAACATTTCAACATTTTTTGTATGGGAAAATCGAAAATCGACTCAATAAATGGACCACATGATTCAAATGCAATGTTTAAGTAGTCTATAACGATCCTCGAAAGATTGTCTTTCTATTGATGCCGGTTTGTTGCACATCGGTTGGGTGGTTTTGAAGTCTATAGTGGGCATACGTAGATACAAATGTTCACTTTTATATATATAGATATTTTTATATTTTTATATTTTTTTATGGTAATACTGAAGTTATTTTCAATAACAATTTTGTGTTCTCGGCTTTGAAAATTAAATCAATGGCAAGATTATTGGCATGATATATCTCCTCCCTATACAAATGTTTGGCGTGGGCTACATTTTCTCCGCTACCGTACTATACCCAGCTATACTAACTAGCCCAACATTTAGCAAATTACGCGCATGCGTAGCAAATCGATTGGGTGGTCCTCAACAAACAACGCTCAAGCGTAACGATGCCGGTGGTCTTTGAAACGAACTAAATAGATATCTCTAAAACAATTTCACAACAAAAACTAACAGCATTTGTCGGCAACATTTTATTAATTGTTAACAATGTAGTTAACAAATGCTAAAATGGTAAGAGTAAATCATAATGCATCTAGAGAATAGAGACTTGATAACAATTAACAAAACGCTACAAAAGAGAAACACGTCTCTGCAACTTCCTCTCGGGCGGAAAAGATAAAAAACCCACACCGACCTACAAAGAACACTAATACAATTGGCACAATGCATTGAAGTATGAAATAAAACACCTACAAACTCAAGAAAGAGATAGCTAGACTCATGCGGAGGTACATGCGACATAACAACGAAAGAGAGACAAATACTATGCCTATGTATAAAGTGCCGGCCTGAGTGTCAATACCGTCACCTGGTGTGATTAGAGGTACGACAGTAACGCTCGACTCGTTACGGCAACATCAAAGTGTAAAATTCATTCGACTTGGTGGTCTTAGCTACGCTTCAATGAGCCCATACAAGTAGTGGGCAGGCCGGCCCTTAGCAATGGAATCTTATGTTGAGACCGCCTCATTGGCAGGCAAACAACAGCCAAAGGATAATCACTATGATCAGCAGCATGATCATTATCCTTATAGCAAATAGCTAAGGAGGTTCCTCCCTAAATGCTTAGCTACAACCATAATAAGGTCCTGTTAACATTTTTTGGTGTTTAATTTCACTGATTCTGTGTGATTTTTGTCTCCTCTCGTCCATAATGATAGCTTAAGTTTTTTTTGTACAAACTTAGGGGTGTTGCAGTTTTTTGTAAAATCTTTTTGAATTCAACCGCCATAATCTTAGCTAATCATCTTACATGACGGTCTATTGTTGCCAAAGATGTTGTGGAGAACGTAAACAGATCGTTTCTTACAACGACTTTGAAAATGTTTAGTTGTACAAGATATTGCTACATCACCACCAATTTGTTGTTTGATTTCCACATATGTTTATTGCTTTAGAATTGTGTAAGTCCTTTTAAGGACATTCTTTGAGATCGTATTCGTTAATTATTCGATGAATAGCACGATAATTACATATGGTTTAACCTTAGGCAATTTTTGGTTTGTGTGGTTATTGTTGCCAGTCTATGTAGGCTGGATAATGTGTGTTTGGTTTGAAACAATTTCGTTTTTATTGGTTTAATTAGTTCTCTAAAGCGTTTATTTATTTGTGACGGAGGTTAAGACAAACACATGGTTGCAAGTCGGTAAGTGTGTTTTTTTTTTAAAGAAGATTTACTGAAAAAACTTTTGTGGTTTACAAATGAGTTCTCAATTAATGTAATAGTTTGTACATATATTTTGTAATACCATTGGGATACTACATCATCTGCGATGAATGCTAAGCCTCTTTTGGCTATATGTTGAATTCCAAAAAAAAAAAAATATTTTGTACTGCTGTTGTAAGAATTATTTGGTAATGAGAAGGTATTCTAAACACAAATATAAAAATTTCACATGAAACAAATGCGCAATTTTGTTAAAGTTATTGAAAACGAAAGGAAAGGTTCGACTACATAGGTTCGATAGTACAACCGTAGCTGAGTAAAACCCTAGCTCAGTTTGACTAGATTAGCTACCAATTTTTTTTTTTGGCCCCCTAAACTTTTTGAAAAAAGGTGACATCAGTTTTTGGTCAACATTTTCTACAGCTTTTAATCTAGCGCATTCTCTTCTTAAGCAAAGTTGTAGCTTATAGTCCGCTTAAAAAATTGATGTAATTTGGATAACACAATACAACACATGATTTAGGGACTCAATTCTGAGAACTGTACGTGAAAGTAGCCCCAAAAAGAAGGAGTTCTGTATCATTGGTTTTGTCAAGTTACATGCCACAATTATTTAATATCGATTTGAAGTTAGTAAGTATGGAATAGGGGAATTAGTCACATTTTAGGTTTTTTTGTTTGACATAACATATATACTATATGGTGGCGTATGATACCTGATCCCTGATATGACATCTGATGCCTTGTGAACAAAATCAGACATAGATTATGAAAATCGATGAACGTGTCTCGCTTTGATTCTCATTTAAATGAAGGTAGTAAAGGTATTTTGACAAATTTTTTTTGATTTTTGATACAATGAATGCATTTAAAAAATTTGTTTGAAGATATGTACAAAATTCTTTTGACAAAACGTTGATGACATTGTAAGATTCTTAGAATTAATAAATGTAAGTAATAACCATATGGTTATTTACTACTACTCCGCACAGTGTCGTGGTTTCATACAAACTAAAGACAAAAATAAAAGGAGTTCACATAAAAGAAGGATAATTAGTATACATTGCTTTTTTTAAATAGGAAGCAAAAAAAAAAACGAAGTTTTGTGAAACACGGCCCAAGGACAAGCTCACCTCTTATATATCCTGAAATGGAAAACAACTTATATTTTCAAAAATTGTTGTTGGTATTGAACCAAATTCGCCTCAATTTGTCTCTGATATATTACCGACAACTGTGTTAAATTCATATCAAATTATCTTGAAGGATACGTTCACCTCTCATATATCCTGAAATGGAAAATACTTATATTTTCCTAAATTGTTGTTAGTATTGAACAAAATTTAGCTCGATTTGTCTGTGATATATTACTCACTACTGTGTTGAATTACATCAAATTATCCCAAAGGACACGCCAACCTTCCATATATCCTGAAATGAAAAAAAGCTGACATTTATCAAAATTGTTGTTGGTATTAAACCAAATTTGGCTTAAAATTGGCCCGATATATTACTGACTACTGTGTTAAATTCATATCAAATTATCTCAAATGACACGTCAACCTCCCATATATTCTAAATGGAAAAAAAATTGTATATTCCAAAATAACAGATACATTCACCTAATTGTGAATAAAAGCGATACACGATAATTGATTTTCATGGTCTATGTATCATTACGAGAAAAAATTAAGACTTGATATTTTTTTTTCGCTTTGGATTTTTTATTAATTTTTAAAAATAATTTTTTAGGAAAATTTTTTTTTTCCATAAATTTATTTATAACTTCGAAACTGCTGATAATGCAGAGAAATCATAAATGAATTTTAGTGTATCGAAATGATACCACAAATTCGGCTCAAGATCAGAAAAGTATTTTTTATTTGTTGTTTGATATTTTTGGTCAAATTCAGTGTGTCACGCACTAGGATGACGCGTTTCGAACTCCATGACGAGTTCATCTTCAGACCCCTTTGTGACGAACTGATGCACAATGGTACATTATCAGCTGTATTTTAATTATTTATTTTTGGAATTTTTGTTTCATCAAAATTGGACTAGTCTTTCTTGTGTTATGCCTCCCAAACTTGTCTGTAGGAGCTTGAAAGCTTTAAACTCAACGCGGCACGGGTTAACATACTCCAATCGTGCTGAAACTTTGGCTATCCTAAAATCTGCAAAGACTTATCATTTTTGGGCAGTGGCACCGACAAAATTCTAAAAAATTATTATCCTATATTACTTCCGACCACCCTAATATGCATAAATTATTTTATTATTCGATAATGTAAACAACAACTATAACTTATTTTTAAATTGCACCTTTTTCTCTATTGCCATTTACCTTGCAAGACCTGTCAAATGCTCATCAACAATCTGTTAGTATTGCACTTACAACCCCACCCAGTTGTATTCGTTAGCTATTAATTATTTTGTTAACTATTAGTTCTCATCCAGCGGAATCCTTGATCTAAATCCGGGACTAAAGAGATAATTGGCAAGTGCATTTATGTTAAATATCATGTTGCTGGTCAATATCCGGTGTTACATTTAACATGTACTAATGGCACTGGATAAGCGTTATGATTTGCTAAAGCGGAACAATTTTGTATCGGCTACTGTGGACAGAAAATAAATAGAAGGTAGACTAAGCTATACTTTTCAGGTCACCTCCTCTTTATGTGAGGCGGTAATTTTGATGTAGGCGATGTTGTAAGGAAAGTGTAACATTTCGTTTTAGAAACGGACAAGACAAAATGCCACACATGTAGCTTAGGGGGTTTTATTTTTATCAAAAAGTGTAACAAGGTACAAGTAACGTTTCATTAGCTACATTGCCAATTTAGTTCAAAATGCCGCACACTATGCGTTGTACATGGTTAACTTATTCAGATGACAACTAAATTGCTAATATTTGTTAAATACGCTATGAACCTTTATACAATATTAAATTTTTGTGATTTTGTTAATTCGGCTTAAGGTCGTAAATAAAATACTCTGGTTTTTGATTTTATTTATTTTATTTATTTTATTTTTTTTATTTATTTTATTTTTTTTATTTATTTTATTTATTTTATTTATTTTATTTATTTTATTTATTTTATTTATTTTATTTATTTTATTTATTTTATTTATTTTATTTATTTTATTTATTTTATTTATTTTATTTATTTTATTTATTTTATTTATTTTATTTATTTTATTTATTTTATTTATTTTATTTATTTTATTTATTTTATTTATTTTATTTATTTTATTTATTTTATTTATTTAAAAAAAAAACTTAATTTCCCTTTACACCCCATGAATGAGGTATGGAATGCATCTAGCGTTGTTGTGAATTAATACGCTTTCTATTTTAGATTCACAACAAACTGCACCTCCAGTTTTATCGACGAATGCGAATGTCACTGTTTGAGAAGCTTTTACTAGACATGCCGATTATCTCGACACTTATACTGCGAAGTTGCTGTCGACAACATCGAGGGGGCCGGCAACGGAAGAAAAATGTAGATGACTGGAGCCGGGAATCGAACCACGAATCTCCCGAATAGTAGTAGTAGAATGCCACGACCGGTTCCGTCCAATGTAGTATGCGAGTATCTTATTTCATTCCGCCTAATTAAACTTTTTCTACGACTTAAAATTTGCACCTTTTTCTACGTTTCGCCATTTCCTCCGTAAGACCTGTCAAGATCTCATCAAAAATCTGCTAGTTTTACACTCATCCTCCTACACAAACAATTACCCTAATTTTGGTAACGAACAAATATCCATACTATGCTTACACAGCGGCTTTATTGATCTTTAGACGGAACTAAATAGATAATTTTACGTTAAATATCATGTTGTTGGTCAATATCCGGTGTTAAATTTAGCATGTTCTAGCCTCTAGTCGTATGGGATAGCAAAGCGGAATAATTTGTGTTAGCTACTGTAATCGAAACGTAAATGTAGTTAAATGCCAGGTCAACTTCCATTTTAAGAGGCGGTAATTTTAACATAGTTTAACATAAAAAAGTGTAACATTTCAATTTAAAATCTACCGCAAATCAAAATTACACAGGTTTTTGTAGCAGGCCACACAAGTAGTGTGACGGGTCCATGGATATTTCGCAGTATACAAAATTAGTGTTTTGCTAATGTGGTTAAAAGAAGCCACACACAGCGTATGAAATATCTAATCGTAACTAAAGATGTAGCCGATAAATACACTAATTTGAATTAGAAAGCCATTTGAGTTCAATAATTATTCATATCATCAATTTCTCAGATCATATCGCTTATTTGGTGCAAGACCGGCATAACTCAAAAAAATCGATTCAGAGATATTAAATGCATTTAACGATTTCACCTTGAAAAGAATAGAGGATATTAAATAACTCTGAAGCGGAGTGTGCAAAGATATTAATATGTAGTATGATAAAACGAACAATTCTACATCGTTAACTCAATAATCAGGTTTCTTTTTTAATTATGCTGGTCTGGCTTTGTATGTTTTGAAAATAACTTTTCTTTCAAAATTTTTGATTTTCAATGCAAAATTGGTTGTGCACAAAAAAAGGATATATGACCTGCAGTTAAAATCTTGATTTAAAAGAATCAACTTTGCTTGTGATTATTAGCTAATTTAAGGGCGAAAGTTGTGGCGTACTCAAAAATGCCCCGTCATTATTATTTTCGAGAAAAGGGCAATCTGTCGGGAAATATTTTAAGAAAATTCCCTCTATGTAGCTTTGTGTGGTCGAAATATGCTTTGAAAACAATGTTTTTTTTTGCAAAATTGGTAATGAACAATAAAAGGATATATGACCAGCAGCTAAACTCTTGGCGTGAGAGACTCAATTTTTTTGTGAATATTACCTTATTTAATGGAACAAGTTGTGGTGTATCCATAAATGTCCTTTCATGAAAGTTAAACATTCAATTACATAAATCAACAAACAAAATCAAATAAAGAGCATCAAACTCCTGGAGATAAACAATACGTTTATTAGCTTAAACTACACACGTATATAAACAATTTTTTTTCAAATTTCAATGCAAACTTGGTAATGCAAAAAAAGGATATATGAACCGCAGCTAAACACTTGGCATGAGAGAATCAACTTTGCACGTTTATATTACCTAATTCAAGGGCACACATTGTGGTGTACTTCAAAATTTCCTATCATTGTCTTATTGTGACAAAGGACAATTTGTCGATACTTATTATAAGCATTTGCCGAAATGTGACAAAGTGGTCTAAGATATTTTAAAAACAATTTTTCTTGGAAAAAATTTGAATTTGCATCCAAAATCGGTTATGACGAAAAAAAGGATATATGACCAGCAGCTAAACTTTTGGCATGAGAGACTCAACATTGTTGTGAATATTACCTAATTTAATAGCACAAGTTGTGGCGTATCCATAAATATCCTGTAATTATTCTTTTGGCAAAAAAAATATTGGAATATACATATTTTAAGAAAATTCGCTCAAAATGGCTTCATGTGGTTAGAACATGTTAAGGGGATAATTTTATGTGATATCTGGCTAGTAGCTAAGCTCTTGGCTTGAGGCAATCAACTTTAACTAATTTCAGGGCACACGTTGGCGTGGCGTATGCCTCTTGTGGCATACACAAAAATGTTCTGTCATTATCCTTTTGTAAGGAAGTGACCAACTGGCAGGATATATTTAAAGCAAATTTCGTTAATGTGGATTTATGTGGTCGTAATGTACATACATAACTTAAAATTATTATATTTTTTTTAAATAGTTTTGATTTTCTGTGCGAAATTGGTAATCCACAAAAAAGGATGTATGATCAGCAGCTATATTCCTTTCAGAATATTTTATTAACAAATTTTGTCCATCTGGCTTTATGTGGCCGAGCGATATGACAATAGATTATTATGATGTATCTTATTGCATGCCTATGCTTTTGTCACATATTTTTATATGAAACTATTAAAAGTAATACTATTAAGTTAATTTGTTATAAATATTGAATATAAGAAATGTCGTTTGCTTTATCTAACCATAAAGTCAACATTTTTTCCATATCTACCTCTGAGTCATACTTTCAATGTGTTAATTACAAGACTGTTTTTCCATGTCGAATTCGAAGCCAAACTATTTTCTTCATTGTGTGAGGTCTTATTGTCGTGCCACTAAAAACTCTACCTTCATCATAAAGAACCTGTGCTAGACACTCGCCAATCACATGCCAATTTGTTACATTAAATTAGCGACTGCAATCGGACTGTAATTATATGCCTCTTTATAAAATTCGCAATGCACGCCATATGGTGTTTAGTTTTTACAACACTCATCGCAATCAGTAACTAAACGACTGATTTTTTTGTCTCATTCTATCGATAAAATGTTGTTGACCAGCCACATAACGTTGATTCTAACACTCCTAAAGGAAAACATCAATGCAAGCAATTATCTCTTCCTAATGGAATGTGCGTAACGAGTGGTATAATTAAAGGTTCGAAAGAAATGTTAGAAGAAAGCAATTCTCAAACAGCAACAGATTTTTGAAATGTTCCTGACAGCTCTCGTAGGAGGAAAAGGTCAAGCAGGTGAAAAAATATGAAAGTAAGTGCCGCCGACACACACTTGAAACGTCTAAAAGGGGGAAACTAAATACCGCTGTGAAGTGAAGGGTCAACAAAAAATTATGTGATTAAGAAAATACATAGGAAATTAATATGAATGCAGGAAAAGAAGAATATTTAAGTAAATCAATTGAAAAATTGTTTTGGGAAAGTATCAGAGTTGGGTTGCAAAATCTAGTCAAATACTTTTTAATATCATTTAAGAGTCATGTAAAATTTACAAGAAGTCCTTTATTGTAGTCATGATATTAACTCTACAATGAGAAGGAAGAGAAGGGATAAAGTAAATTTTGACATCAAAGTTGTTTAGAATATATAAAGTTGAAAAGTGTCAATGGCCATGAAATTTTGTGTGGATCAATTAAATAATATATATAAATTCTACAGAAAAATAGGCGGTAGTGTATCAATAGCGTGGCCCCGCCTACTGAAATCATTGAATACCTAGCGCTCTTTTAGCCGAAATTGGCAAGGGGTTCTTTGAAACACTCCCACGTCAAGGCATCAGGTCTTGTTTCCAAATGTCTAAAAACAGGCCTTCTTTCTATTAAAAAATATACCGAACACATAATTTCTCCATCGCTGCCGACCTTCTTTGAGAAGACACAATATTCCAACATAACGTGGGTATACACATTCCGTTTACCTTCTATGAGAAGTAAGGCTAAATTTGTATATACGTAGAACTTACGACAAGGAAGGTGTTTGTGTGCTATTCATAAAAAAAATTGTGATTTCAGCCATAAAATTCGAATGCATCATCATAGATCAGATAGTAATACGGCTGACTAACAATCGCGATGTATTGGGTTCCAACTCCAGCAAGGTTTACTGTTGTTGGAAAAAACGAGTGTACGTATAGAGAGAAGTATATAAAGAACCCGATGCTCTGTCAATAAATCTTGAGGGTGAACTGCATAGTTTTATTTTATTTTCCAGTCATTATTTTTTCATGTATGAGCAAGCCTTCCGTAAGGCCTTCTTATACAAAGCGATGATGAAAGGCATTGCCTTCGTACGACACCCTATGTTATTTGGAAAGAAAGAAAGAATGCAGAGCTCTAGAGAGAAGGCCTACTGACAGCTTCGGTGACTATTCCGGAGCCGTTTGGGGCTCGACTGGTAGTTGCTTCGGTCACGAGACTTAATTCAGGTACAGCGGGAGATCGGTCTGGAATTCCCATTTCAGGTCGATTGGGTGGCCTTTCGAAGGGTATGGTGGTGGCTGTAGTTTAAACCCAAATCGAGGGTAGGGCTTGGGCATTGGCCATTGCGTGAGCATTCGTCCGACGCGGTTGTGCCGACGCTTGTTGTTAGTACGACAATAAAATAAATGTATTTTTTCGGCAAACATTAATTAGAATATGCCACGATATAAATAGTTATGAAGAAACTATAAAACAATTTCTCGCAGTACACACCAACACAAACTCAAATTGTGGTTGTATAGAGCAGCCGTTTTGAGAGGCGGAATTTGAGAGGCCTTCCTCATATAATGAATGCAGTAGTCCTTATTTGGGAATAAGGAATGCAGAACGCATGATTTTTCATTAGATTTAGGCATTATATGGACAGACCTGCCAAAGGCATTTAAAAAGAAGGCAGAGGGTTTTTATACACATCTCCTCTTGCTTCCAAATAAAAGGGGTATTGCATGCCTTCTAAATGGAAAGAATTGTTAATACATTTTCTATCAACTTTTATAAAGGCCTGCCAAAGGCTTTTGCAAAGAATTCAGAGGGATTTCATACACATACCCTGCCGCTTCTAAATAACAGGGGTATTGAATGTCTTCAAAATGGAAGGAATTGTTAATTTTAGTGGAAGGTGTTTATGTGCTCTTTTTTTAAAACAGTGTATCATTAGTTTCAACCACAAAATTCGAATGTATCTTCAGAGACGAGACAGTTGCATGGCTGAATAACAAAAAAAAAACTTAATTTATGGGATAGGTTCTCGCGTTGTTGTGAATTAACACGCTTTCTATTTTTAGATTCACAACTAACGGCACCTAATTGTTTATCGATGAATGCGAACGAGAACCTCTTACTAGACATGCCGATTGACTCGACACTTATACTGCGAAGTTGCTGTCAACAACATTGAGGGGAGCCGACAATGAAAGACAATTTTTCTTTTAAGATGACAATAGCCAGGAGTTGAACCTGTGATCTCCCGCATGGTAGTCGCGTGTTCTAACCACTATGCCACGGCCGGTCCCGGCTGACTTACAATCACTGCCAAATAATCAAACAATCAAACTCCAGCAAGGTTTACTGTCATTGGAAAAAAGTGTAAGTAGATCTAGTCTAATAATAACCGGCGCGCTCTCAAAAAAATTAATAATTTGAGGGTTTCACTGTATAATTTTTGTTTTATTTGCAAGTCCTTCTTTTTCATGTGTATACAGGCCTTCTATAATGCCTTCTTATAGGAAGATTATAGAAAGCTTCCATGAGGCCTTCTTACAGAAAGCTTCCATAATGCCTTCTTATGGAAATCGGCTAAGGAAGGCCTTCT
Source organism: Muscina levida (assembly GCA_964034835.1). Lineage (NCBI taxonomy): Eukaryota > Metazoa > Arthropoda > Insecta > Diptera > Muscidae > Muscina > Muscina levida. Next base: position 144,958,618 of record OZ035883.1, on the reverse strand, counting down.
TTTCCAATGTCACGCAATGTAAAAAAAGAAAGGAAGAAAGAAGGTCAAGGAAGGCATACCGAATCCAAAAGAAGGCCTTCCTTCTTATGATTTCCACCGCTGGGTCAGTGTTCTAGGTCCTTCCATACGCCGAAAAAAGTGTAAGTAGGGAGAAATAAATAGAAGTGAGAAATATGTAAAAATAATTGGTGCGCTTTCAAACAAATAAAATAATTTGAGGGTGCACTGTATAGTTTTCGTTTCATTTGCAAGTCCTTCTTTTTTCATGAGTATACAGGCCTTCCATAATGCCTTCTTATAGAAAGCTTCCATGAGGCCTTCTTACAGAAAGCTTCCATAATGTCTTCTTATGGAAAACGGCTAAGGAAGGCCTTCTTTTCCAATGTCACGCAATGTTAAAAAAGAAAGGAAGAAAGAAAGTCAAGGAAGGCATACCGAATCCAAAAGAAGCCCTTCAAACTCATAAAAGAAGGCATTCCTTCTTAAGATTTCTAGGTCTTTCCTTCCGCCCATGGGATTAATGTTGTACTGTTTTAAGATAAACACACAAACACTTTGTACATGCCTTCTGTATGCCTTCTGGAAGATTCACTGTGGTATGATCATTTCTGACATGACTTCCACAGGTCTAAAAAAGGGGGGAACAAAAAATATATTCAACTTGGCATTCTGGTAAGATCAAACAGCTATCATGCAGATGATCGATTTTAAAGCACCGTCAAAAACATTTATGTTTTGTTTTTTAAGATAGTCTTTTAATACCCTTCACCAAGCTCAAGCGAGGACCGAAGAGTATATTCAGTTTCTTCTTCCACCTGTAACGCTTATAAAGAGATGCGGTAGGTATGACAATATATAAATATAAATGATCATCGTCGAGTTCTACGATGACCACCGCCTTTCGTAATTAATATCTCCTACGCCGTTTACTTTCAGAATGCCTGCTAGGCGACTGTGTCGGATCTTTGTGAAAGCAACAGAAGGTCCTACAACAAGCATTCGTGAGAAAGGCTTCTAAATTGGCCAATCACATTTATTTTTTCAAAGGCGATGAGGGATTTCTATAACATATTTCATAATGCACATCTAAAAGCGCTTGTATTCCCGGAAAGGACATTCTTTAAGCCTGTTTTCGATGAGGCCTCAGCACTTTCCTAAACCTAATCATCATTACATTTTTTATAATATATCTGTTGTATAGTTAAAAAAGTGACTGTCTGAAGTTTCATAGTCATTGCAAAAATCGCAGAGAATCATTAATCCTTATCGAACAGCTGCTCAGTGAAACAGCGACCGACCAGTGTTAAATATTTATAACAATTAAGGACATTTAACAGAGTAATTTCACAGCTAAATGGTGACAAATGAACAGCAGACGTTACTAAAAACCTTTCAGTAACTGCTTAGAAAATATAAAAGAATTCATAGGAATCGTTACAAAAGTACTTCAACAAAAGAGCAGTTCTTTTTTTAATTTGAAAAAGGCCAATCATTGCTAATAAATGACATTTAGACAACGTTAACGTACAATAAATTTTCAATTTGAACTAAACAAAAACTTCATTATGTCAAACAAAAGAACGCACAATTTTGAAAAATGCTTTCTATTAAAACTACAAATGAAAAACAACACACAAGTTGTTAAAAATTATTGTATACAGAACAGAACAATAATCAAATAGCAATTTCAACATTTAACCACTTGACAAAGGACTTGAAATTGTGAAGTCTGTGCCCAGCAATGAATATGTGTATTGTATCATCTAGCTACACTCTCATTCCATTCATGGAATGATGCTATCTACAAAGAGAAAGAGTACGAGTGTGTTGTTGTACAATAAATGACTTTTTGTGAAACAATGAGAGGACAATTTTGTAAATTTTATTGAATGTTTGGGTTAGGTTGTTACAGAAACTGCAAACGAGTGTAACGAAATTTCTATTTCTATTTTACTAATTTCTATGCTAAATATTCTTTTTATTGGTTATGGGTTCGTTTTAAATGGCTTTGGAATTTCAACGTTTTTCATTGTTTGAAATTTTGAAAATCTTCTGGGGAAAATATGCCAGTGTTTCATTTTTGAAAAAAACTAAGTGTGTTTAGTTTTCGTTTCGGCTGAGGTACTTTTTGGTAATTGGATTTTACACTTGAGTGCTGATTTTATTGGAATGTATTTTGAAATGTCATGGTTTGGTCTGAAAATTTTCAAAGGCATCGCTTATTTGTGATACTTTTGTATAATTAATGTGATACCCTTGACAAAATTGCTGTGGCAGCGTTAGGAGTATATGTTAAATAATTTCTACGCACAACATTCACAAATACTTCTTTCATACCTCATTCATGGAGTTTATAGGAAAATTAAGTTTAAGTTTTTATGCTTTGGGAACTGTACGCATCCAGGGAGGTTCTCCATAACCTTTCACATGTAAATTGATCTGTAGTACACATTTGTGTAACTAATTATGAGTAGCATTCCAAATTTTTGGCGCGAAGTTGCCGTTTTAAGGAATTTCCTTAAATAATAATAAATAAACTAAAAAACTAAAAAATCCCCAAAGGACTTGGCCCCATCAAATCGAAACATTTTAATATGGATATTCCAAAATGTTCACCCCAACACGATTTTTTGAAAAAAGGACCATTATTCAGAGAAAATATATCTTAAACCGTTCGGAATTTTTTCTTTTTGTATTCGGCAAAGTTGTAGATCTAAACCAGAGCAAAAAAGCCTCAATTAGACCGACCCAAAAAAAATTGCATCCAGTGCATGAAAATTGCACAAATACGGGAAAAAGGATATTTTTTCTTGATGCTTTCACCATAAAATTTATTTCGTTGTACTCCATGGCGTTTGATTTACGTGGAATATTACTTATGATAATCATAATTTTAAGGTGAAAACATCATGAAAAAATAGCTTTAAGAACGGTTTAAGAAATATGGACTCCGTAAAAATGGTCCTTTTTTGCAAATAATCGTGTTGGGGTGAAAATATTGGAGTATCCATAAAAAAAAGTTTCGATGTGATGGGGCCAAGTCCTTTGGGGATTATTTTAGTTTCGGTTTATACTTTAAAAATAGCTAGGTACGAAGCTGGCACCAATTTATGTGTTTCAGTGTGTAATACACTTTAAATAGTTTTTAGTATAAGCGTTACCTACGACATCTAAGTATTTAACTATAGTTGCTATGTTAGATATATTCTTTCAAAATTTACTGTCACTGGCATTGAAGAACTTGCGTACAAACAATAGGTTTACTTGATGAATGAAAACAAACGGTTCCTTAGAAAAACTTCACAAAACAAAAGACTTAAGAACCATACACTTTAAAGATCTTAAAATATGTAGTTAATGTTGAATGAAAGTGGCAGAAGAGCACTAAACAGACAATTTCACACAATGCACGCATTTTAAAAACTATACTAGAACAATAAAATCATAAAATTGTGCATACGAGAGCATAAGGCTCATACGACAAGCACCCACGCTGTTGCTAGAACAAGCAAACAATACAACTTTTTGCTAGTACAACGATTAGCAAATCACAATACAAGTAACAGTTTGAAGTATTCTTTGTCTGTCACAATAGTATTAACCACTTGCAGCTGCAAATGCAATAGCTGTTGTGACGATTTTGTCTCTAACGGTGAACTGTAGGATTTGTTGATCCTTATGCCCTCATAAAGTTTTATGATTTTATTGTCTTGCCATACTTTTGAGAAAGATCGCGTAAATTTTGTGAAAGTATCACTTTTTGCAGTTCTTTTACATTAATTCAACATTACCACTGTGAATATCTATTGAGTGTATGGTTCTTAAGTCTTTTGTTTTGTAGAGATTTTCTAAGGAAACGTATTAGAATGAAAGTCTGCTTCCATTGATCAAGTAGGCCAATGAATGCTGAATGAATTACACAAAAATATAAACTATACAAGAACACTTAGCATATGCAGGAAATAACTATGCTGAACGGCCTTTAAGTGTATTATAGTAATGTAGTTCTTTCTAAGCGCGAATTCCCGCAAAAAGTAAGAATTTTTTGAATAGTAACTAATTCAAATATATACTATGGATCCTCTAATTTTTATACCATCACCCTTAGGAATAAGAGTATATATCATTTAATACGACCCAAAAGTGTAACACATAGAAGAAGTCACATTAGACCCTTAGTTCATTGGAACCAAATTCTTTTCATGACTTTTTAAGTCGTTTGAGCCATATCCGTCTGTCTGGCTGTCCGGCTGGTACTCACAATAACTTTCGAAAGACGCAACAAAATGTTTTGAAATTTTGCACGAGTTAATATTTACCCAAAACTACTTACGGTGTTGCAAATGGGCTACATGGCCCCGCCCCTTCTGTTACCTTCTATACAAATACATTTTTCCCACTTTAGAAATCGAGGAATAATTTTAATACTCCTAACGGGATCGTACCAAAATTCTGTACTTTGTAAAGCTATAACAGGATAAAGTTTCGGAAGTCTACCCACGCCCCTTTCGGTACCTCCCATACAAATGTACCTTTTCGCCCACTTTAAAAATGGAGTCATAGTATCAATAAATCCAACGCGATCGTACTCAAATTCTTTCTTTAGTAAATCTATAGCAGGATACAGTTTTTGAGAAAAAAAATTTTAAATCTAGCCACGCCCCATCTGTTACCTCCCATACACATCTGTTACCGCCCACTTTGGAAATCAATTAATATTATAAATAGACCTAACGCGATCGTGCCAAAATTTTGTATTTAGTAAAGTTAAAGCAGGAAGAAGTTTCAGAGAAGATACTTGGAAGTTTAGACACGCCCCTTCTGGTACCTCCCATACAAATGTACAACTTCGCCCACTCTAGAGATGGAGTAATAATATCAACACACTCGACACGATCGTGCCAAAATTTTGCATTTTTTAAAGTTATAACAGGATAAAGTTTTGGGGAAAAAATTGGAAGTCTAGCGACGCCCATTATGGTACCTCCCATACAAATGTACCTTTCCGCCCACTTTAGAGATGGAGTCATAAAATCAATACATCCAATGCGATCGTACCCAAATTCTGTATTTAGTAAAGCTATAACAGGATAAAGTTTTGGAGAAAGAATCTGGAAGTCTAGACACACCCCTTCTGGTACCTCCCATACAAATGTACCACTCCGTCCACTTTAGAAATCGAGTAATAATAGCAGTATAATAGATCAGTATAACTTTGTTGTACTGAGGGTGATGGTATATGTAAGTCGTGTTGCCCGACTGAAACCTTCTTACTGGTTTTCATGTTTTAAAGTATAAGACATTTCTTTCCCATTTCCAAATATATTACTTCAAAATACAAAACAAGTCGAAGGCTAACAGCAACTTCAGATAAAAAAAGATTTATTGTCCTTTTGGTCGAGCATAACTATCACACCGTGCCATTGTCTCTTTTTTGATTAATTGCATCTTTTTAGGCATTAGACCGTAAACTATAAACCTATGACACAGCAATTTTGTCAAGGATATCACATTAATTATGCTTAAATATCACAAACAAATGAGACCTTTAAAATTTTCCAAATCCAACCATGACATTCCAAAATGCTATTCAATAAAATCGATACTCAAGTATAACATAGAATGACTGAAAAGTCCAACAACCATATCGAAAATTAACCACACTACATTTCTTTACTCGACACAAAAAAACCAAATCTCTAGCCTACACTAAAGAAAATCGTAAAAGTACTAAAACCCATTTGAAACCAACCCATAACCAATAAACAGGACATTTAGCATAGAAATTTGTAAAATACAAGAACATTTCGTTACACTCGACAGCAACATTCACTGCAACAACTGAACTATAGATTCAATAAAATCTCCCAAATTGTCCACTTATTGTTTCACAATGAGTTTTGGAAAAAGTCATTTATTGTACAGCAATACACACGTTCTTGTTCTCAGTGAACATATGTCCACATCCTACATGAATGGTTAAAAGGATAATAGTGTAGATAGATGGTACACTATACAAATTCATTTCTGACACAGACTACACAATTTCTAGTCCTTTGTCAAGTGGTTAAATGTTGAAATTGGTATTTGATTATTGTTCTGTTCTGTATACAATAATTTTTAACAACTTGTGTGTTGTTTTTTGTTTCTAGTTTTAAGAGAAAGCATTTTTCAATGGAGTTTTTCTTTTGTTGGACATAATGGAGTGTTTTGTTTAGTTCAAATTGAAAATTTATTGTATGTTAGTGTTGCCCTAATGTCATTTATTAGCAATGATAGGCCTTTAAAAAACTGCTCTTTTGTTGAAGTACTTTATGTAGCGATTTCTATGAATTCTTTTAAATTTTTAGAGCTGTTGCTGTTTTGTTATAACATATATGCTGTTCATTTGCCACCATTTAGCTGTGAAATTACTCTGCTAAATGTTGTTAATTGTTATAAATATCTAATAATGAACGGGCAGCTGCTTGGTATGGATTAAAGACCATTGGCGATTCATGGAATTGCTAAAAACTCGTCGAATGAACCACGAATGCGCTGAAAGATGAAAATGCTCCAGCTCGAAAGGACTTCGTCAATGTACTCGATGTTCAGTACCAGATTGTCCTTAGAAAGACGAACATGTTTGTCTTTTTGATCGTCGTTCAAAATCTCGGCAAGCATGTCGATCATTGATATTGCATATGTAAAAATTGCTGAATGATATGACCTATGCATTCTTTTGATGTAAACTAATTCACTCAATTTAATATCATGACAGTATTTTGCAGGGCAGAGCGCGGTAATTTTCTTGTTTGGGAATGAAATAATAAAACTATGACTCTAAGAAAAAATTTATTTTATATTTTAATTTTATTGTTGATCTTAGCTATTCACACACTGCTGCATACGTTTTTTTAAGTTTTGATGAACTCTAACAAGCATGTCGACTGATATTCTCTAAATTTCAGCCTCAATATTGTTAATTAGGTCTTCCAAGGTTTTGGGACGGTTGATATACACCTTCGACTTCAGGAACCCCAAGGAAAAAAACGTATGGGGCTAAGTCTGATGAGCATGCCGACCAGTTCACATCACCGCTCAAAGAGATAAGCAGTCCAGGAAACATTTGCCTCAAACAATTCATGGTAACCCTCGTTGTGTGTGCAGTGGCACCATCCTGTTGGAACCATGTATCCTCTAATTGTATTTCCTCAAGAGTCGGCTGAAAAAAATCCTGTATTATAGTCAAGTACCGTTCGGAGTTCACAGTAATGGCAAGACGGTTATCCTGGAAAAAGTAAGGGCCAATGATGCCTAGTCGTGATATGGTGACGCGGTCCGAATGCAGAAGTCTCTGGTGAAGTTCTCTGGGGATTGTGTCACTTCAGTGCCGCATACTTCTTTTGTTTACACATCCACTGAGGTGAAAATGTGCCTCATCAGAAAAGAACTCAATTGCCTCATGGGTAAGGCTCGTATCTGTACTGTTTTTCGCAGTACAGTACTGTTTTTCGACATCAAAAACTGCGTACTGCTTTTCTCCCTCAAAGTACTGTTTTTCGATACATAATAGAAATATAAACGGCGAACAGCAAATTCGTGCAATAATATTGTTTAATTCACAAATAAGCTCGAAGAAACACTAAAAATGCGACAAGAGGATGATTTTTTATTCCTAGCTGTAGTAGCAGAAAAGCAAAAACTTATTGATAATGGATACAATTCGATTGAGATGGCTGCTTTACGCACTGATTTTTGCGGTTACTTTGACTGCTTTGATTTGAATGCTTTATACTAATGGAATGAAGTCGAAACCGTTATGAACAAGTTAAGGGAATACAATTTGTACAATGCCAATGAAAATGCGCTATATTTGCACACCCAATTTAGATATATCAAAAACGAGCGACAAAATTATTCAATGGAGAGAGGGCAATGTTTCGAATGTGGATCGGTGGGTGGAGATATTTATTTATCTCAAAAACGCTGATTGCGAATTCAAAGAAATGGTCGTTGAATATATTTTATGTTTGCCAGGAACTTCAGCCAAATGTAATATAAAGTACAAATGCGTTGATTTTTACAATTACCTCAAAACGAAGCCGGCATTGCTTATTCAAATTGCTTCAAACGACAAATACAAAACAACCACAAAAGTTGATTCTGGAAATGATTGTTAATTTTTTTTACATATTGAATAAAACAAAATGCTATGTAAATATGTACTGCGAAAAGTACTGTTTTTCCAAATCGATGTACTGCTTTTTTAAAAAATTTCAGTGCAATGTACTGTTTTTGTCCAAAAAAAATATACGAGCGTTACTCATGGGGTATAGTTGCAAGAATGTCTTCATAAGCGGTCCGCCGCGTCAAATAGTCCCGTGCTGACAATTGTTGGACCACGCACATTTTATACGGTTCTTTATGAAGAATCCGGTGGAGAGAACGTCTGGAAATGCCAAGAGCAAGTGATTGCTTCCGAGCAGACCGTTTCGGAGATTGCAGTACTGTTGCTCTAACTCTCACGATGTTTTGTGGTGTTGTAATCCTTCTTGCAGATCCCCTTCTTACACATGACACATTCCCAGCTGTACTCAATGAAGTTACCCAATTTACAATTGATTGCCGTCCAGAATCACTTCCTCGTGGAGGAACAGCCAATCGTAAACAAAAAGCACGCTGTACTATAATGATCGAGTGCGTATTTGAAAAATACGGTTCCCCACGTGTTCAATGCATGTTGGCATCTGAAAGGCAGACGAATACAAAACTACCGTCAGCCACTATAAGCCACGAACACTCTCCACTCTCTTCGACCAACAGTGCCGCCACAGAAGGCAAATACCCGCGCTCCACCCTGTAGTTAAGACAAGGATAGAGATTTTTGGTTTCGTTCCAAAAATATTTCTGCCCCTGTAAGTATAACGTTTGTTTCGATAGAAAGTGTAAGGCATTATTGGGGACGAGATGAATCCCAAGTTTCTTAAGGCGGAATTGTTTCAAGACTTTTTTAGACGATTGGACAATGCCCGTCTGTCTGGTTGGCTGGTGGGTAGGATAACTCGAGAAAACCTTCATTGAATCTTATGAAAATTTACCATTGTTCATATTTAATGTTATGAAACTTTAAAAGGGCAGAAAAACATACCAAATTACCTATTTTTGAAAAATCCTTAGAAACCCGAAACCTTTGTCACTACTCTTCCAGGACCTCCCATATAAATGACCGTGTTCACTCTCATCTTTTTACACAAATATCTTTTTTGTAAGTCCACTGAAATCAGCCATATTTCGCGTAAGATATTTGATTTTGTTCACTTAAGTTATCTGGTACCTAATAACAGACAAATCGTTCGAAAAGCGAAACATTTTTCACACCTCTTCAGGTGCCTCCCACGCAATTGATCGAAATCACCCTTATAGTGTTATATAATCAATCTTTGTGATAGCTACACCGAATTCAGTCATATTGTCCATACGATGTACGCTTGTGAGCAGTGGACTTAGTAAGGGATATGGAGTACTTAAGTATCGGTTGATCCTTCTGGTGCCTCCTATACACAATTTTTGTAAAACCGAAACCTTTGTCACTCCCCTTCAGTTACCTTTCATACAAATGACCAATTACATCATAGTTCTACAATGTTGGATGTACGCACCATACGAGCAACCGGAGCAGACTACACAAAAAAATTATCACCTCATCGGTTGAAGATAGAGGGTAGATATGTTTTGAGAAACTGTTGAGGTTGCAAAAATATTGGTGATCGGCTTTATATGAAAGACCTCTAGGGGCACCTTTGGGTAAATAAGTGAAAAATTACTGAGTTGGTTAAACATTTTTCTACTCTAGAAGGCGCCGTGGGAGCGGCAGAAGCCGATTTCATAAAAAAAATTGTATGGGGACTACCTTAACTTTCGAAGATAGAAGGAATAATATGTTCTGGCAAACTGTTGGGGTAGCAAAAATATAGGTCATGCATTTTTAGGAACATTTGGGGTAGTTAGAGCGGTGGGAGCAAACTTTATAAAAAAGATTGATTTTTGTATTGCAGCCAGCCCACTTAAGGGATGAAGATAGAGAGTTGATATGTCTGGAAAAATCTTAGGAGGAAAAAAATACATATTTTTCAAAAATTTATAAAATAAACTCATCAAAGTAGTAAAAAGAATCCTACGCAAAATTAGGAGTCAATTTGTTGTCTGGGAATTCATGTGCTCTATGTGCCAAATACACATTCCGAGTAAATCGAAGTTAAAGTTTGAAAGGTCTATGGACCAAAGGGATATAAAACAAAGCGTACAGGAAATACCTAGAGATCTAGAAGAGATAACCAAAAACGGATTGCAGATATGAAAAATTTGTCATCAATAACACAAGGTAGCATCGTTAACTTAAAATCGTTAAAATGGCGTATGAAGCACATGAATCTCCGGACGACGAATTGTCTCAAAGTATCTGCTCAGAAATTGGTAATGATGGGACGTGTCACCGAACTAGCTCTAAAGTGATAAAGAAGTATTATTATAGTTCTTAAGTTATTTTTAAGGAGAGGTCTAAACCATATTTCTCGGCGGTAGTCCTAAGACATGTACTGTAGAACTGATAATGGCTTGGTCCAAGGGTATTAAGTTACACCTCTAATGACAAAGTCACATAATAGTGACGTGTCTTCTGCATATATTATATTTAAATTATAATTAGGACCGATCCCAATCCACCAGAGACCTGTAACAGATCTAGTTCTGTGTTAGTTTGATTTCCCGTAGGGTTATTACTATTAATATTTTATATTAATTGGTATAACCTAAAAAACCTTTAGGTTTACCCTTACCCAATAGAAATTATGATTTTTTTTGAGATTTTTGTGCGAATTAAATGGAGACTTTTTGCTTAAAATTCATTTGCTACTGAAAAATACGCTTTTGGCAGCTTCATACAAGAACACAAGAGGTAATGAATAGATTTTTTTACATTTGTTGACAGTTTTGCCACATGCCCGTAAACGTCGAAAGTCATATTGCGAACCGTAATATAACATAAGTAATTTCATTTTAAAATCGTTTATTTTCAATAACTCGATAGTTTAATAATGCCATAGACTGAGGTCATTTATCAATGAGTTCACCAGACTGAAATTGTTGAACTGGTTTTATATTGATTTTAGGGCTTGCGACCTTTACATAATAGCACAGATGCGTACAATCTTCTATTATTTTTTCAGCTACATTTTGCTCCCGATGTACCGAAGTCATCTATACTAATCGATATGTCTATGATGCTGCTACTTCAATGACCAATTTTTTGGCGGGAATTTGTAGCCATTTCGATTTATACTTAGACGCTCTTACAAGTTATTCTAAATTACTTAAAACAGCCAGGTGTTTTTTCTACGCCCTGTTTTTAGTTCAATTCATTCAACATTAATTTTCAATGGAAATGCAATGTCAGCTAATTGTTCTCTCAGACCACTTGGTCAATGGAAAACAACCGTCATTCAAGATGATTTAAAGCAACAACTTAATAAAACAAAAGACTTAAGAACCAAACACTCAATGTTATTACAAAAACTAAAGTTGAATGAGCGTAACGACAATTTCACGCAGCCATCTTAAAAACTGTCGTGAAACAATGAAATCAGAAAACTTTGTGAGGGTTAGGAGACCAACACAGCCTGGAAAGTGACAACAACGACACTGATAACATACAGAGTTTTTGTATATAGGCACATCACGCTAATGCCTCAAGTATATCCTTTAGTAAGTCATTGCTTTTGTCTGTGGTCTTAGAATTTCTTAGTAATGTGAAAAGTTTTATGACTGCCTTGCTTGTCATTGAGCGTGGGTGGAGTACGAGAAAATTGGCGCGATAGTGTATCGCTTCAAACTTCTCACTTTGTTGAGGATATTGCTGACATGCTTGTGTCTTAAGTCTTTTGTTGTTCACTACAATTGTTCTTGAATGAATCTGGTTTGCATTGATGTATTTACCATGAAGTGAAAAGCAATTCAGTGATGCGTTTTTGTCTTGCAGATTATGGCAGACAATGCAATCGTAAAACTTTTCCCAACCCTAGGATTTATAAATCTTAACACCACATAAAGGAACTACATGAAAGTCCTGATTATCGCACTTTTGTCACATGCCTTAACACAGCTGAAATTTTTCATTTGCTAGTTTTTGTCACTAACTACAATTTGTTGATCCTTGGCCCTCATAAAGTTTTATGATTTTATTGTTTAACTGCAGTCATGAAGAGGAAACCATGAAATTGTCTCTTGACAGTCATTCATCCTTAGGCTAGAACACCATTTGAGTACATGGTTCTTAAGTCTTTGGCCATTGATCAGTTTTTGTCACCAACTACGATTTGTTGATCCTCGGCCCTCATAAAGTTTTATGATTTTTTTGTTACACGGCAGTCTTGAAGAGGACAGCGTGAAATTGTCTCTTTGCATTCATTCATCTTTAGATTATAACTCCGTTTGAGTGCATGGTTCTTAAGTCTTTTGTTTTGTTAAGTTGCTGCTTTAAGTGTTCTTGAATGACGGCGTGTTTTCATTGACCAAGTGGGCAGGCGGCAGTAACGTACCATTTCCATTGAATATGAATTTTGAATGAATTGAACTAAAACTAGCAACAGTAAAACACCTGGTTACACTAAGAAATTTTAAATAGTACCAAGTAGAGTGTAAGTCAGTGAACAAAAAAAAAAAATCAATTCCCGCCAAAATTTAAGTACAACTTCTAAAGAGCGGCATTCATGTTACCAATGACTGTTATATTTATATCTTCGTATCACAGCTACAAATTTTTTTTACATAATTAAGCATTTTTTTTTTGGATATATATAACTCAAATATACCATAAAGGCGGTAAAGCCAACTTGTACGAGTCGTCTACAAAACCAAGGAAGACACCAATTCAATAACGAAACAATATAAGTTGGGGTATACCGAATTTGTGTCGCCAGCCGTGAATAGTAATCAACAACCGAGTAAGCGAAAACCAAATTTCATACATCATCATAAAAATAAGGAATAAGGCCGACCATGTTTCTCCAACGTGAAAACTTGAGTATTCTACGAATCCTCACATATTGTTAAACATTTATAACAATTAAGGATCTTTTAGAGTATAATTGTACAGCTAAACTATGACAAATACAGTCTTTTCTTATATTTTCAAGGTATTCCAGGATGTTCAATACTAAATTTTGTAGTCAGCATTGCATTCTTATGGCATCAAAAACAATCATTGGTAATAAATGACTCCCACCCATACTTACAACACACACAATAAAGATGACAATTTGAACTAAACAAAAACTCCATTAAGGCAAACAAAGGACACAGATTCATTCACACAAAGCAACATTCAAACAAAAAAAAAAACTGAAAAACTCACACAAATATCGCTAAGAACTGCAGTTGAACAGAACAACGATCAAAAATCAATTTCAACATTTTCCACTTCACAAAACGACTTGAAAAGAAGAGCTGGAGGATGAAGTGTATTTGAACATTATGCATTTTATTATCCTTTTAACCGATGAAATGAACAAACATATGTTTTTAACGCTTTGGCTAAAGAGATTAAATCCATGACATTTTAAAACTTATTGTTAAACGTTAAAGGACATTTTTGTACTATTCCATAAAGGCATATATGGACGCATTTATGTCTATACCAAGTGTTTTCAAGTGTATCGAAATTCTTTTTCATTTCACTAATTTCTCTGCTAAATGTCCTTTTTATTGGCCTTGACTGGTTATTAAATGGTTTTTGGATTTTAACGGGGTCTATTGTTATTACTTTAAACAATACATATGGGTGTTTGCTTAGGATTTTTAAGGACTCTCTTGTCCTTTTATACAAAATGTCTCAGCATGTTAAATTTTAGATATGGAAGTGATCTTTGATCTTTGTCACACTTAAGTGTTGTATTCATTGAATCGTGCTATGGGGTTTTTAGAAACTTCTTGGAGTGGATTGTTGTCGATATATAATATAAGTAAAATTAATGTGATATCCTTGACGAAATTTCTATGTTATTGCCACATTTTGGCTAAGAATATCTTTAAACAATACTTTTTTAAATTCGTTACTCTAAACAGTATGGCCTCTATAAATGCACCAAACAAATTTCATCAAAATAAGATGTGAGAGATGTTACTGCGGCCTTTATAAGCATTGAGAAGCAGTCGGCAGTAGTAAGTCTGGTGATAAATGAAGACAAAACCAAGTTATTTGTATCAACGAGCAAAGAGTCTACTCGTTTGAGATGCTGCGAGACCGTTGACAACTCCATCCTTATAGTGGTAGATGATTATGACTACCTTGGCTCCGCCGAAAACAAAAAAAAAATAACGTCAGCATGGGACTTAAGAGACGAGTATTAGTCAAAATACGCTGCAACTATGCGCTAAGCAAGCGATATGTTGTCAAAGCTCTCTCTCTCTCTTCCTCTCTCAACTAATAAAGATCCAACACTACCAAGTACTGATCCTACTGGTAATAACATAATGGATCAATCTATACTTGTTCCTCCGAGAGAAAAAAATCGGGAAATATGTGGACCCATCATTGTTAAGTCTACAAATGTCTTAGCATCGGGTTAAAAAGTGGGGGTGAAGGAGGGGAAATCTACAACAAGTCTGCCAACTGGCCTGGAGGCGCCTCTAGAGGTTTAAAATGTATGACCAATCCTCAGTAAATTTTTCCTCCTAAGATTTTTCCAGACTTACCTACTCTCTTTCTTCATCCCTTAAGGGGCTGGCTGCCATACAACAATAATATATTATAAAATTTGCTCCCACCGCTCTAGTTGCCTCAAAGTTTCCTAGGGGAGTCACATGCATGACTTATATTTTTGCAACCCACGACAGTTTTCCAGAACATATTATCGCTTCTATCCTCAAACGTTAAGGTAGTCCCCATACAATCTTTTTCTATAAAATCAGTTCTTGTCGCTCCCACGTTGCTTCCTAGAGTAGAAAAATGTATGACCAACCCAGTCTTATTTCACTAATTGTCCCAAAGTTGCCTCCAGAGGTCTCTCATATATAGGCGATCACCAATATTTTTGCAACCTCAACAGTTTTTCAGCACATTTCTACACACTATCTTAAACCGATGAGGTGATACCCATACAACTATTTATTTATTTTTTAAATTTTGTTTTGTGCAATCTGCTCCTGTTGCTCCCATGGTGCCTACATTATACAATGCAGAACTATGATGTGATTGGTCATTTGAATGGAAGGTACCTAAAAGGGAATGGCAAATGTTTCGGTTTTACAAAAATTGTGTATGTGAGGTACCAGAAGGGTTAACCGATATTTAGGTACTCCATATTCATTACTGAATCAAATTCTCATAAGTTAACATCGTATGGGCAGTATGACTGAATTCGGTGTAGTTACCTTCAGCCAATTGGTGGAGTGGGCGTGGCAAAACTTTTTTTTAGAGCTAAAGAGAGAAGTAATACCCATAAAGTTCTCGACAACGCAAATATCAATATGCCGACGAATTTTTAGTTTTGGACCGAATAGGCGTGGCAAAACTTTTTTTTAGAGCTAGAGACATAAAATTTTTGATAGCCATATAAATATAACACTCTAAGGGAGATATCGGGCATTTGTGTGGGAGGCACCTGAAGAGGTGTGAAAAATGTTTCGCTTTTCGAAAGATTTGTCTGCTGTTAGGTACCAGATAACTTAAGTGACCAAATTCAAGTATCCTGCAGTTTTCAGTTCGGAAGTAATGGAAGAAATATTAATTTTCCAAAAAATAGGTACATTTTTATGGGAGGTACCAGATTGGCTGAGCCGATGTAGTCCACATTAATTACTGAGTCAAATTTTTAAAAGAGTTTATATGCGAAATATGGCTGAATTCAGTGTGCTAACAAAAAAAGATATGTGTGTAAAAATATGAGGGTCATTTATATGGGAGGTCCTGGAAGGGTAGTGACAAAGGTTTCGGGTTTCTAGGGATTTGTCTGCTATTACATTTATATATGTGTTAAAATATGAGTGTCATTTATATGGGAGGTCCTGGAATGGTAGTGTCAAAGGCTTCGGGTTTTTAAGGATTTGCCTTCTATATCATTTACAAGATAATATTACTATTACAAGGTAATTAAGTTGACTAAATTCAAATATCTTCTATTTGTCTGTTTCTAAGTTATGAAAAAAATATTAATTTTCCAAAAATAGGTAATTTTTTTATGCTTTTCTGCCCATTTACAATCCCATAAGCGTCCATGAAGGTTTACTCGAGTTATCCAGCACTCCCAGCCGGCCAGACAGACGGACAATCGTCTTTAAAGGTCTTGAAACAAATTCCGCCTTAAGATGCTTGGGGTTCAACTCGTCCCCAATAATGCCTTACACCTTCTATTGAAACAAACAATAAACTTACAATTTTTTGGTAAGAAACCAAAAATCTCTATCCTTGTCTTAGAATACTAACCTTAACAACAGGATGGAGCGCGGTTATTTCCATTTTTGCTTGCAGACTGTGGCGGCCGTGTTGGTCAAAGAGAATGGACAGTATGCGTAGCTTATAGTGGATGATGGGAGATTTGTATTAGTCTGCCTTTCAGTTGCCATCATGCATTGGACACGTGATGAAGCGAATTTTTCAAATGCACACTCGATTATTGCAGTGCAGCGTGCTTTTCATTTTCGATTTGCTGTTCCCCCACGCGGAATTGTTCTTGGACGGCAATTGTAAATTGGGTAACTTCCTTGAGAACAGCTGGGAATGTGTCATGTGTACAAAGGGGACCTGCGAGAAGGATAACAACACCACAAAACATCGAGAGAGTTAGAGCAGCAGTACTGCATTCTCCGAAACGATCTGCTCGGAAGCAATTACTTGCTCTTGGCACTTCCAGACGTTGTCTCCACCGGATTCTTCATAAAGAACAGAATTTTCACCCGTATAAAATGTGCGTGGTCCAACAATTGTCAGCACGGGACTATTTGACACGGCGTACCTCTTGTGAAGACATTCATGCAACTATACCCCGTCAAACAATAGTTTTCTTTTCTGATGAGGCACATTTTAACCTCAGTGGGTGTGTAAAAAAAAATATGCTGCACTGGAGTGAAACAAACCTCAGAGAACTTCAACAGAGACTTCTGCATTCGAACCGCGTCACTGTATGGTGCGTCATGTATCGAGTAGCCATAGGCCCTTGCTTTATCCAGGATAACCATCTTGAAATTACTGTGAACTCTGAATGGTACTTGACTATGATACAGGATTTTTTTCACCCGGCTCTTGAGGAATAGCAATTAGTGAAGACATGGTTCCAACAGGATGGTGCCACTGCACATACAGCGAGGGTAACCATGAATTGTTTAAGGCAAATGTTTCTCGGACGGCTTATCTCTTTGAGGGGTGATGTGAACCGGCCGGCACGCTCACCAGACTTAGCCCCATGCCTTTGGGGTTACCTGAAGTCGAAGGTGTATATCAACCGCCCCAATACCTTGAAAGACCTAATTAACAATATTGAGGCTGAAATTGGCAGAATACCACTCGACATGCTTGTTAGAGTTGATGCAAACTTTAGAAAACTTATGAAGCAGTGCGTGGATAGCTAAGGTCGACATGTGCCAGATACACTACTTCTATACTTCACCCTATACAAAAGCCCGAAGCTCTTAGAATTCTTTTTGAAAAAAGCTCAATTCGAGTATAGCAGTATAGAACAAACTCCCTACATCTGATATTAAGCTAATTCGCTAGAAGTACAGTAAAACAGCAAAGGCATTAACTACTCATCTGTTCTTAACCATACTTCAGACTTAAGCAGCAAACAGCTACAACCATGTAATTAAATAGCAAAAATTTCACGCATTCTTCTGGAAAATTGTACACAAAAGGATCGTAAAACTTTTAAAGGACATTAGCTCACCAATACCGAAATGACAAATTCTACTCTTGACGGACACATTTTAGCGTGAATTGTTTGTGCAAAACTGAAGAATATCACAGTATGTCCTTCAGCTTAAGGACGCACAACACTTGTGTGAAGAATTGTTCCCTAAGGACCAACTCGAACACGAAAGAGATCGCAGAGATCACCCACAATGACTAAAACATGGCAATGCAATGTTCATTCAAGCGCTAAACAATGCACTGAATGTATTCTATGAATGGTCCAGACTTAAGAAAATTCGTCACACTAGCACAGACAATACAGCAACTCGCATTGTTGGACAATTGAATTGAACAACTTCAAAACCAAAGTACCTACTCGAAGCTAGTTAAATCCCCATGGAAATGTTATACGAAAATTAAAAATCAAAAACTCTGTTTCGTATGATGGCCTTAATAGAAAATTGTATTGAAAAGCGTTGAAGTGAATCTCCTCAGCAGGATAACTATCTATTGTGTGAGAGCGAGGCGAAAAACTATTCAAATTGTTTGGCAATTCATTACGAAGTAAGGAGAGAGCTAAACAAAAGCCATTCAACTAAATGAATTACTGTTGAATAACTATGCAGGATATTTTATTGCAATTCAATGGCTAGGACTACGCCTTAACAATAGAGAGAAAAGCAGGAAATGACTTGAATGGACTTTAAACTGGCAACAGATAAGGGCTAGCATAACATATCCTTGCCAGGCCATTGTTGAGGCATGTTATACAGAAAATTCAGCACGATGACTGTACGAGCGAAAGGACTTTAATTTCATAGATAATTGTATTGTTCTCTTCACTTCTTGGTAATCAAATGCCGTGTAAGAATAACATTGTAAGCCTGCATAACGAATTTCTATGAGATTTAAAAGGCCCTCCAATGTCGCTGGCTTAGTCCATGTTGTAGTGATATTCATTTGTTTTAAGAGAAAAACAGGAAATGCTTTCATGCAGGATTTCTCGAAATGGCTATTCAACTTAAGTTGAAGTGACACTTGTGTGTGAAGTGTATCAAACATCATTACATTTGATTAGCCCTGCTCTGGGACATCATTGCCAAGTGAAATGAGCAAGGTTTTGTAATGGAGTGTTTTTTTAGTCATGCGGCTGAGTACAAAAAACAGGAAGCATCAATTGATGTCGTGTTAAGAAGACGCAGAAAATCAATTTACAACAAATAAAGTAAATGTTGCTGTATATCATTTCGCTAAAAATTAAGAGAAATTTTCGGAAGGTGTTTCAAATTTAGGAGAAAAAGTATTTTTTCAAAAATAAAATGTATTATTGTCCCTATCAAAGGTAATTCATTCAATTGCCAGGTGATGGCAAAACATATACTTTTCACGCTTCTGTCTGTCGTCCTATAGGCATTAGGACAAAGGGGTGTTTCATTTTTATTAAATATCTTTCCAAAAGTCAAGAGTAACTTTAAAAATTTACTTAAAAAAACGCTTTTACTAGACATGCCGATTAACTCGACGCTACACAGCGATGTTGCTGTTGACAACATCGAGGGTGCCGTCGATGAGAGAAAGTGAAGATGACTGAAGAAAGGAATCGAAACGTCCCGCAAGATAGTCGCGTATTTTAACCATCATGCTACTGCCGGTTAGGCAAATTCCTTCCAAGCCTACGTCATCTCCATGTTAAATGAGATTGGTGTTTTTATTGAAGGTGAACTACGTACGTTAATGTGCAAAAAACTACTTCTGAATAACCATTTTCCCTACTTCGTATATACAATAGGGATATATGTCACAGATATGTCGGAATATGCTCTGCACTAGATTAGAATGTAAGAGGCATTGCTCTATGATAGATTAACATGTCAGAGGTTAAACTGTAAACAAGAGAAAGATGCTACAGATTTTACAATAGTTTGGAGATCTTTGGGAGTGAGAGTGAGAGAGAGACAGAGAAAGTTTGAACTCCGTACTGGATTAATGTTTCATATATCTTTCCCGCTATTATGCTAACGCGCAATTTAAGATGATAGACTAGACTGCCTTGATATAGATACCTCGGTAAGAACTTGTTTCGTATTAAAGTAATGTTTCGCAGATCTTATGGAACCCTTTTCCGTATAAGCATTTTCCCTACTTCGTATTTACCATAGAGATATATGTCACAGATATTTAGGATTAGGCTCTGCACTAGGTTAGAAGATAAGAGGCATTGCTCTGTGATAGATTAACATATCAAAGATTTAACTATAAACAAGATAAAAAAGCCAGACATTTTACACTAGTCCCATGCTAAACGACTAGTTTGGAGATCGTGGATAGAGAGAGAAAGAGAAAGTTTGAACTCCATACTCCAAACTCGTACGATTTTAGATGAGAGGCTAGACTACCTGGATTCACAATTCTCAAGGAAGATCTCAGAAATATTTCGCAACTAGCGTAGGATTTCAGATTTCAGTCTAAGCAGAATATATATATAAAAGGTACTAAGTATGACAATATCTAATATATAAAAATCTAGAGTCACGGTGTTTGCCCCAGCAATCCTCCGAAACGTCTTAGCCAATCTTTATGAAATTTTGTATATATAGTTATTAGGTATGAGATTAAGTACCATTGTATTTTCATACCGCTAGGTGGCGCTGGGGTAGATTTATATCGAAAAATTTAATGAATGACTAATTTTACTGAATCTCCGAATCATAAGAAAAATAAATTATGTACAAATAGATCCGCTAGGTAGCGCTGGGGTTTATTTATATAAAAACAATTTCCATTAAATTTAAAATTAATATTTGTCTGATCATGACAAACGATTTTATGCGCTAACCCGGGGCATGTTTATTTTTTATTTTTAAGTCCCAGAGAAACAAATTTCGATACACATATAACATTTGGCAATGCAGGTCCGTTACATATAGATCAAAGTATTATGTTTGATTATTGAGCGCGGCAAACGTATTTTTTTATCCACAGAGCATAAAAATTCAATTCACAGTTGGTATTAAGAACTACAGATATAAAGATACAGACAACATTATACTTGGCACTACAGATATGAATATACATCTGTGGCATGGCACAAATGTATTAAGTCGTGATGAAATAAAATTTGATACACAGATAGTTATTAACATCTTAACATATGGTACAAAAACGACTACTACTACTACTAAGCTTTATGCTCTGATACATTGGGAGATCGAAAATATGAACTTTAATATTCTAAACAATAGAACGAATATAAAGCAAATGTGTTTTTGCGGAAATTCATTAGCTCATGTTATGTAAATCTTTTGTTACTAATATATATGTATCAACATCATTGGAGGTAGGTCAAAGTTTGATTATATCATTTTCCAATTATAAGATAACAAATATATCACTGTTTTATTTTACATTTACATTTTTAGAGATCAAACAATAAATATAAATTCATTGAATTGAATAAATCTATGGTGTGTTTTTGTTTTTATCGGCTGTAATCGTCTACAGCGCTACATTACAATTTCTATAATAGATCCAATATCTACACACTATACGTTCGTTATATTTTATTTAACAGCCAAAATATTTACTAGAACAATATTTTACCGCAAAACAGCGTTTGTCGGGTCAGCTAGTATGTATATAAATGACCCGAGTCGATTCAAAGATGCCCGTTCGTTCGTTCATATCCACGATTATAAATCGTGAAAATATATTTCCAAAATTCCCACTCTGTTTTTCAAACTTACAAATCACTTTATCATCTTCTTTAGAGATGAAGCAATTTTCGGGCTTTACGGGTATGTAAACAATCTGAATTGCCATGTTTGGGAAAAATACAATCATCATGCGGTACTTAATACTATACTTCATTACATTCCGAAGAAGTCTATGGTCTATTCTGATAAACCAGCAACGATTGAACATTTAGAAGTCAACATACCGACTCACTATTGATGTAAGTATATACCACTATACTAGAAAAGAATCTAAGAGTTTTTCTTCTATACTACAGTAGATTCTCTATAACATGCCTCATATAATAGGCTGATCTAGATGATTTTGCACTTTACTACATAATGGTTTCAGGGATATTGTTCTATGCTATTTGCAGATGCTAAAGATCCCATTGTATTCTAGAATATGCGGTAAGCAGTATTGCTTTGTAGGGTCCTTCAGTGGCATAGTGGTTAGAACACGGGACTACCATGCGGGAGATCAAAGGTTCAACTCCAGGCTCCAGTCATCTTAAAAAAAAGAAAAAAAATGTTATTTCATTGTCGGCTCCCCTCGAACATTGTAGTAAGAGCTTCTCAAACAGTAACGTTCGCATTCGTCGATAAACAAGTAGACGCCGTTAGTTGTAAAGCTAAAAATAGATAGCGTGTCAATTCACAACAATGCGAGAAGCTATCCCATACCTCATTCATGGGGTGTAAAGGAAAATTAAGTTTTAAGTTAAGTAAGTATTGCTTTGTAATAGGTGTACTGTAAGATATCAGACGTGTACCTATATGTAATAATAAGTTTACAGAGATCCCAAGATATAAACCATTTGAGATCTTAGTATAGCAAATATTCCAGATGTTAGTATATAGTTATGCTTTTCTATGATCTGAGATCTTATTATACGCATGACCTGCGATCTTGGTCTGTCATATACAATTTTTTTAGAGTTCTCGCAATATAATAGTGTAATATCTTAAATCGTATACTACATTAAGAGAAAAATTCATCAATTTCAAAAAAAAGAAAGAAAAAAAGACTCAAATCACAAAATAGAAGTTGTTCTGTAATACAATGACATTAAAAGATGTCATGGCGAATTTAGTAATTATATGAAAATTAATGGGCCAGCAGTCGTTAATAAAGTTGTCGTGATGTTCTAATATTACTTCAAGTTATCTGAAGTATTCGCTTATTAACACAATGTATAGCACTTTACAAAAATATCGTGTTGGCAACTTTTTAATAGTATATCTGCCGATTCTATTGTCTTAAATATATAAATATAAATTTGTAGTAACAATAACTGTCAGCCCTTCGAACTGACAACACCGGACTCAATGTATACGATGGTGAGGCAAATTTACTACAAAAACAAAATAAACTTTGTACTTGACAAGCCGCATTATTCTTCTACAATACTAAAATAATTTATATCTCTTTCATTTAGCTTAACATATTGAACGTTCTCAGTGTCATTATTGCCGCAGCTATATTTTCTCCGTTAAACCCTCTCAATCCCTTAAATCCTTTTAACCCTTTGAATCCTTTGAATCCTATGAACCCCATGAATGCATTTAGTCCTTTCGCTCCAGTGGCATCTGGACCAGCTGATTTTTTGGCAGGAATTTCGGATGGATTGGATTCAACATGAATTATTAATATGGAAACGAAGAAAATACGATAAAAAAATATATTTAGAAAAACACAAATGATGTAATGAAACAATAAATACACAAACGCTGTCGTACATATAAGATATAAGACTATTTCTATAACATTATGGCAAAAGTGTACTTGTAAAATTTTTATAACTTTACAGGAAGCCGTTTCAATGGTGTGAAACCTCACAAAGCCATATGGGCATATCAGCTTTTTATATAGCATTTAAAAATATTTCTACTTATCTCAGACTTATTATCCTGTGACAACTTGTTGTAGAAGTTGTAAAAGACATATCAAGTGGAAAAAATATGTATTTTTTACAATAAAACGGACATATCAACTTTTGCAAAGAAATATTTCCAAATTTTTTTCTTTTTGGGTCATGTTTTGACAAAAATATGGATATTATAAAATAACATAACAACAGCAAAATATATTCCAGAGCAGATACCGAAATTTGTTAAAGTTTGGCTTTAATATGAATAGTAAATTTTCCATTGATTTACAGTTAACAGATATCTCTTCCTACTAGACATTAATTCTAATAAATTTCCAATTTATCATAATATTTCTGCTACCCCTGAGGGACATTCATTTATCTATTGACATATATGCGGGTTGTTGTCAACTACACCACAGGAGTAGTAAATATCAACTCTTATAGGGCCCAGGAGTAACTACTTCATGGAACTTCCAAACAAATTCTTTAGAAAATTCGAATACGATAAATATAATCACAAGAAACAAGTGTCCTACAACAAACCAGGGACATATTTTTCCCCCAAAAAAAATCTCTGTGATAACACTAACAATAAATTAATACCCTTCAAATCCCTAAGTGATTATCAGTAACACGTACGCCAAGGATGATAATATGAAAGTGAACAAAATATCACCCCCGAGGCATAGAGTGTAAATATTTTATTAACATCCCAGACAGAGGAGCCACAGACACTCACTCACTGCCACTTGTTATCATTAGAAATGCAGCAAAATAATCACTGATCCTTGATAAACATAACACAGGCACAGACACAGATTAGGCAGTCAGGGACGATGCAGGACAACAAGCAGGACACCATTAATGCCCCCCGTACCTGAGTGTTAGATCCCTTATAAATATTTACACTAAGTCATCACACGAAGGACGAAATAAACGAAACAACACAAATCATTAACAAAACATTAAGAATGCTCACAATGTTTGTTTTTTTTTTTGTCGCAAACAAATCATTGAAATATCACACAACTAATCGCGACCAGACAATCTTAATATCAAGACGATCTTGATATTGTGCATCCAGCTTAAGGAAGCAGTCAGTCAATGTTAAGAAGGAAGACACTGGCGTCAGCAAGTGGGACTACTTGAAACTAAGCAATTTACTGTCATTTATTTTGGCTAATACTTGCATTAAGTGCGTTGAAAATTTGATCATTGAATTTTGATACTATCTCTATTACTGTTTTACTGAGGTGATCCTTTTCAAGGATTTAGAATTTATCAGATGACAGGTGCGTCACATAATTGCTTAACATTGTTGTGTTGGTTTTAAATAAGGGACACAGATACATTTAGGATTGTTTTACATTACGAACATGAGCTGTTAAGGAAAAATAAATGTATATGAATATCAAATAGCTGCAATTAAGCTGACAAATGAGAGGGTATGTACGCATAATTAATCGTTGTATAAAATGTATATAAAATCTTAGTAGATGACCATACCATAGACCATTCAGTTTGGTATTAGGGTTTAATTTCATTTCAGGATATGATCCTTTTATAAGGAAAATATTTGAGAAATGTGATTCTTTTCAAAAAAAATTAAATATAAAATAAATCGCAGCGTGATTGACACATGAAAAATACTATAGAGTGGGAAACTAATTTGGAAACCAAATTAACAACGAACAATCTAGTACTGTTTGAGTAGACCGTGACATGATGGTTAGAATACCCGTCTCTCCCGCAGGTGAATTGGATTTGAGCCCTGTAATAGCCATCTATATTTTTTGGATCGGCGGTCCCTTGGTTGTTATCTTAATATTCGATTCAATTGGCATGTTTTGTAAAAGCTTTTTAAACCGCTCACGTTTGAATTCGTCGCTAAACTGTAGGTCCCATTGCGTGAGAAGAGTGTCCGTATAATCTCAAGAATCTCTTCCATTACAAATTCATGCGATGCCAAGGGAAATACGTTTTTTCTAAGTAAACTAGATGACCCGTCAAACGTTGATCTGCAGTAAAATCTTTTTTTAATAAATATTTTGGTTGTTTAACAAAACATAACGAATGCGTAGTGTGCAGGGATTTGATCTATGACAGAAATTGTAAAAACGCCACAGACATAAATTTATTAAATTCAATGTATTTCGTTAACGTAACGGACATATATATATATTGTTTGATCTCTAAGAAATGTAAATGTAAAGTTAAATAGTGAAATATTTCTAATAATTTGAAAATGATATATTCAATCCTTGTCCTGCTTTCAAAGATATTGATACATGTATATTGGTATACATAACATGGGCTACGGAGTTTCCACAACATCACATTTGCTATCTATTCGATCTATTGTTTAGTATAGTAAAGTTCATATTTTCGTTCTCCCAATGTATCAGAGCATAAAGCTAAGTAGTAGTAGTAGTCGTTTATGTACTATATATGTATTATGATGTTAAGTAAGCTGTCACTTTTGAAGCTTTTATTCTTTGACATTTGACAAGTAGAAACTACGCCATTACTAAAAATTACGATACACGCTTCAACAACGCATTGAAATTATTAAAATTCACTACAAAAATGTTGAAAATCTTGCAGTCACAGTTCGCAAAACTAAAGCATTTTTTGGTGGTCGGGAAGCGCCTTGGCGGACCGCAATACAGATATTGGTGAAGAAGAATAAAATATGTGCACGTAGCTCAAGCACAACTGAGAATATTGCTGCTGTAGTCCAAAGTGTTGAAGAAAACCCAGGTTTGTCCATTCCTCGTAGTTCTTTGGAATTGGTCATTCCACAAACATCATTACACTGTATTTTGCATAAAGACTTGGGTCTTAAGGCCTATTAAGTTCAGCTAACATAAGAACTCAAGCCGGCCGATCATCAATAACGTCGTGTCATTGCTGATTAGGTCCTTGAAATACATGAAAATGATCAGGATTTTCATCGAAAAATCATCTTGACTGATGAGCCCTATTTTCACCTCAGTGGCTACGTCAACTCGGAAAACCCAAGAGTTATTGCTGAGAATCCTCTCCATTCTCAATGTGTGACTGTTTAGTGCGGTATATGGTCCGGCGGTCATTGGACCTTACTTTTTCGAAAATGAGGTTGGATCAACAGAAGTAGCGCTATCGAGAAATGATTAACGATTTTTTATGGTCGGAGTAGGACGGTATTAATGTGGACAACGTTAACTTTCAACAAGACGGCGCTATGTGCCACACAAGCAACGTAACCATTGATCTTCTACGGGAAAAGTTTCCGAACCGTGTTATCTCTCAAAGAGGTGATCACAATTGATCCAGCGCCACATACCGGGTCCATACATAGAAAAACTTTGTTCTTATGATCAAACAAACATACATTCTGAATTTCAGTTAAATTGGTTCATTCGTTCAAACTTTCGGTATAAATCCACAGCAACGCCACCTACCGGGTCTATATGTAGATAAAATTGTTTGTCGTGATTAAAAAATATATATTTTATATTTCAGGTAAATTGGTCAATTCATTTAAATATACGATATAAAGCCACTCCAGCGCTACCTATCGGTTACATTTGTACATAAAATTGTTTCTCATGATCTAAAAAACATACATTCTGAATTTCAGTTAAATTGGTTTATCCATTCAAATTTTCGATATAAATTCACCCCAGCGCCACCTAGCGGTATGCAAATACAACGGTACCTATTCTCAGACCCACTAATTGTACTCGTAACTACAAAATTTCATAAAAATAGGTCGAGCCGTTTCGGAGGATTGCTGCGACAAAACACCGTGACCCGAGATTTTTATATATTAGATTATTATTACCGTTTTCACTTAAAACAGTGCGAGGTAGCCCATAGCCTCGCGAGGCCGACAGTTATAGTATTTATCACACACACACAATCGGCAATTCATACGTAAGCGAAGCTATGCAGCACTAGAAATTCATCCATAGCAGCCGCACACAGAAAAGAATTTCAAGCGAATTTGTTTTTGGCGCTTCATAGATAGTTCGTCACGCCAAGTTTAGATAACAGTCCTTTCACTGGTCCACCCAATGACGTTTCGTTCGGTTGCTCCCTCGGTGGCACCCATCAAGGTTATTGCCAAGGACTTATCGAACTGGAGTATTTTCATCCATTCGTCTAAGGTGTCTAAGTCAGCGCTGTCGGTCAACTTAAACGCGCTTGATTACGTCGATGTCGTTATATAGCTCATTGTTTATACAACGCCGGTATTTCTGTAGACTGTTTCCTAATGCTTGAAATGGACGTAGTAGCGTTTCTTTATCCTCGGCTAATGATACATATATCATCAGCATACGCAAGCAGCATGTGACATTATTTTAAAGATGGTACCAGTCTATTTTACTACAGCCTTCCGCATGATCATTTTCATTATGATGTTATAGAGATCGCATGACATACTATTGCTTTTTCCGCATCGGCTTCTCGGCCATATTAAGCTTCTAATTTCTGTTTTATCTGACTGTCTATGGTAAGGATAGCCTTTGGTTTTCCAAACATAGCACACTCGACAGGACCGTGTATGATATGGATGGAAGGCTGATAGCGTGATAGTTGATGCATACCTTTCTAAAGCACAGGACATAGAACACTCAGATACCATTCATCTGGCATGCATTCCTTCAGAAAAATCATGTTTATGTGCCGGCTATTGCGCCGGCCTTAAAAAGCTCTGCCAACAGTCCATCGGCTACCGCAGCTTTATTGTTTTTCAGCCGTGCATTTGCCTTGCTGATCTCGTTCTGACTCGGTGCTCCATCGTGGATGATTGGCAGACAGACATAAAATTTTACATTCATCCTTATCGGAAGTTTTATGCACGTTTTTATACCATCACCCTAAGGGATGAATATACAATCACCCTTAGGGATGAGGGTATATATCATTTGATGCGACCCAAAAGTGTAACACATAGAAGGAGGCACTTTAGACCCTAGGTTTCTTTGAACCAAATTCGATTCATGACTTTTTAAGTCGTTTGAGCCATGTCCGTCTGTCTGGCTGTCCGGCTGGTGCGCACGATAACTACTTACGGTATTGCAAATGGGCTACATGGCCCCGCCCCTTCTGGTACCTACCATACACATACATCATTCCGCCCACTTTAGAAATCGAGTAATAATATCATTACAGCCAACGCGATCGTGTCCAAATTCTGTATTTAGTAAAGCTATAACAGGATTAAGTTTTGGAGAAAAAATCTGGAAGTCTAGAGACGCCCCTTCTGGTACCTCCCATACAAATGTACCATTGAGTAATAATATCAATACAATAGAACAATTTTTGTTTTACTGAGGGTGAGGGTATATGTTAGTCGGATTGCCCGACTGAAACCTTTTTACTGGTTTTATTACCGTTTTTTATCTTAAACAATGAAAAAAATTCCATCATAATAAAGCATTCCAACTAATTTGTTAAACCTTGTTTTTGCTGTCTGGAAACCAATTAATATTTATATATTTTATCCTTAAGATTTACGCCGTGTTCCAAATGTGCCACTCAGTTCGTTTTTTAAGAAACCAATCATGATACTGCATCCTTACTAAATGCTTCGCAAAGGATATCATTGAGTTGACATTCTCAAGTATTTCCTTTAATATTCCAACCTAGTTAAAAGCAACATATTGTACAGGATACATGATGCGTGTGGCCGCCACTTATGATTTGCAATACTAATGAATGGTTCTTGACTTGGTAAAATGTAGGTGGTAACCACGGAAATGAACTCTACACGTATTCAAGATACCAGTGTCATAAAATCAAGGTCAAAGATCGTTGTGCACACCATAATGTTAAATAGTTCTTAAGTGGAGTCAATCGTACATGTGGTTTAAATTAGTTCTCGTAATAGAAGTACTAATATTTCCTAAAATATGAGTCAAATAACATGGAAAGGATTTCTGGGAATTACTTTAAAAGAACATGAAAAACACTTCCTTTAAGGGAAAAACGTTTTACAAGAACTTCAAAATAATATGTTGAGTAATACAAAATAAGATTACTTTCAGTTGTTTAGATTAGTATTAAATACCCAACGAATAAACACTGAATTGTGAATATTGATTATTTGCATAGAAGTTATTTCGAAAGGTATCTAAAGATGACTAAAAGTTTGGAAAATGACCTTTTAAAATATTTTTTTGTGAATTTCATTTGATTTGAGCCGTATCTATCATTAAGATTGAACAAATATCATAAAATATTAGTGTTGTTTCTATGGCAAGTCCATCTTAAAATCATAAGTCATACATCAAATTTAAAGTACGACTGGGCCCTAAGAAGTAATAATAAATAACTAAGAAGTTATTATGCTCTTTTTTGAAAAAATGTTTTCCACTGGGTTAAGATAGCTTTTTAATAAAAAAAAGGTATATTTTGTAATGCCCTATAGTGCTTACTTACAATACAATGGACACTCAACTTACCAGAACAAAGCTGATCTTCCTGCAAACATGTTGAAGGTGAAGTTAAGTGCAGTTGTAGGCAGAATTTAACAAATGTGCGCCATTAGTATGTAGCCATTATGATATTAATTCTTCTACCAGATGTTCTGGATTAAATCAACCTGCAAAGAAAGAAAAAGTACAAAAACAAATTTCAAATACATGTCATAAAACTAACTAGAAAAATGTATAACATTTAGTAACGTTTAAGAACATTTTATACTTGTCCATTAATATGCTCGTACTCAGTATAATCCTTTTAAAACTTAGACCCTTTTAAGTGCTAAGAAAAAAACGTCAACCATTTGCCACAACTATTCATTGACACACAATGAACCTTATATACTAGACACAGTTTGGTCTTTCTACAATACCTGTCTGAAGGATATAGAGCACAGTGCAGGAACCTTATCAGCAACTAACAGTTGAAAATACACTATTAAGTGCACTTATTTCCTCTACGCAAGTGCCATCTTTCTCTCTTAACTAATTTTGTCCGCCTAATGCTCCTTTTACTTTAGTTTACTTTAAATGCTATTAGTCCTACGGACTTATACTAAAATACATTATTAAGTGCAGTCGACATAACCAACTACTTATTTCCTCTATGCAAGTGTCATCTTTGTCGCTTAACTAATTGTGTCCTCCTAGTGCTCCTTTTACTTTAGTTTACTTTAAATCCTTTTAGTCCTACGTACTTATACTAATTTCAATTAGGGCTTCAACTAATTGTTAATGCACGAAATGAAAACGAATGAAAGCATCTAAACACCTGAAAGTGTTGGTCTTGACATCGTTAAATCCCATACTTAAGACTTAAGGACATGCTACAGGACATCCCTATAAGTACACTCTATAAACTTTCTAAAGAAACATAAATATAATACTGGTGTTAAGTAAAAGTGGTCTGCTATGACCTATTTTAAATAACAATTAATAGCAATTTATGTTCGGTGGCTAAGCAGTTGCATGGTTACAAATGAAAAAGGAATGTGTCCCATATTCAAATTTTCAGGTGCTCTTAATCCACAAGTACTAACGTATACACGGCAATACCCTTATAACAATTACTTAAAGCCATCATTGTTAATTTGTATGAAAATAGATAGAGTACACAAGGATTTAAACTAAACTAAAGCAATTCACTAAAGTATTTTAAGTAGAAGAATAGGCATACGACAAAAAAAATTTAATTTGCTAGGCTGGAATATTTAGAGACTAATTTCATTCTTTTGTAGACTGGATAACCATTTCCCAGAATTATGCATTATATTTAACAATGTAAAAATAAAAAAAAAAATTTTTAAGAAAATATAGTTTTTTCACATTGGTTCGCGCTTAAATGTTTTTTAAGTGTGTATTTCAAAACAACTTCTATAAAAAAAAAACTTCTAAGTTTTGCAAAAGGATTCAACAAAACCAGTAAAAAAGTTTTAAGTCGGGAAAACCGACTTACATATACCCTCATCTGTATGGGAGGTACCAGAAGGGGCGTGGTTAGACTTCCAATTTGTTCTCCAAAACTTTATCCTGTTAGAGCTTTACTAAATACATAATTTGGTCAAGACCGCGTTGGATCTACTAATAATATTAATCGATTTCTAAAGTGAGCGGTACCTGATGGGTATGAGAGGTACCAGGTGGGGCGTTCCTATACTTCTAGTAGTTTCTCCAAAACTTTATCCAGTCATAGTTTTACTAAATAAAGTATTTGGGAACTATCGCGTTGGATGTATTGATATCATTACTCGATTTCTAAAGTGGGCGGAATGTTACTTTTATATTGGAGGTACCGAAAGGGGCGTGGATAGACTTCCAAATTGTTCTTCAAAACTTTATCCTGCTTCAGCTATACTAAATACAGGATTTGGTCAAGACCGCGTTGGATCTATTAATAATATTTTTCGATTTCTAAAGTGGGCGATACCTGATGGGTATGGGAGGTAGCAGATGGGGCGTGGCTAGACTTCCAGTTGTTACTCCAAAACTTTATCCTGTCATAGTTTTGCTAAATATAGAATTTGGGCACAATCACTTTAAGTGTATTGATGTTACTACTCCATCTTAACAGTGGGCGGAATGGTACATTTGTATGGGAGGTACCAGAAGGGGCGTGGCTAGACTTCCAATTTGTTCTCCAAAACTTTATCTTGCTAGAGCTTTACTAAATACAGAATTTGGTCAAGACCGCGTTGGATCTACTAATAATATTAATCGATTTCTAAAGTGAGCGGTACCTGATGGGTATGGAGGTACCAAGTGGGGCGTGGCTATACTTCCAGTAGTTTCTCCAAAACTTTATCCTGTCATATTTTTGCTAAATATAGAAATTGGGAACGATCGCGTTGGATGTATTGATATCATTACTCGATTTCTAAAGTGGGCGGAATGTTACTTATGTATTGGAGGTACCAAAAGGGGCGTGGCTAGACTTCCAATTTGTTCTTCAAAACTTTATCCTGCTTGAGCTTTAATAAATACAGAATTTGGTCAAGATCGCGTTGGATTTATTAATAATATTACTCGATTTCTAAAGTGAGCGGTACCTGATGGGTGTGGGAGGTACCAGGTGGGGCGTGGCTATACTTCCAGTGGTTTCTCCAAAACTTTATACTACTATATTTTTTACTAAGGTTATGATTTGGGCACGATCGCATTGGGTGTATTGATATTATTACTCATTTTCTAAAATGGGCGGAATGGTACATTTGTATGGAGGTACCAGAATGAGCGTGGCTATGTACCCCATTTGCAATACCGTAGGTAATTTTGGGACGATCGCATTGGGTGTATTGATATTATTACTCGATTTCTAAAGAGGGCGAAATGGTACATATGTATGGGAAGTACCAAAAGGGGCGTGACCATGTACCTCATTTGCAATACCGTAAGTAGTTTTGGGGAAATATTAATCCATGCAAAGTTTCAAATCAATTGGTGGCGTCTTTCAAAAGTCATCGTGTGTACTAGCCGGACAGCCAGACAGATAGACATGGCTCAAACGACTTAAAAAGTCATGAATCGGCTACAAACATTATAAGGGCCATGATTCAAGAATATACACCTGGAACATCCAGACTCTTTATAGAGAAGGTGCCGCCAACCGACTATATAAAGTCCTCAAAAGCTGCTATTATAGCGGAAAAGCACGAATTTGGATGTGGATTTGCAAATGGCCGTGGCATAGTGGTTAGAACACGCGACTACCATGCGGGAGATCGCAGGTTCAAACCTGGCTCCAGTCATCTTAAAAAAAGAAAAAAATAAATAAAAATTTTCTTTCATTGTCGGCTCCCCTCGAATGTTGTTTGACAGCAACTTCGCAGTATTAAGCGTCGATTCAATCGTCGTGTCTAGTAAGAGCTTCTCAAAACAGTGACGTTCGCATTCGTCGATAAATAAGTAGGTGCCGTTAGTTGTGAATCTAAAAATAGAAAGCGTGTTAATGCACAACAACGCGAGAAGCTATCCCATACCTCATTCATGGGGTGCAAAGGGAAATTAAGTTTTTTTTTTTTTTTTTTGCAAATGGCCAGAGGCTTCGCAGTCTTGTCTCACGAGTCAATACTGGAAGTGATCGAATAGCCACAATCCACATTATGGCGAAATATTTCTACATCACGCTGATTTGTGCACATGCCCCGATTGTAGATAAAGATCATAAGATCAACAAAAACATGATTTTAATGCCGAAATAGGAAGTAAAGATGTTCTTGGTCCTTCGATGGGTAAATTCTGCTTACATACTTACACGTCCGGGAATAGTATTAGCCTGGTTAGTTTCACAATGGCAAGGAACATGGTGGTGAGTGGAACCAGATTTCATCATAAATATATCTACAAGGTAACTTGGCTGTCCGACGATCAAAACACCAAAAATGAAATTGATCACGTGGTTATCGACACGGCATGTATCTAGTGTCACGGACGTGAGCATGATCCGCGGAGCTAACATTGGATCATAACCAGGTTGCAGCTAAGGTACGCATAGCGTACCTTAAGCATAGCGATAAAGGATGGAGGTAACTAATCACCAAGAAAGCTAGACATCGCAAAACTACAAATCCCAGATATAGACACTGACTACTTCAACCAGCTCTCCCAACACAGAAATAGCCACTGCCTACTTCTACCGTTTCCGCTACACATTGGTAGCATAATGTGCATTCCATTGCAACCGCCGCTGCAAACGTGCTTGAATATGAAAAAACGGCACTCAGACGAATTCTGGTACAATGAAGAATGTCGCATAGCGTCTGAGGAACAGGTTGTTGCCTACAGGGCAACGCTACAGCCAATTGTAACCCAGGCTGTTAGGGAACGGCACATGGAGACAATAAAGCAGGCGAGGCAACTATTTTAGCGAATAAAACTTTCAAACGAAGGAACGGGCCATCAAAAATATAAAGAGAATACAGGAATAGAAATGAAGCCCGAAAATTCTACCAAAAGGTAAAAGTTAAAGGTTACGGTACTAGGCTCTCCTCCTGTATGGGCTAGGATGAACATCTGGTTACAGATACGCAAAGTATGCTGCATATATGAAAATAGCACTTACACAAATCAATGGTTCCGGATAGTAGCGCACGTGAAATTATCACCCATACATCAGCATCTAAGCACGGTTCGGCTTAACGAGTACATGCCCGATGATTGAAGTCAAAGTGTATAATGTCATGTGCTTCATAAAATCAATTAAAGTTTGTGCTCTAACTACCGTAAAATTAGCATTTTACCCATCGTACATAAAAGGTATTATCGAGTGTGCTATGACTAGGTGACTGGAGCCACCCTGTTATCCTCATTGGGCCTTATCATGCAACATCTGAGCAGATACTCACGCTGCCGCAAATCCTGGATAAGACCCAAGAGAAAGAGACCGACAACTTTAACAGCTCGATACGGCAGAAATTGTATTCCTGCGAAGCATTTTTATAATGACGTCAGTAAAAATTAACAAGGGCTTTACTGCGGCTCTTATGTATCATACCATCAACATAGTGATGGGGCTGATAACACAGTTGATGACACCAAATTAAAAAAAAAACACATATATTACTTGCGAACTCTCATGACGTAACATCATCAGCCGAAAACTGCGGGATGTGACTGCAGCCTTCTCAGGTAGGCAGAAGGAAGGAACTGAAATGGGTCACAAGCCGATGAAACGGTTCTGGTATTATACGGAAGATAAATAAAACTTAAACTTACTATCCCTTTAAACCCCATGAATGAGGTATGGGATAGCTTTTCGCGTTGTTGGGAATGAACACGCTTTCTATTTTTGGATTCAGAACTAACGACATTTACTTGTTTATCGACGAATGCGAACGTCTCTGTTTGAGAAACTTTTACTAGACTAGCCGATTGACTCGACACTATACTGCGAAGTTGCTGTAGACAACATCGAGGAGACCGGCAATGAAAGAAAAATGTAGATGACTGGAGGCAGGAATCGAATCCGGGATCGCCCTCATGGTAAGCGCGGTAGTCATGCCACGGCGGGTCCCTTCGAATGTTAAATACTCCTTAAAAAATATGACCCATCATTGTTAACAGAGAGTATTTATGTCGAATGATTCATGAGCTGTACGAGCTATATACCAGCATAGACGGGAAGAAGATGCGCTGAAGATAGAAGCGCAAATTATAATTTTCTATGTACGACATATGACCACAACTTCACACTACAACACATGATTTCGGGATCCAATTTTGAGAATTGCACGTGAAAGTAGCCCTAAATATAAGAACTTCTGCATCATTCATTTTGTTTAAGGCACCATACCACGGACGATCCCATTCGAATGAGAAATCACCAAACCGATTATCATTCCAAAATCTATACGGTATGGGTATAATTATTCGAAAAAGAGCAACACCGA
The DNA here is from genome assembly GCA_964034835.1 of Muscina levida. NCBI lineage: Eukaryota > Metazoa > Arthropoda > Insecta > Diptera > Muscidae > Muscina > Muscina levida. Next base: position 144,922,777 of record OZ035883.1, on the reverse strand, counting down.
TCCAATGCACTGGCAACTTTTTCAAAAATATGATCATATGGGCATTGTTGCTAATTATGATCATAAATCTTATCGTAATTGTATCTCTATAGCTACCAATTTACTAGGTCCTTAACAAATCTCCACAACTATGCAGAAAATACCACAATGGTAACAATTAAAAAGTTCACATTAGATAAAGCATCACATCTAGATAAAGATGTAAGTTAGCCTATATGGTTTACCAAGATCATGCACAATATATCTTAATTTTCAATTTAGCATACTAAGATAACATACTAAACACATATGAGGGCAATTCGAACATATACATTTCAAGAGAGTAACTAAAGATTTTAATCGCAGCAGATGCAAATCTAAACATTTTAACAATAGACTTCTTATTTGAGGCGTTAATATGTAGGGATAGGATATATTATGTTCATAGTAGAAAACACTTATGCCATTTCATACACATCTATTATTGTTTTGCCAATGATTCGGTGAAAACATTTGTTGAATACCTTTATTTTTTGCATTTAGCAAAACTGCACTGATTGCAATCTAGGTCCCTTGCTTAACATTCCTTATCATATGAGATTTATCGCAATATATGTTTGTTCATATCATGTAGATGTATAGGAGTGTGTTCGAATAAATACGGGACCTATACGTTATCATAATTTTCCACTAAAAGGAAATTTGTACTATAGTATTTACTTTTATCACCTCACTACAATCTTAATCTGCCAACTACAAAATCTTTAAGGCACACTAAGAAGCTAAAGTAAAACAAACAAATTGTTAATCCTAAAGCATACAAGTACGAATAGTAAAAGGACCTACCAGCAATGTGATCGTATATGGACATATTCATGTGAACACACTCCATGCATTCATATGATCTACAGAAACATACATTGGGACTAATCGCCCATGATAAGGATTGCTAAGCGAAAGATTTAGATTGCAATCAGTGCAGTTTCACAAAACAACCGAAATGTGGGATACGCCACAAATATGTATGTTATTCAAAGTAAAACAAATATTGCCACGCATGTTAAGATGTGTAGTGGCAAAGACATATGTTAAAGGATATGTGAGTAGATTTTTATCTCTGTCGGTTATTTAGTGAAAAAATATTGTTTGTCTATATTGTTGTCATTGCCGTGAAATAGCAGCCAATTGTTGAATTGTTTAGATTTGCATCTGTTGCGATTGAAATCTGTAGTAAGCACTTGAGTAGAATATGTGAAATTACTTACAAATTTGTCTTGTATGTTATCGTAACGAAGGATGCATGTAAGCTTAATTGTAAAACCAAGATATGTGTATTGAGAGCACTTTCCTCAGGATCTGGGTAAACCATATAGGTCATGCCATATATCTAGATCTAGATTGACATGTTGATATTCAATCGAATGTGAACTTTAAATGATTTCGGTATTGTTGTGGTAATTTGTTACAAGTGCACAATTTGTTTAACTATCAGTGGAGGTGGAAGGCAGGATGTGTCATTAAGATATGGTTCGTGTGGATAATTGGTTTGTATGCTCACATGATCATATTTCCTAAATTGTAAATATATACTTGCGTGTATCAGACATACTTTACAGGTTTAAGGATCGATATAATTCTGACAATTTCTTAAGGTTTAATGAAACAAAATTGTAATCATTAGGTTGTCTTAAGGTTATAGAGATAATGTAAAAGTAAGTATAGAAAAGAAGAGATTAAAGAGGTTAAAAAATTAATTTTTTTCGCATCTTTTATATAGAAATTTATCATATATAACTCAATTTGTATACATTTGTAGGGAGGCAATAAAATCGCTCAAGTGACACGGAAAATCTTATTTTAGGGAGCAAAATAAGAAACTTTGCCCTAGGAATCATACCTCTAAAACGAATTCTGATGTCCCTACTTTTGAAGCAGAAAAGCAACTGCAAGTATAACCATTTTAATGCAGAGGATATGAAATTTGTTAGTTTGAAGCTTCTGATCGGTTTAACTTGGCAAAACCCAGAGTGATCCTTGCCAATTGTACTTCAAGTCTACTGGGTGTAGCTCCGTATTCGTGGTACTACTGCGGACGGAGTACCTCCACGTGGTGACGCCTGGAAACGTGCCTTTGACACCAGTCAGAGCTCGGCTAACTGTGAGGGGCGAAACCTAACACCCAAGTACTTCGGCACATAGTCAGCGGTACCCTGGTCAGCGTCTGACCCAGAATGGGCGACTGTAATAAAATTCTGGCAGGAGGAGAAAACTGCGACGTGGTGCTTGCAACCCGGCACTGACATTTGAATTAAGGACCATAATTTGGGTATATGCACCTGGAATGTTAGAACACTGTATAGACCAGGTGCCTCCATCCAACTGGCGGAAATCCTCGATGAATACAAGGCTGACATAACCCCTTTACAGAAAATCCGGCGAACGGAACACGGGTGCTCGCGCATGAAGACGTGCGGCATTTACTATAGTGGCCATGCGGACAAGTACAAGTTTGGATGCGGATTTGTGGTTGGCAAGATACTGCGAGTCCAAACAAAGTTTTTCCACATAACACATATATATGCCCATGCCCCAACAGAAGAGAACATCGATGATGGGAAAGACGAGTTCTATGAGAGCCTTTCTCTGCGGCAAGAAATATGGTAGTTAGAAGCACTAGATTTGACCATAAAAATATTCGGAAGGCAACATAGTTATCTACAAATAAATTGGAAGCAAATTGATCACGTGGTAGTCGATGGAAGGCACGCATCTAATGTTCCGAACGTACGAGTGATCAGGGGTGCGAACATTGACTGCAAACCACAGATGTAGCGGATGCCTACTCCAATCAGCTAACTCAACTGCTACGGAATGCTCCTACCCTGATAATATGTATAACCTCGCAGTGGCAAAATATAGCCGACACTTTACAACGGGCTGCGAGAAGCGTACTTGAATACTCAAGGCTGTCCCAAGAAGATGCCTGATACGATGATGAATGTCGCAATGATACGAGAGAGACGAATGCTGCATACAGGGCGAAACAGCAGCCAATGCAACGCGAACCGTTCGTGAAAGGCGCAGTGAGAAGATACGATAGACAACTCGTCTTTTATAGCGGAAAAGAAGGAGCTGAAGAAGAGACAGCACGAGTGCACAGAGTTGCTTCGAAGTAAAGGGGAAGCCCGAAAAATCTAGCTGAGATTTATGGCGAGAATGCGTGAAACAGGGTTGCCATCTTTCAAGGACAGCGATGGCCACGTAGTGACGGACTCGGATAACGTTCTGAAGATATGGAGAGATCATTTCAGAAATTTACTGGATTCGGACACCACTCCAATCCATGGCGATGGTATTAACTGTCTACCTCCGAGCCAGGGCGAGATACTTGTGGCAATATCGCGTCTAAAAACCAACAATGCGGCTGAAGTTGATTGTCTTCTTCTTAGGAGCATACAACAGCTCATAGATAACATCTGGCTGGAGGAGAGCCTGCCCGGGGATTGGAGTCTCAGTCTGTTATGTCCCATATACAAGAAAGGATATCGTAGTGAATGTAAGAACTACCGTGGAATAAATCTATGACGGATCGGTGAGTATTTGATCCGTCTCTCTACTACTTTGACTCTCCGATAAGGAAAAGGCTATATGAGGCCATGTCTGAGTTTGGTATTCCTGCAGAGCTAAATCGACTTTGCAGATGTACCTTGGAAAACACTAAATCCTCGGTTAAGATTGGTATGGATCACTCGGAACCATTCAACACAGAAAGAGGTCTCATGCAGGGCTATTGTCTCACACTATTTAATATTGTTATGGAGAAGGTGATGAGAAAGGCTGTTGTCAACATGTCTGGCACCATATTCCACAAGAGCAACATGCCACTAGCATATGCCGATGATATATACATAATTGGCCGAAATCTGCAGGAAGTTACTGCAGTTTTCTCATCGCTAAAAAAAGGGGTCAGGAAAAATGGGTTTAGCGGTCAACGAGGACAAAACAAAAATAATCATTTCGACGAACAAAGAGTCCACTCGATAGGGACGCACCATCAACATCGAAAATTATTGTTTTGAGGTAGTAGATGAGTTTAAGGATCTAGAGATCCAACGTTTGCCATCTGTTATTCATATCTACTCCTCTACTATGCCAAAAAGGTAACATATGTAACATAAACTTTAAATCATAATTTAATCAGAAACACAAAAAGAGGACTAGAGAACTTTTTCCATAAGTTTTGCAAAAGTCACAGCCATAAACACAATAAGTGGACTTGATACATTTTTGCAGGATACGAACTTATTAGAAAAGTACTAATTGGTCGGTTTAGCACAAAGTACAGCACCAAGTGCATAGGTGTCAAGGAACATCGAGGAGACGTTAAAGAGGGAACTCAAGGAGGGGTTAAAGAGGGATGCCAATTGATAGGATGTGTGCCGGAACCCTGTATGTAAGAGCTTGGGACTCAGTCCAAAGACGACAATGATATACTCATATTGTATTGAGTTGGTTGTTGTCACCTTTGAACTGAGTGCCCAGACCATACCTATAGAGTTCCGGCACGCATCCTATCTATCGACATCCCTCTTTAACCACTCCTCGATGTTTCGTGACTAGTTTAGCTTCCGATGGAGAACAACACCTATGTAGGTACATGGCCTCCGTTGAGAGCTTCAGTTCTACATTTTTCGGTTTCGGTGGCCTGAGATTCTTCCACGGGCAAAGAGAACCACTTCCGTCTTCAAAGGGTTCACCCCCATACCACTGGTTTTTGTCTATCGTAACAGTTTTACCTTCCTGCGATGTTTGTATTATGAGAGTTGCTCAAAGTATGGGGACTTAAGGTGTATAACGAGAGTTGCTGAAAGTGTGAGGACTTAAGATGTCCTTACATACATATAAAATAATCTCTCTAAAACTTTTAGCAAAAAGGATGAGGGGTTTGTGAAGAGACTATTAAAGAGCTGTTTTGTAGAGGCATGCACAGGCATTCCCGCCTTGGGTATAAAAACCAACTTAACCTTCCGTCATTTCTCTGGAACACAACATAGCTGGATATCCACCAAAGCCGGAGTTATAACATGTACAGGATCATAATACAACAATAAAATATAGAGGGAATACAGATGGTTTATTGGAGTTGTATAGTGACGTCATATCTTCATCTACATTGATCGTAATTTAACTGGTTTACCAAGATCTTGGTTCAGTATTTTAAATTCAAACACGGCTTGCAGCCATAGGATAACATATGAAATGAGGGCAAATTAACATATTCAACAAGAAGCCACAGATGCAAATCTAAGCTAATGTTTAAAATACCAACATATCACATAAACATGCGGGTTCATTTTAAATGGTCGTATAAGATAAAAATCTCACATATATTTAAATATGAATAGAAAAATATGTCCAAATAAATGTTCAAATAATCATGCTTTAGTTAATTTCAATATTTCTCATGGATATTTGAAGGTAGTTTTAAAACTGCAATTGCAATGCACTGATAGCAATCTTGAACTATTGTTGGCACAGTCTTATCTTATGCGATAAATCTCTACGTAGGCCGCTAAAGGACCAGAACGTGCAAGGTTATAAATGCACATGAATATGGGGATAAGTAAAAATCCTAAATGCTGTCATATATGCTTATATGTGTAAGAGCCAAAAATAGTTGTGTTTTACTAGCAAGCAATGCTTATTACAATTTACAATTCGTCACATTGAAATACTCAGATGTTCAACTTGAAAACCTTTTAAATCCTTCTGCAGAAATTTTACCAATACAAAAACTTATCACAATGGATCTATCTAGTTTTGACACAATAATTGCAGCATTTTAAGGACAACACACAAAAACATCTTAACATGGGCTATGTATTACTGTAACTACTACTTTTACCCGACTTTCATATGACTTGCAGTTTAGCATTTATCTGTGCATTCGAATCTAAATCTTTCTCTTTCCTTAGAAAAATGGCATCTCCTGCGAAAGGACACGTTAAGAAGCTAAAGTAGAGCAAAACAGTTTTGTTGATCTTTGCGCACGCACATAAGAACCCTGAGTACATGAGGGCGTACGTATATGTTCATATTCATGTGCGTTTAAGCCTCAAGAAACATATATTGAGATTAATCCTGTGAGATAAGGCTCTTCATTCGGCAAAGGCTTTAGATGGCAGTGTAGTGCAGTGCGATAGTTACAAATATAATAGAGTACAATGGTTAAGGTATTTTTGGCCAATCTTATACTTTTCTTTTTCATAAAGCATGAATAGTATAGTGAATACAACATATGTTTTGTGATATGTGAGTAGATGTTTATCATATAGGATCCTTAAAAGCAATTTGCCTAGAAATACGGGTGAGCTCAAAAAATACACAACAGTTTTACAATTTTTAATATTTTAGATTTGCATCTGTTGCGATCAAAATCTTTATACATTTCCTACCAACTTAATATGTGATATTTGTTTGTAATGTCTACGATATGTTATCTTAATATATGTTTAGTATGTTCCAAATTACTACATTAAGATAAATTGAGCAGTTTTTCCCCCACATTGGTAAACCATACATTTGCAAGGATATCAAGATCAAGATTGGATCATTTATGTACTTTTTCAAATGTGAACTTCTTAATTGGCCTAATTGAAGTAGAGGAGGACCAAGAGAATGGATGTGTTGCCTTTGGGTTTGTTTAAGATTTTTGCGAATCTCCTTGAAGATCAATTTATGATATGATTTTGTAAGGTTAATGATCTTGCACATTCTATGTGATCATGTTCCACACATGTCAAACCGTAGATTTGTAACATTGATAATCAATTTGAGAGTGATTGCAAATAATTGGCTGTAATTTGCGGCATTTGTGTCGGTTATTATATTGGGAAGACATAATAAAATTGTAAAGATAACAAAATAAATATTTTTTTTTTTAAATACAGTTTTCTTAGACCCTGGGGTAGTTTTCGTATATAATTGCTGGGGTAAAGAATCGAAACCCAATCAAAACTCAATTGTTTTGGGACAGCAACAAATATGTTAGCAATTTACATGGTGGAGCGCGGTAATTTGCTTATTTGGGAATGATATAAAAAAAGTATGAACCTTAGAAAAATTTATTTTATTTTTTAATTATATTGAACAATAAAGGAAATTGTAAATTGCATGGCTTTAAATAGTGTATCTGGCAAATGTCGACCTTCAATGTGTACACACTGCTGCTTACGTTTTCTGAAGTTTTCATGAACTCTAACAAGCATGTCGATCTGGCGCACCACACAGTAACGCGGTCCGAATGCAGAGGCTTCTGGTGAAGTTCTCTGGGGTTTGTGTCACTCCAGTACCTTATATTTTGGTTGTTTACACACCCTCTAAGGTGAAAATGTACCTCATCAGAAAGGAACACAACTCCTTCACGGGGTATAGTTGCAAGAATTGACACAAAATTACTTCTCCTCACGTGTCCAATCCATGATGGAAACTGAAAGGCAGGCGAATACAAATCTCTTGTCAGCCCCTATAAGCCATGCACACTCTCTACTCTCTTCGACAGACTGCAGTGCAGAACATCAAATTACCGCGCTCCACCCTGTACTTCATTTATAAATTAGAATTTCATACAATTATTTATGAAATTTTATACGATTATTTAGGACAAAATTACGAGGGCGTTTGGAAAGGTAACAATCATATAAAAAGGTGTTTTGTTTAGCCAAAAACAACTTTAATAGACACTGCTACCGAAACCTCTCTTCGCCAAGCCCTTTCTTCTGGCTCAGAAATAGTAAATACTAGCAGGGGAATAAATTTGTAGAATATGCTGGATGGGACAGCAGTTCCTTGGCCACTTTATGGATATTTACCATGGCAACTACACAAGAGTACTCTGGTGCATTGTCGTGATAGTAGATAATTGTTTGATATTTTTGTCTGCTTTAAATTTGTATAAAATCTGTTCAGCTTTAAAAAAATTTTAATGTTAATCGTTTACTCCATTTATGATAAACGCTGTGAATGACACCGCATAACTAAAAAACTTAATTTACCCTTTTCCACCCCCCTGAACAAGGTATGGAATAGTTTTTCGCTTTGTTGTAAATTCTTGTTCTTTTTATTATTTGGCAATAACAATCAGTTGCCGCACGTTGAGAAGAATTAGAAGCTATTCGCGCTCGGTAGATAATTCGCCACACCCATCTAAACAGCTCTTTCAACTGGTCCACAACGAAGTTTTGGTTTTACCCTTCTGCGCCGGCCATATAGCGTATGCCGAGGGCTTTTCGAGGTGGACCACTATCATTCATTCGTACAACATGACCCAGCCAACGCATTCAGTCTATTTAAACTTGCTTGACTACGTCGATGTCGTTATACAGCTCATACAGATCATGGTACTCGCCCTTAACTTTGACGGTTCCAAATATTTAGCGAAATATTTCCGCTTGCAGACTTCCAAAATACATTGGTTCGCTTGTATCATATCCCAGGATTCTGCGCTGTAGAACAATATAGGTAGGATCAGTGTCTGGTGGAGTTGAATCCATGTTCGTCGAGAAATGGTTTTGTCATAAAATCGCTTGATTATCGCATAGTAACAGCAGTTTGGAATCAGCAACCGTCTTAAGATTTCCACGTTGAAACAAATAACTAAATTTTGTCCTCAGACCTACTTCAGTCTACTAATTCTCAATCCATGAAATGGCTGCAGTAACATTCCGCTGTCCTCAGCCAATGAAGTCGATATCATCGGCGTACGCAAGCAGCATGTGGCTTTTGTTGATGATGGCACCATTCCTGTTTACTGCAGCCTTCCGCATGATCATCTCCATTAGGATGTTAAAGAATTCGCATCGCAGACTTTCGCCCTGTCTAAAGCCTCGCTTGGTAGAAACTGACTCTGTCGGGTGTTTGCTTATTTTCACTGAAGACTTAGTGCCGATCAGTGTCATCCTGCAAAGTCGTATCAGCTTCACGGAAAAAAACAAAATCAGCCATAGCATCTTATAGTTTGTATCGCATCGAACTGTCGAATACAGCTTTGTAATCGACAAACGGGTGGTAAGTGCCGATCTGGATATCTTGGGTCTCCTTCAGGATTAGTTGTAGTGTGAATTTTCGGTCGGTCGTCTAAAGTCACACTAATAAAGTCCAATCAGGTTCGCCAAGATGGGTTTTAATCTTCCATATAACACACCTGGCACGACCTTGTATGCGATAGATAAACGGCTGATCAAGAGGTAGTTGGTGCACACATTGATCGACTTTCTTAAAGCACAGCCAATAATTGGGCATGCGTTCCTTTAGCCAAATCGTGTTTATTAACTGAGGCATGAGCGTTGCCAACTCATCTGCCGGCATTCAATAGGCACCCGCATGGGCGTAGGTGGACTCATACAACGAGATCTACATTTTATAGATGGATTCGAATGTCAGCTGGTTGAGAAGGTTTTCTAGACAGCGAAGTTGCTGTTGGCAACCTATGAAAGAAATGTAGATGACAGAAACAGGAATCGAACCCTGGCCTCCTGCATGATAGTCGCGCTTTCTAACTATGTTCGGCCTCGTATGATACCGCATACTTCCCAAAAACTAAGACAATAAGCCGAAGGAACCTTGTCGTCCTTATTCGGACATGTTCGGTGCACATTTGCCGAGTAAAGTCAAGTTAAAGTACTGAGACTTCAAATCAGGAAAGTTAAAATTTTCTGCTGATTCTTATGTTAAATAACCTACTGATTTTGAATATCACACGCATTATGCCACATCAACTAACATTTTATCGGGATGCCCCCTTTTTTAAAATTGTCCGATAACACTGCTCTGCATGAATATCGGTCACGACACTATTCTGCTGATTTTTTGGTAAAATTATCTCCTGAATCCGAATATCACCCTTATTTTTTCCATCACCTGCCTTTTTCTCGGGTAATCTATATCTATATATATAAAAGGCTTGGGTGACTGACTGATCCCTCCCCAGCCAAAACGGCTAAAGCTGGAACCGTGAAATTTAGAATGTAGGTTTCTTTTATGACGTAGGCGAGGGATTTTTGGAAATTCGGACTAAAAGGGGGTAAAATGGGCGTGACACCGCCCTATCTTTTGAATCATTATAGGTACGAAGTCGAGATTTAGTACCTATATCGGTCGTATAAGAAAAAAAAAGTTGTTTGTGGAAAGCAGGCGATGCCACGCCCTTTTATTAAAAAATGTTATATGGACCACATAAATGGACCGTTTCCAATTATATTTTCGTTGTGTGATACGGTTCATAGGGGCTCTATCGTAGGCTACATGAAAACATATTTAGACAATGGGGCGTGGCACAACCTACACAAACTGAATTTTTAATCGGTCATATCGCACGAGCCATTAGCGGTATGAAGATGAGATTTGCTACATATGTTACTGATACTAAGAGGATTACGTCTCGCTGGAAAATGGGCGGTGACACGCCCCTTTTGAAAAAAAATCGATATATTGGCGAATAAATAGACCGATTGCAATAAAATTTTCATAATCTATTTAATATTGCTTACAGGCTGTAGATAGGATGACCAAATTTGGGCTGGTAACAACCATTTCGTGTAAAAAGAATTTAGGAAATTCGTACTTTTAGGTGTAAAAATTACCAATTAGCGACAAAAATTAAACCATCAACACTTCAGCCAAAGGAGGTTTTCGAAATTCTTACCTTTAAGGGGTAAAAAGGCTAAAAGGGAATCAAATTGGTAATAAACGGCTAAAGCTACAGTCGCAAAACATGAAGTGAATATTTCAGTTGTGCGATGTGAAGTAATTTTTCGAAATTCGTTCTTCAGGTGTAAAAATACCGAGAAACGGATAAAACTGGTATTGTCGCTCGGAATAAAGTTTCAAAACTTTGAATCGGCTTCCTGTAAAATTATGAAAATTAAACATATAAACTTTTGCCTAATGGTATAATGATACTATTACAGAATTTAGTATTTTTCACCACAAAAATAAGAATGGAAGTACTTTATATGAAACTATATTTTGTTGAAGCATCTCGTTCTGCGACATTAATTCAATCATTTCTAAGTTATTATTAAAATTTATAATTCATCCCATTTATCTTGTATGAGCTATTGTCGAGATTGGCTGTGATAAAACTCGGACCTAGGTTACCAGCACGATAGCTGAGCGTTCTAACTATCATGCCCAGGTCGTTACCTTTACAATCGTTTACATTTAATATGAACACAGAAAAAAAACACAACTGTTGTTAAGTAATTAAATATATTTGTTAGCATTCAATTTCGATTTATAACAACTTTCCCATTTGAACATGTTTGTAAATTGTTATATTGACAAATTTTCAACCACATTTCAAATTTAACTAAAATACACAAATTGTAACTATGACAAAACTGTTTATTGTATTTAAAATTTTGGTTGTTGGCGCCTTTTTAATTAAATATTTAATTGTATTGACGAAATGGTATTCAATATGACAACTAGTTTGTCGTAATTTTTTTCTGTGAATGTTGGCATATTAATCTTACTCGGTAGAAAATAAGGTATGTAAAAATTTCTCAGAAATTTTCTTCTGCGACAAAAATTACAAAGATTTCTAGGTTATTTTTGCAGCTTGGTACGATATTAATCTGCATCCTGTTAATTGTAAACTAAATTTATTTCAATTCACTTTCAAATTTGTGTGAATTTATAATAATTTTCTTTAGAACATATTTAGCTATTCGCCATTTTCCTCTATAATGCCTATTGTTTTAAAATAACCCCCTTATTATATATTGCAAATTCTGCTTAATATCTGCATCTATACGAAATTCACATCCTTATTTTCCTTGACAATTGACATCGCAAACAATAAAGTCAAAAGAGAATAAACTAAAACGTTCATTATCAAATGATGTTATTACAGCCAGCAAAAATTTATTATTTTTGGCAATAGTCCCAAAATATTTTTTTAAATCTATTCAAATATGACATATAAAAATGAAAATGTATTTTCACAGAAAATAAATGAAAAAATAACACAACAGATAAAGACATTTTGTTGTTTTTATACCAGTGAAATTGATGAAAATATTTTCTCTATAAATACAAATGTCAAAAACTGTGAGCAGTGCAACGCAAATAAGCATTGCCACTGTGGCATCTCTAATATTTTTGTTATTTTAGGCAAAATGCAACTAATGAATGCCATACAAAGACAATAAATGTAACGGCCACACAAGAGATACAAAGGTCCAAGCACACACATGGAACCTCAACGCCCTTTGCGACGCATCAATAGCCCACAAACGCCTTACTCAGGAAGAGGATATAGCCCTACATACACACACATCTAATATAACATAACAACATCTTATGCTCTCACCCCACATTGTGGCAGTGGTGTAGCCTCAAATAAAACCTTAATGCTTTGGTTGACCATAGCCACACTGAAAGGATCTTTCAGCAAGCCCAACAGATCCCTTATGAGGATTTATGCTTCAATTGCTTCTAATTTGTATGCATTTCTCGTATTCGTTGTTATTTTAAGATGCTTCAAGAATAACATTCATATCCTTGGCAAAAGGATAAGTAGACCTTCTTGCTTTTAAGTAACTACTTTGAATCATTTTTGATGTCGTTGTTATGTTATTTTAGGTCTTACAATAACAATCCCTAAAATAACAATTCCACTGAATCAGCGTCTTTGTTTGATACGTCACACTATTGTGTGCGCACCATCGTCTTCTGCGGAAGTCGAGTTTAGTTCTTTCGAACAAATCAAGATCAATTGATAAGGAAGCTAGACATTTTCAGTTATCCTCTTGCAGCGTTCAAGACAAAGTGTAGAAAAACAAAAATACAACCTTTAAGGATTAGTATTCAGTTCAGGGCTTAGTCTAGCGATCATTATCTGCTAAAATTAAGTAATAGACAAATATGTCTTTTTGGCTTAAATTGAGAGAGTGGAAGGCATTGTTATAGATTTCAGTTAGAACATACTAAGATGTCTAGACTTTGTTTTCTTATGTTTTTGCTAAATGTCCTTTGAGTTTTTTTTGTTGTGCGAATGTTGCATTGTTATGAGTTCTAGTTCAATATGAGCCAGCATAAAAGTATGCAATGTTTTTTGTTGAATTTTTTATTGAAAACCCAGCAAACCTTTGTTAAGGGAGTTAAAATTAAAGCTTACAAGCAAGAATGCAAGAAAAAAGAAGGAAATGAGTGCAGAAGTTTTAGGAGCCGGCACCAAAACAAAAATGAAATAAAGTCCCAAAAATGGGGTTTTTTTTCATTATGAAACAAAGCTCCAATACCAAGAAAGAAATAAGATGCAAAAACACCACAATTCATAAATGAAATAGTGCCCCATTTTTGGGGTAAACTTGAACTAAGCCAATTAAACTACCTACCTGGGGAATGGGGGAGTTTTTATTTATTTTGGGACTATTTTGTTTACCAGTCCAGGCCATTGAACATCTGTTAATTGGCCATGCCACTGAACATTAGTGGCTTTACCTGGGGAACACTGCAATCCCTTCAGTGGTAGCAAATGTGAGAAGACACACTGTTAAGCAACCTATGTGGCGCTACCACCAATGCGTCGTAGTGGGTAGGTAACACAAGTTACTGAAGTTCAACACAATGGCTCTCTTAGTAGCTTTGGCAGCCGCAAGAAACTAGGATCGAAAGCGGTGGCATAACAAATCACTCTCCTTAAATAAAAAAAAAACTTTTTTGAAAATACGAAGAAAATAAAAACAAGAATTACACAAATGTTGTCGACCCCGGAAAGTATTTTAAGGACTACGATTAAGATTTAATTTAAAGGACTATGATTTATAGATATGGTGCCTCTATTCAATAGGCGGATGTCCTCGACACATACAAGTCTGACATCATACAGAAAATGAAGAGGCACGAATATGGATGTAGATTCATATTCGGCAAGAGAATTCGACAACTGGTCTCGCGGTTTAATCTTGCCAATGACCGAATAGCCACTATCCGCATCATGGCAAATTATTTTCACATCACACTGATTCCTGTACACGCCCCAATGGAAAATAAACAGACTCCGATAAAAGACTCGGACTGGTTAGCTTCGCTTAAGCAAAATCTGGGTAGTGAGTGGAACCAGTTTTACACATAAAGATGTCCACAAGGCAACCTATGATCAGAAGATAAAACAAGAAACCGAATTGTTGACGTGATGATCGAAGTAAGTCATGTGAATATACGGGGAAGTCATGGGAATATACGGGGTGAATTTAGGGCGTAGGTATGTTCGAGAAAAAATGGGGAATATGTCAGAAGTGAAAAATGACTGGGGTCGGTCATACATGTTACCCCTCTAGGAGCGACTGCGGGCCAATAACAGCGGTGGGAGCAAATGTTTTAAGAAGGTATTTTTCGGGGTAAACTGGGTGTGGCACCGCCCCATACAACTGGAATTTTAAAATGGCTGTATCTTTTAAACCATTATAGCTACGAAGTCGTATAAGAAAAAATAATTTGTTTATGGAATGTGGGCGGTGCAACACCCCTTTTTTAAAAATAGTTATATTGGCCAAATAAATGGACAAAATGCAATTGAATTTTCTAAGTGCGATACTGTCCATAGGGCTTCTATCATAGGCTACATGAAACATAATTAGACAATGGGGAGTGCAACCGCCCACACAAATCGAAATTTTAATCGGTCATATCTCAAGAGCCATTAGGGGTATGAAGATGAGATTCGCTACATATGTTACTGATACAAAGAGGATATCGTTATCTAGACGAAATAAATGGACCGATTGCAATGAAATTTTTACTGTTAAGTGCTGTCCGGAGGGCGTCTATCATAGGCTACATGAAAACATAATTAGACAAAGGGGCGTGACTCCGCCCACACAATCCAAAATTTCAATCGGTCATATTTTACGAGCCATTGAAGGTATGAAGATTAGATTTGCTACATATGTAAATGGAACATAACGTATTACGATTCGCTAGGAAATGGGCGGTGCCACGCCTCATTTGAAATAATTGGTATGTTAGTCATATAAATAGGACGATTGTTATTACAATTTCCTATATTTAAAATTGGTTAACTAATTGATTGGGTGAAATGGCTGTAGATAGGATGATAAAATTTGGGGTAGTTGTTTTCCTTTTCGTGTAAACGTCAACTAAGAATGGATTTTGGAAAATTCGTACTCTAAGGTGTAAAAAATTACCAATAAGGGATAAACCCAGACCAATCGGTTAAAGGTATAATGGCGAAAATTGATATGGGAATCCTTACTATCAAATTGGATCGAAGGTTTTTTCGAAATCCGATATTTATGGGTAAAAAAATGTCCAAAAAGGATGTAATCATACTAATTTATATGGGCTTGGTCCGTATGGAATTATAACGAAGCAAGGAGGGTTCTCGAGATTCTTACCTTTAAGGGGTAAAAAGGCCGAAAATGGATAAAAACTGATACTAAACGGCTAAAGGATTAGTCTTAAGAATTAAATTGAATATTTTAGTTGTACGATGTTAAGTAATTTTTCGAAATTCGTTCTTTAGTTGTAAAAATACTGAAAAACAATAAAACTGGTACTATCGCCCAGACCAAACAACTAAAGGTAGAGCTACGAAAATGTATTTAGCATTGCTCCCTATAGAATTAGATACCCGTCAGATGGTGTATTTTGAAGTTCGGACATTGGGGGGTAAAAAAGGCCGAAAGGGGATATAACTGGTACCATCGCCCATACCTAACGCTCGTATATTTTTTTGGGACAAAAACAGTACATTTCACTGAAATTTTTTAAAAAAGCAGTACATCGATTTGGAAAAACAGTACTTTTCGCAGTACAGATTTACATAGCATATATATTATATTTTATTCAATATGTAAAAAATATTAACAAACAATTCCAGAATCAACTTTTGTGGTTGTTTTGTATTTGTCGTTTGAAGAAATTTTAATAAGCAATGCCGGCTTCGTTTTCAGGTAGTTGTAGAAATCAACACATTGTACTTCATATTATATTGACGGTCAGAATCGCCTTCAATGTTTGCACATCTAATCGGGTTTAGTCTGACGTCCAAGTTTTGTTCACTCACCGATCTACATTCGAAACATTACCTTCTTTTCATTGCATAAATTTGTCGCTCGTTTTTGATATATCTAAATTGGGTGTGCAAATATACCGCATTTTCATTGGCATTGTACAAATTGTATTCCCTTAACTTGTTCATAACGGCTTCAACTTCATCCCATGAGTATAAAAGCATTCAAATCAAAGCCGGCAAAATTACCGAATAAATCAGTGCGTAAAGCAGCCATCTCAATCGAATTGTATCCATCGTCAATAAGTTTTTGATTTTCTGCTACTACAGCTGGGGATAAAAAATCATCCTCTTGACGCATTTTTAGTGTTTCATCTTGCTTATTTTTGAAGAAAACATTATTATTGCATGAATTCTCTGTTCGCCGTTTATATTTCTATTATGTATCGAAAAACAGTACTTTGAGGGAAAAAAGCAGTACGCAGTTTTTGATGTCGAAAAACAGTACTGTACTGCGAAAAACAGTACAGATACGAGCCTTACCCATACCAAATGTATATGGGCATAGAATTAGAGAAAATACCACTCAATTATAGTTGTGCTGTACGAAAGTATGTTTTGAACTTTTAGGGATAAAAGGGATTAAAGAGGTACAATCACTCAGACAAATGGGATAAAGCTACAATCACATAAATGTGTGTCCGTTCGTCTTATGAAACGTTTTCATTTTATCTGTATTGATTAAATTTTTAAGAAGTTTCATTGTAGGTACGAGTAGGGTGTTCAAAACCGAAACCGAAAAACCGTAAACCGGTTTTTTTATTTAAAACCGAATGCCGGTTTTTGCAAAAATGCCATTTTCGAATAACCGGTTTAACCGAGTTTTTTCCTTCGGGTACTCGGTTTTTTTTAAATTAGTTTGAAATTGAATTTTAAAATTTTACAAAGCTTCTAAAAGCTAATCCTGCAAGCTAATCCTGTGTACAGACTATGTCCTGCAATTTCCCCAAACAACGTAGTCTTTGCAACGATTTAAACATGACAATAAATAACATCCAAAATCCACCAGTGTAAACAAATTGCAATGACACAAGTCCATATGATGATTTCAACTATTACGATAGATTTAATAAAAGGACAGAAAAGTTCAACATCCTTCTAAATGCTCTTTTGCCAATAAATCCTACTTCCACAATAAGTGTTTTCTGTATCAAGCTTAAAAAACGAAACAGAAGAATTGACTCAAAATTTAACACTTAAATTGCATATTATTTCTTAAATACTTTTTTAACCAGTAAGAAAGTTTCAGTCGGGAAAGCCGACTTACATATACCCTTACCCTCAGTAAAACATATAATTTTCTAGTATATTGATATCATTACACGATTTCTAAAGTGGTCGAAGTGGTACATTTGTATGGGAGGTACCAGAAGGGCGTGGATGGACTTCGTTTTTTTTCTTCAAAACTTTAACCTGATTTAGCTTTAATAAATACAGAATTTTGACACGGTAACGTTGGGTGTATTGATATTACTACTCCATCTCTGAAGTGGGCGGAATTTGCATTTGTATGGGAGGTTTCAGCAGGTACGTGGCTAGGCTTCCAAATTGGTTCAACAAATTTTTTTCTGTTTGACCAGTACTAAAAACAGAATATGGTCACGATCGCGTTGGATCTATTAATAATATTAATCGATTTCTAAAGTGAGTGGTACCTGTTGGGTATGGGAGGTACCACATGGGGTAAGACTTCCAGTTATTTCTCCAAAACTTTGTCCTGCTATAGTTTTACTAAATGTAGGATTTGGGCACGATCACCCAATTCGATTGATATAACATACTAAATAAATGCATTTTTTTAAATCAAATTATGTTTTTTATAAGTATTTTTAACTTTTTAGAAAAAAACCGAAAAACCCGGTTAAACCGGTTTTCTTTAAAATGCTGTATTCGAAATCCGATTTTTCTCAATAATCAATTTTTCGAATAACTCGGAAACCGGGTTTCTAAAAAAAGGAGGTATTTGAACACTCTAGGTACGAGTGAAGCATCGCGAGCCGGGAAAGCTAGTATAATATAAATATTCAAAACATGTATTAAATATCATATTGAATTTAGGTCCAATAAATTTACATATAGCACTCCACAAATGCCTAGAATTTTGAACTTTGTATTTGTATTTGTTAAACATTTTTTTATTTAACTAAATATTTTTCCTGGGTTATTTGAATGTGTTACCAGTGTGCATTCGCAGGTAACGGCTACAGTCGTTTGCATTGCTGGTCAAACAGCAACAAATTGCATGGGCGGAGAAAAGTATGCAATACTTTTTGAATTTATTTCTTAGCGAGATTGGCTACAGGCACAAACGCACAAGAAAACTGAAATTATTAGCAATAATTGAATTAGAGTAAATGAACAGTAAAAGACTGATATCTTCATTAAAATAAATTTATAAAATTTCGCAGTCGATTTATAGTATTTTTTTACTAATAAGTTCATTTATTTTACTCTTAAGGTTTATGATGACGATGGAGAAGACAAATGATGATATTTTGGCAAATTTCGAAATAGACATCCAGCCGCTGCACAGTGGTCGATCTTGTATGGAGCGAGCGGCCAAAAATACTTCTAGTGGAGATATTATTGAGAAATTTTTTCCAAAATTCTATAAAAATATAATTAGTACTAAATCGAACAGACATTGGTCGTACCTAAGCCCCTCCCGAAACCCCACAATTATAAGGGTATTTTATATGATATTTTATTATAGTATGTAATATAGTATTATATAATACATCATTTTAACAGGCCAAAAACAGATTTATTTAAAACTGACTTATGATAAGATGATAAATTGTTAATTTCCGTTATCCCTTAATTATTCATCTGAAACTATATGTCCCTTAAAGGGACTTCAAAGTTTCAAAAGATATCATTTCTAAAAATGCAATTTTTTTTGATTTTCAACGGAAAAAAAAATAGTGTAGCCCCACTTTTCCCTTATTATTATATTAAAAAAAATAAACTGAAATAAAAAAATTATTAGAAATTTTCCGAACAGAAACAATTTTGGGCATAAACCCATATTGGGTTGTATGGGCGGTCAGCCGAGGGCGTGACCGATTTGGATGAAACTTAGCACGCATCTTTTGTTTATTCTAGGATTTTTTTTTAAATTGTACACTTTTCCTTGGATAAGATAAACTGTGTGCCAAAAATTTGATTTTATGCACAAATTCGATTTGAATTGTTTAAGCGGTGGGGGTGGCTGCTTTTGATGAAATTCGGTTTTTTTTATTATTTTCGTCGATATAATACCCGGTGCAAAATTGTAATGATCTTGAATCAACACTATTTAATGATAAAATGGGAGTGGTTAACGACTCATACCCAGACACCCACATTCACCCCATGTTAGCAAAAACTTGAGAAAATGTACGAAACTTGTTTTTAATTTATATGTTAACAATTTGTTTACAAGATTTCTTTTACACAATAAAAATATTGAATAATTTCATATAAAATAATATGTAATAAAATATTATAAAAAGGTTAAGGGGGGTTGTTTAAAAATATAACGATAGATACTCTTTGAAATAAAAAAAGAGATAAAAAACTTTGCGTATTCGTTTTTTAAAGCAGTTTTAAAATTATTAATATTAAGGCTGTTTTTTAGTCACAATACCCTTTAAATGATAAGCGACTTCAAAATTAATCTAGCAATTCGAAACCAGGTTTAAATAAAATTCGGACAAAAAAACAACGAGGCCGCTTTGGTCTGAGAGAGATAACACAAAGAGGAGCAAAAGTGAGCAGCTGATATTACCAATTTTAGAATCTTGAAATAATAAATAATAATCCAAAAAAAGTCCCATTGGAGACTTCAGGGGGGAACACAACTAAAACTCTAGTTAAAATTTACATATATGGACGAAAGAACACTAACAATGCAACTGGAAAAATATTAATTTTATAACAAATCTACAACAAGCTTAACACATTGTTATTATTTTAAAATATAGTTAATACCATGTAATTTAATATTCATTTCGATTTATTTCGACAGAAGTTTTTTTTCTTTTGTTTTAATTAATTTAAAGTAGCACTTAATTTCCCACTTTTCACACTGCAAAAACCAACTGTTTACTCGCTCTCTTTTTTGAAGCTGTTCTTAAAGAGTACAGATGGAATAAAACAAAAACAACTATAAATTTTAAAACCTTGTTTTTATAAGAAACAGTGATGCCACACTTGGTGACAAACTTCTGACTTTGATTTTTTTATTTTGGCCAATGGAATCGACCACTGTGCGCTGCCAGCTGTGCCATTATTGATAACTCACTACTCTGGTACTAACATTTTTGCAATACAAAGTAATTTCCCATAATATGATATTCAATTATGAAACAATAGTCTTAGTTTAAAGTATTATGAACTTCAACTGATATATGATGCAATAGTCATAGTTCATACCATTATCGTTTAAAAAAGGTGGAAATACTAAATGTCGACTCAAAAAAAAAATCGAAGAAAAAAATCATATTACCTTAGCATTTCATGAAGGATATATTCAAGAGCTTTTTTAATATTTTATTTTATTTATATTATTTTATTTTATTATTTTATATTTTTGGACTCCCAAACGAAATTGTTGTATTTTTTTTGGTGGAATGTATACTTTTTTACAAGAACAAATTTCTATAACATTGAATTGTACTTTAACAATGACCAGTAATAAAGGACCTCTAGAAATTTATTTACCTAACAAACTCTTTTCACAACCATAGTCTTATAAATCGAACAACTCATTTTTATGTTACAACTTATCTCCTTATATCTATTTCTCTTTTTCCTCAACTGTACTTAATTTGCTTTAATTGAAACAAATTAACACAATATTTTCTCTCCAGCACTTTGAAAAGGTTTCATCCCGTACGATTCTGAAAGGACAATTAAACTCTATCAATAAATACATTTCCTGACTCAAACATATAGAAATCATCATCAATCATGAGTCATCAAAAAAAAGACTACAATAAAATCGACAACAACAAAGCGAAGCAAATAAATTACAATCCAGCAGAGAGATCTTTATCAGTAAATCAAATAATAAGAAGCAACGCAGAGAAACAAAACCAAATTCAACATAGGAAATAAAACCATACCGTAAACAAAAGATAAAAAATTCAAATGAAATTCTATAATGTTTTCACATTTATCTGCAGTGTTAGCAAAACATACAACACTAGTAAAAGAAAATATTTACCAATACAAAACAAAGCAAACTGCAGAAGAAAAAAAAATACGCTCAGCGGGAGAGCGACATATTTATCAGAAATGCCTCAACAAATACTTGCTATCAATGGCACACAAAAGATTCTGCAGGAATATACAGTATACAAGAGACTTGCAGGGAATTGCTACACAAACCCCAATTAAAATTGCAGTCCTTACAGGATAAATGCTAAAATTACATTTAATTATAAAAAAGGACTTATTTACGATGCACTCGACGTCACTATTGATCTAGAGTGTTGAGACATCAATGTTATGGCAAAGTCTATGCTAACGAAAATATTTACAACATATGTTTGATATGTCGATCAAACAAACAACAAAATGCCACAGATAAAAGATATTATTACACAAATAAACTCCAACAGCAAAGAACAACCATAAACAATAGCATGTAATCATAGAAGCTATTTTCAAATTGGTTTTCATATAGATTGCTAACAATTATAGGTAATCAAAGGTCTGTATAAGTGGTATCAATTTTTATTAAAAAATTTGAAAGGAGCTGGCATTGTTCTTTTTAATTCCTTTTATTTTGTGCCATACACAAGAGAAGAAAAAAAGGATAATAAAAGGTTTATATGATGTGTATGCTACATGTATGAGTTGTTGCCTTCTCTGCCATGACTCATTGGGAGTGAATGAAGCAAGAACTCTACTCTTAATTATACCATTAAAATGAGGTTATTAGGGCTAACCAACATGATTGGCATGACACGGATGTTGAGGGGTCTAGCTCGTTGCTATATCAAATTAAAGGTAATTTTTATTGAGCTGCTATGGAGCTGAAGGTAGGTAACCTGTATCAATTTTCTTCCATCGGCAGATTTTGGAAGAATTAAAATTAATACGATAGGAAAAAGGTCTTAACATTTTCTGGCAAGGGAAAAACAGGAATATTTCTTTTGGTGGGTATATTAAATTACATATTATTTTATATTGCCAATATATATTATTTTGACATTGTACTGCATCCAATATAATCCAAATATTTTGTGAAATTTAATACACAGTAGATGCTGTTTATATGAAATACCGCCTATATGAAATATTCGCCTTCTTTAGACATTTTCTTAAGCATTTGATAGGATTAAATATCGCTTATATATAAACGTCGCATATATCAAATATATATATATATATAATAATGTTATTTATATGGCAAAGACCGCAAAGAGGTCAAAATTAATTTTGTCTATTAATAAATTTGTCGCCGCTGAGTATATTTCTGTTGTAGATAGATGTACTTGTAACGTCACGTAGAAAAAGGTGAAATTTCGACCTATAAAAAGGAAACTAAAAAGGAATTCAAACTTTTTACCTATGAGTGGGTACTAAGATTAAAATTAAAATACAAGGTCTTGTCGAGTGTGTTTTGGGAAAGACTAAAGCCCAACGTAGCAAACATCATAATCAGTGTAGCTTGCGAACTAACTGCTGAATCCATGACCGACCAGATATTCTTACTTACTTACTTAAGTGGCCCATTACAACTTACGAACGTGGTTCATAAATTTGAGGCTTGAAGTATCAAAGAATTCCACACGCTACGGTCTTCTGCGTGTGTTCTCCAGTTAGTCCTACCAGATGATGGCACATCACCTACCACTTGGTCCTTCCAATGAAGTTTGGGTCTCCCTGCTCTGAGCCGTCCTTCAGGTACGCCATACATTTCTCGCTGGATCACTTACATCCATCCTGGCACCTTGTCCCAGCCATCGTAGTCGTTGGATTCTGACTCTTTTAGCTACGTCGATGTCGTGGTAAAGCTCATGATGCATCCGATGGCCAAATTAGCTGTCGACACAGATAGGTCCATTTATTTTTCGATGTACTTTTCTCTTAAATACTCCCAGGTTTTGTATGTCTGTTGTCGTAAGCAACCACGATTCGGCAACAGAACGGGTTAAATTACCACCTGGTATAGATGTTTCTTAGTTTCCCTAAATAAGCTAAAATTAGCACCTAGTATAGCTGTTTCTTAGTATTTCAAAGTAAGGTGCTGTTACTAAAGTAATACCGAAGTCCTTAAACACATATATCGGCGAGCACTATTCCCCGCTTGATTGCTTGGCTGACACTATTTTTCTTGTTGACTGAAGATCCGAGGTAGGTAAACTTATCGACTACCTCAAAACAATAGTTGTCAACGTTGACGCTGCGTCACCATCGAGAGGACTCTTTGTTCGTCAAAATTTTTCTTATTATTCTTGTTTTGTCCTCGTTGACCGGTAAACCCATTTTTGCTGACACCTTTTCTGGTGATGAGAAAACTGCAGTACATCCCGCAGATTTCGGTCAATGACGTCTATATCATCGGCATAGGCTATCTGCATGTGGCTCTTGTGGAATATGGTTCCAGACATGTTGACACCAGCCTTTCTCATCACCTTCTACATAGCTATATTAAATAGTGTACAGGACAAGCTATCATTCTGCCTCTGAGACCTCTATCCGTGTTGAATGGTTCAGAGTGATCTTTACCAATCTTAACCAAGGATTTAGTGTTGTCCACGGTACAAAGTCGAATCAGCTTTGCAGGAAAAACCAAACTCAGACATGGCTATATGAGGCCTATTCCTTATCGGCTGGTAGGTGTAGCTGGTAGGTGTAGATATGCTTCTCATTTGTTTTCTCCAGGATTTGTCGTAATGTGAATATTTGATACGTTGTAGATTTACCAGGTCTAAAGCCGCATTGATAAGGTCCAATTAGTTTTTCTGCAATTGGCTTTAGACGTTCACAAAATATGCTCGAAAGGACCTTGTACGCAATCGGTAATAGGCTTACTCCACGATAGTTCTTAAATTCACTACGATCTCCTTTCTTGTATATAGAACATAACAGACTAAGACTCCAATCCCCGGGCATGCTCGCCTCCAGCCAGATGTTCTTCATGAGCTGATGCATGCTCCTAGTCAGCTCTAACCCGCCTGTCTTTAACAATTCAGCAGGAAGACCATCGGCACCAGCCGCTTTGTTGATTTTAAGGCGGGATATTGCCACACGTAGCTCGCCCTGGCTCGGAGGTGGACAGTTAATACCATCGTCATGGATTGGAGCGGGGTCTTCTGGAGTGATCCGTTTCCAGCAGATTTCTGAAATGTTCTTTCCATATCTTCAGAAGTTATCCGGGTCCGTCACTAGCTGGCCACCACTGTCCTTGCAGGAGGGCAAACCTGTTCCACGCATTCTCGCCTAAACTTTCCCTCTACTTCGGAGCAACTCTCTGCACTCATCCTGTCTCTTCTTCAACTCTTTCTTTTTCCGTCTTTTTCAGAGCAACTCTGTGCACCCATCCTGTCTCTTCTTTAGCTCCTTCTTTTTTCGTTTAAAAAGAGAAGTTACCTCTCGTCTCTTCTCCCTGTGTCGTTCACGAACAGCTCGAGTTGCCATTGGTTGCAGTTTCGCGTTGTATGCAGCATCCGTCTCTTTCGTAAACTCGTAGAACTCGTTTTTTTCCTCATCGCTTTTCTCTTCTGTTGGAGCATGGTGTTATGTGGAAAATCTTTGTTTGGACTTTTATGGTGGCTATACGTTCACACACTGGGTTGAACCTTGAAACTAAGTGTCGCAATAACTTGCCAACCACAAATCCGCATCCAAACTCGTGCTTGTCCGCATGGCTACTATAGTAGATGTGGCACGTCCCGTCCACCGGATTTTCTGTAAAGCGGTTATGTCAGCCTTGTATTCTTCGAGGACTTCCGCCAGTTGGATGAAGGCTTCTGGTCTATACAGTATTTTAACATTCCAGTTACATGTCCTCATATCATGGTCCTCAATTCGTTTGCGATGGTCGTCAACATTTTGGGGGGTCCATTTTATTATTTTCTTACTTTTTTTTCGTTGCAATAGTTCAGACGTCGCACATTGGGTTGAATCAAAGCCAAAGTCGCTATTAATTCATATTTTCAAGTTATTATTTTTGAATAAAACTTTGTGTGGAGTAAAATTAGATAAAATTCTGCATCACTAATGATCAAACTCAATGTTGAAAGGTACTTACTTTTTCTGCAGTGTGCTGTCATAGTAAAATATTTTTTCGTGTTTTTTCTAAAAAAAATTTAAATTCAACACATTTCAAGTGTCATTTTCTCTGTTTAAAGGATAATTAGTAACGGTTTTTAAGATGGATCCATCAACTTAAGGTATTTAAGTGCATGTTTATGAAAGTTTTGTTAAAATTGTGTTTGTAGAAATATTTTTGGTGATTCTTTTAAAAATGTTCCAAATTTAGAACATTTCTAATGTTCGATAGAATAGAAGTTAAAATGTTACCAATTGTTCGTTCTAAGAATTTGTCATAAAAAAGCCTATGATGTCATATATTCGAGAAAAAAAACGTCCGCATTCGAATCCGTTTTTAAAATATTTAAGGTTTTCTGAAAATACTGTGTTGGCTTCAAATATTTTACAACCACAATTAAAATTCTTTACAGTAAGACTCCGGGCTATAAATTTGTATATTAAAAAAATGATTAATTTAAAAATATTTTTGTTTATATAAAATTTGAACAAAATATTTTTAATATGTAATAAAAAAACCATTCTAAAATAAGCAAAAATTTAAGTTAATTAGCAATTCGTCATCTTTAAAATCCTTGTCTTAATTATCAGTGTAAAATTTCTTCTAAGTAGTGATTTGTACTAATATGTTCATTTTATTCAATTTCATCCTGAGCGGCTGTGTTCTGCTCACAATTCATAGAACTCTTTATCCCTTTTCCTACTGCGACAGAATTTAATATCTTTGAATAGATCAAATGAGATTTCTCGCCTCCTTCGGTGTTTAGTGTTAACATCTTCATGCTGTTTACGCACTGTTGTGTAATTATTTTGAACGAAAAACTCAAAATATTTAAGACTATCTTAAAAAATAGTTGTAGCAATGTCAACGGAATGGCATTCCTGGAATGTTAATCAGGGTTGGAATGTAAGTGATTGGCTTACTTGAGGACAATAAGAGGGGTCCTGTAAATGGTCTTAGTGTACATAAAGAGGTAAAGATTTTATGTAATTTTTTTATAATAATTTGTTTGGTAAAATCACAATTTATTCTAGGCTGATGTACATCAATTATAATATCATACCTATGTTAGAATCAATCAACATTTGATGTGAATGTATTAAAATTTTTAATAAAGAATGCACTAGTGTAGGTTGATGATAATGTCTCACATATGCGAAAAACAAGCTTCTAAGCATTGAGATAAATAGTGCGCCACCTATCGTAAATTTTCTGTACTATTATTTAAGTAACTACATACAAACATAAACCTATAAAAAAAACACCACTATTATTAAACAACATTGCTCAAAACTAAATGAAAATATCTGAATCTACAAGACAATCAGTATTAGTTTTCAGAAAATAATTTTGTTTTTTCTTGCATTAAAGCTTCTTTACGGAACCTACGGTATATTAGGTAATTTTAAATATCTGTTTTATAAAAGTCAGTGTTTTTTTTAGAAGATTTTACTAGATATGAGATTATTTACTACGAACAATTGTTGAATTGCTCTCACTGAGAATTTAGAGAACAAGTGTTTTATATATAAAAAAATATATTCTTCCAATTATCTACACCAAATGTAACTACTCGTACAAATTACATTGACAAGCCATCAAACCATATGTATCCGAAAAGAGTCTTTATCGAAGCTATCACGCTCTTAAGGAGCCCAAAAAACAATCATCACTTCTTTCTCAGTCGGGAATATTTTTGACTGCTCAAACATAAATAGAAGCTGGACAGCACAGTGGTAGATTTGAAGTATGGGAATCTACAAACTGTGTGATTTTTACAGAAAAAATCCATTTCACATAACTCTTGTAAAACAAATTCTATTAGCAATAATAGAATAGATCTTGAACCGAACGACGAAAACACATTCATTATTAACACATATAGATCAACAATACAGAACAAGAGCAGAAAACATTTTTAAAAGCAAATTAGGTGAATTTATGACCAATATCCTTTTTGAACAGAAAAATTTAAGATTCAAGTATTAAAACTACAATTTAGTAGACTCACAGTGTTGCCTTGAAGGATAACAATTGGATGGAAGTTGTTATCTATTATATCCATAGGATATTTTCGCACTAAATATCTGCAGTTTGCATTTAAGAAGAAACAACACTTTTCAATTATGTATATCATTTTAGAAAAACAATTCTCCTTTGTCTTCTCTGCTATTGCATACGACATTTTTATCATATAATTACACAACAGGATAACAATTTCAATGCCACCAGCATTATAGCAATAACATTTCAGCCCAAAAATGTATCCACACAACAGCAGTCGCCAAATAAGCCTTATTCCTATCGATCATATTACATAGAATTACACAGACAAACAGAGAGAAGGCATAAGACATAAGACAATACCAAAACCATTTGGTATACCACCAACCACCAGCATTTGGTGGATTACAATGGTTAACCTTGTCAAGACATTGCCAAGGATTCTGAGTAAATACCTCCACTGTCAGCATAGCCAAACAAAAGCCAATAAATATTTTCCAAAATCGGCTTAAATATTTTGAGTAAATCATACAAAATAATTACACAACAGTGCATAAACAGCATGAAGATGTTAACACTACGCACCGAAGGAGGCGAGAAATCGCATCTCCTTTATATACAAAGATTGCAAGATAAGAATATCGCATGCTTGCTGCAGCAGGAGAAGGCGGAAAAGGTATTTGTATGAATGTGTCCTTTGAAATTTAAGCATGCAGCGACTGTAAACCTTATTGTGCGTATACCTCTGCTGAGGTTGTAATTGAATAAAATGAACAAATTAGCACAAAACACTGTGCAAGGAGCAATACGACACCAGAGAGGCCATGAGTAGGTATTTCAACAATGATGAGCAATTGATGGTACAGAAGGGCTACGAAGACAATAGCGTTATGTTTTGGCGCAAAATGCACAAGATTCGGCTTGTCACTGGTGGGGGTGTAGAAGTATTTACATGTGATAATGGAACGGAAATAAGGTACCATGATAGGCAGTAATATGCAAAAACAAAAAAAATTAACTGCAAACGGGTCCCTGATAATGGTTAGCTATACATGGGCCCGAAAACTTGGTGTAAATTCTTAACCATAACAAATCACAAAAAATTGTCAAAAAAAACTATAAAAATAATTGTTAGAACTTAGAAGTACATTAAATTTGGTGCACAAATAATGACTTTAATATGGGCTTGTCCTAGGATATAGACTGATTTCTTTTCACCACACCTGATGTAGTGCATACTGTAATGAAAATACGATTGTTTGATGAGTAGGTTCCAACTTTATTCTATAAAATTTTGTACTGCAAAAAAAGGGGAGTTGGTATGATAGGTGGATCCCAGCAAACCAAAAGTTCCGACATAAGCTGATATCCGACATGTCAGCACATTGTCTGAACTCTTCTTACCGAAATCGTACCGAAAATTTTATTTATTTTGCTTTGATCACTGCTAACCCGAGTGATTGCGGATCTTTGTGTCGGAGGAAACAACAAATTGTTATTGAAGAACCAATAAATTTCTCTTCAGGTTTTCCTACGATTTACATCCAGAAATCTTTCAGACATCGGTAGGACATACCTGATTTCCCTAAGGTGCGTTGGTCAGACTTCGTATCAACCACTCCATACGTTTTTAGTAACAACTTCGGTCTGATTTCGGATATGAAGGCTTCGGGCAGAAATCGGTACGACGCGTCGGCAAGTCCATCTGAATTACTTCAGATATTTGGTAAGATATCGGTTTGAACGACTACGATGGCTGGGATATGTTGCCAGGATTAATGTAAATGCTCCAGCGAGAAAGGTGTTTGAAGGCGAACCTGAAGGACGGCGCAGAGCAGGGAGACCCAAACTTCGTTGGAAGGACCAAGTGGTTGGCGACGTGCCACCATTTGGTAGGACTAACTGCAGAACGCACGCAGAAGACCGGAGCATGTGAAATTCTTTAATACTTCAGGCCTTAAATTTATGAACTACGTTCGTAAGTTGTAATATGCCACTTAACGACGCTTCGAATACCCCCTTTAAAAATTTCCTACGATTTACATTCAGAAATCGTTCGGACGTCAGTACGACATGTCGTACATACATCAGATTTCCCTCAGAACCATCGGTCAGACTCGACTTCGGCCCGATTTAGGACTCGATATCGGAATATTTTTCTGACCAACGTACCGATTTCTGTCCGATTTCTGAGCATTTTGTTTGCTGGGATGTTACTTTAGCCTCTCACATCCATTTTTGACAATATTTTTTTACAAATACTGATTGTAAACTGTTTATCTGAGCTGAGAATGTTGTTAGGCATTTTTCAAACCCCAAAAAGGAGGAGTTTCGCATTGGATATGGGAGTAATTTTTGTCAAAATTTATCTCAAGTTTGAAAATACTTATCTTTAGAGGATAGAAGCTTGTGTACCAAATGTCACCTCGATAGCTATAGACCTACTACTGTAAATGGGGGGAAAGACGAACACGGACAGACGTGGGGTGGTTTTGTCAGATCAAGCTCATCTTGGAACTTAAGCTACGTTTAGAGGATAGAAGGATGCATACCAAATTTCAAACAGAAGGACACTTCACAAACGTGGAATTTGTATGGGAGGTATAAGTATTTGTTTCCTAATTTTGCTCATCTTGGAACTTAACCTCCCTTTAGAGGTCATAAGCTTATATAACAAATTTCAGCTCGTTTATCTTAAACTACAGCTGTAATCGCGGGGACAGACCGACGGACAACCCCAAATAGGGGGAGTTTGTATGGGAGGTGGTAGTAGTTTTTGTTCGATTATGCTTATCTTGGAACTTAACATCCCTTTAGAGGATAGAAAGTTGCAAACAGAATTTTAGGTCGTATGGGAGGTGATAGTAGTTTTTGTCCGTTCCCGCTCATCATCGAACTTCACCTCCTTTTAGAGGATAAAAGCTGGCATACCAAATTTCAGCCCGATAGCTCTTAAAGTACCGCTGTAATCACAGGGTCAGACCCCCAAAAAGGGTTAATTGTATGGAAGGTTGGAGTTGGGCGATCTTTGTATATAGAAAGAAAAAAAATCGTGGAAACCCCAATCGTCAACTTGGCCAAGTTAGTCATAGAAGACACCTAATGAAATATATTAAATTGTCTACTCGGACTGAGGAGAGAGTCTCTAGATTTTCTATATAACATATTACTAATAATCTTGGCCTCCTACAAGCTAGAGTGCGACTATATACGCCGATCGGGATCTGCCGTATTTGGGCCACAGCGATCTATCACACATATAATCCTTCACTAAGCCTTAAAGGTTTGACTCCCTCTTCCAGAGAGTCATGATTAGTCATAGTACAGTCCCCTCTGGCCAATAGGTCTGCTAATTCATAACCGGGCCCCCACAAAGGCTGAC
Organism: Muscina levida; assembly: GCA_964034835.1. Classification (NCBI taxonomy): domain Eukaryota; kingdom Metazoa; phylum Arthropoda; class Insecta; order Diptera; family Muscidae; genus Muscina; species Muscina levida. Next base: position 144,892,045 of record OZ035883.1, on the reverse strand, counting down.
ATCCAGATGCTATAGTCCATCCAACTTCTACTTACAGTTCCACACCAACTTTGATTTACACAATGTAGAATTGATCTCTTTTATTACAGACATACCGGGACCAGCATGATGGTTAGAACACGCGACTACCATGCGGGAGATGCAGTTTGAACTCCTGGCTCCAATCATCTAAAAAAGTAAACAAATTGATTATCCTTTCATTGCCGCCCCTTCATGTTGTCGTCAGCACATCGCAGTATAAGTGTCGAGTCAATCGGCATGTCTAGTAAAAGTTTCTCAAACAGTGACGTTCGCATTCGTCGATAAGCAAGTAGGTGCCTTTAGAAAGCGAGTTAATTCAAAAGAACGCGAAAATTAGTAATTAATTAGTAATTAAATTAAGTAATTAAGTAGACTATCCATACAGATAGTTATCCATCTGCTAGTATCAATTCAACATCCCACAATAGCTTCCGCAGCTTTCTCAATGGTCAGTAACTCAGACTGAAAAACTCTGCATTCAATATGTAGCCTGAAAGAAAGGCTAAGCTGTAAATCCAGATGGGCTCTGCTCCATTTTCGAACCGTCAGTACTGACAGAAATAGAGTCACCATAAGTAGTTCCGATTTCTATGTTTCCAGAATTTTAACGGCCACTTTACAGAAATCCGCAAAAATTAATATAAGGTGAAAGATGCACAGAGTCGTCTTTACGCAAAAGCCGGAGAATATTCGCATGACCACGTGTGGATTGATGCAAATTGCCAGCTTACCTCAGCCTGATAGCCACTCGACCGCAATAATCTTGACGTAAGTGTTCAGTGGTGCAAGGCACAGGAACACATCCAAAGCAGCTTGCGTTGTGCTGCTTCCAGCACCAGTAATCCCCATAGCAGATATCCTTTGGATTTAGCTGACCATTTTTATTAATTACTCTTACCTATACCCTCTCACCAAACCACACATCCATAGTAGCCATATTGTGCTCTTCGAGTTGAGTCCCCAACTTTAACCTTTAAAGTTCCGGCATGCATGAAGGGTATTAAAACCCCATTTGACCTTTAATCATCCAAGAATTCAACCTCAGCTTAGAGGATAAAAGCTTGTATACCACATCTGGTTCTTATACTGCGGCTGAAATAGCACAGAGAGACAGGCGACTCGGAATTCGACGCTGACCTTTACTATACCCTTACCCTACGTGTTGGAGGGTATATATCATTTGATACGACCCAAAAGTGTAACACATAGAAGGAGTCTCTTTAGATCCTAAGTTTCTTTGAACCAACTTCGATTCATGACTGTTTAAGTCATTTGAGCCATATCCGTCTGTCTGTCTGTCTGTATTGAAAATGGCATACCTTCTGGTATATCCTATACAAATGTACCACTCCGCCCACTTTAGAAATCGTGTAATAATATCGAAAAAGCCAACGCGATCGTGCCCAAAATCTGTATTTAGTAAAACTTAATGAAGATCAACCTTGGAAGAAAAAAAACTGGTAGTCTAGCCACGCCCGATCTGGTACCTGCCACTATAAAAATCGACTAATAATATCAAAACAATTCAGCCAACACGATCGAGTCTAAATACTGTATTTATTAAAGCTACAACAGGATAAAGTTTTGGAGAAAATCCTGGGTGTCTAGCCACGCCCGATCTGGTACCTCCCGTACCCACCTGGTACCGCCCACTTAAGAAATCGATTAATATTATTAATACAGACCACGCGATCTTGCCCAAACTCTGTATTTAATAAGCTCTATCAGGGTAAAGGATTGGAGAACAAAGCAGGAAGTCTAGCTACGCCCCTTCTGGTACCTCCCTTACTAATGTATCGTTCCATCCACTTTAGAGATGAAGTAGTAACATCAATACACCCTATGAGATCGTGCTCAAATTCTGTATTCTATTAGACTATAACAGTGTAATGTTTTAAAGAAAACAATTAAAGGTCTAGCCACGCCCCTTCTGGTACCTCCCATACAAAAAAACCATTCCGCCCACTTTAGAGATGGAGTGTTAATATCAATAAATCCAACACGATCTTGCCCAAATTCTGTATTTAGTAAAGCTAAACAGGATAAAGGTTTGGAGAATAAATCAGGAAATCTAGTCACGCCTCTTCTGGTACCTCCCACACTTATGTATCGTTTCACCCACTTTAGAGATGGATTAATAATATCAATACATCCAATGCGATCGTTCTAAAATTCTGTAGCCCCTTCTGGTACCTCCCATACAAATGTACCACTCCGCCCACTTTAGAAATCGTGTAATAATATCAATATACTAGAAAATTATTTGTTATACTGGGTGTAAGTCGGTTTTCCTGACTGAAACTTTCTTACTGGTTTATATACACATGTCAAAGATAGCAAATCTGCTTATGAGTGTTACAATTGAAGAACGAAACGAATATACTCTTCTGTCCGTTCGTTGTGAAGAGTATACAAATAATTATACTCAAATAACATGTTATTGTTAATTTTCGTTATTTCCGTTACAAATTAATTAAAACAACTTAATTTTCTATGTGGTAAATGTACATCCTATAAAAATCCAAAAATTTACACCAGTGTTTTATAATTAATATCACAATGTGTCGTATTTAGATATCATTCCATTTTTACTATCACGTTGTAGCCAAAACAAATAATTTTTTTATTTCTTTACAAGTCATAAACATTTTCTTTCATTTTTAATAAACAATAATTCGTGCTCTTCTATATATTTCGTGACATTTGTATAATTATTTACCAACACACAAAATTAAATCATTTTGAAAATGTCATAAAAAACTGACGTAAATTCTCAAAAGACTTTGTAATTACAAATCTACAGTGAAACAACCCCTGATATGCCTCTTAGGTTGCCAAAACGGAATCTGAGACAACAATAAACATGTCAGCAGTGGTGGCCACGTCTTTCTGGCCAACATTGAGGTCTAACACAAAAACCTTGAAATGTCTTCAAGCAATCTTAATCTCTTCAAGAGAAATTACAAATATGACAAGAAAAAAACATCAAACTTATTGTTTCGCTTATTTGCAGAAATGAAATCTTTATAGAATCTGATTTTTGTAATTTTAATGAAAAGAAAATTTAGAACAATAACTTTCATACACAATAATTCCCTTACGTCCTTAGGCAATTTAAAAGATTATTATATTAGAGAGCACAACAGCAACTGAAGTCTTTCGAAATCCTTTGTCTGCAACAGATCCTAGAAACTGATCTGCTTTGTTAGAGACATGTATGTATGTTTTTTTTGTGCGTTAGCCTGCTTTCTTGTCTTTGTCGTAGAATGTCCTTTTCATCTTTGTCACTTCCACTGAGGAAGGAGAGCATTAAAGTGTCAGCAAGAGTATAGCAATAGCAAGAAACAAATAATGATGGCCCATTTTGTTGTGTTGCTTGACTTGACATTACTTTGCCCTGTTCTTTTCGAGGCTATTTATCATCAGCCTTTGCTTTGCCTTAGGGCATTTTTTGTGTTCCTTTGCCTTTTGTGTGTAGGAGGCCTTTTGTGTTGCACGATTTGTATGTGATCCTTTGTGCGAAAATATGTGTAAACGAGCAAAAATTTGTAGAAATTGCTTCTTGTCGAAACGTTTGTCTCAGGCTAATTGCTATGCGTTTCAGTTTAAAATTGTTTGCTTTGAACGACATCGTAATTGGCTAGGACAGTGGGACAAAATAGGCATAGAGAAGGGATATTAAAGAAAAGTACAAAACGGGTTGTTTGTAAAGATGATTGACTAAAAAGAACGATTTTGGTGAAGTGACATCAACTAAAATACGGCATTGTTTTCTCAACTCAGGATATATCATAAAAAGATTTTATTTTTTTTTATAAAATTTATAAAAATTTTAAAAGTGTACCGATCCAGATTTTTTGTTTTAGTTTCGGAAATCATTAATTTAAATAAATTATTTTCATTTATAGGTCAAAAATTTACATTTGATTTCAAAATATTATATATATCGTTCAATTATTTATAATTATTTAGTATACTCTTGTTAAAAACTTTATAAAATTTAGACCGTTTATAATATATTTAGTTTATTTTAGAAACGAATATTGTGTTGTTGTAATTTAGTTTCCACGATTTTTACGATTGTCTGTTGAGTTAGTAATAACCTTACTGCAATAACAGTCGTGTTAAATGACCCTGTAGGAAATTTAGAGACCGCTGTAAGGTATCAAAGTATTATTATAAACTTAAACTTCACAGCATTGATGATTAGCATATGTTTTTTATGGAATCAGAATTCGTTGCTGGTCATTTACATAAATATATGTTATAAAACCTACCACGCCTACTTATGGGCGTTACAGATGATAGAACAAACTGAATAAATCCTTCGTTACGTAAGTGCGCCTGGTAAAGGCTATCAATGTATTCTGTATCGATTTCCTATTGACTTTACCAAACAGCTTACCAAATAATATAAATGTTCATAGGTACCACGATTTCTTAGCAATCCATTCTTCTTCAAAATGGCTAAAGGTAACCACATTATATATTTGGTTTGTTTTATAATATTCGTAACGACTTTTTGTTATTTTATTTCTTCAGCGATATTTCTTGTAATTGCCTTATGGCATTGTTTCCTGATAAGCTCTGGAGAATTTCGGGATTTTATCATAGAAACCGGTGTGCCTCAGATACAACAAGCTATATATCCTAAATTTGTATAAAGGAGAAAATATTTAATATTTTTTTTGTATCCTTGAATGGTATATACCATTATAATAAAACATGATCCCTTTTAACATGACAAACCAAAATGATCATAAAGGAATACTTGGAGTAAGTTAATCGGGTCTTGTTACTGTGATTGTGTTCAGTGATACTAATATTGAGGGAATGTGAGAGCCAGGAAACATACACCGATAGGACCAAAGTCTACCAATTTTGCCAACAGATTCAGAGTTAGATTTTGGTAAAGAATCGTAATTTTTTTAACCAACAAACAAAACCGAGAGTATGCATGGCTGTTATCTTATCTTAGAACTAACACCAACTTAGAAGATAAAAGCTTGCACGCTTGGACAGCCTTAAATGGTGGGATTTGCATGGTAGGTGGGAGTAGCTTTTGTCCGACATTGCTTATTTTTGAACTTAACTTCCGCCTAGGAGAGAAGCTACCAAATTTCCGGGGACAGACAGACGGAAATTCCCATAAAGAGAAAGTTGTATTTTGTTGTCCGATCTTGCTCATCTTAGGACTTAACCTCCGCTTAGAGAATATAAGCTTGGATATCAAATATCAGCTCGATAGATCTGAAACTAAGCTGTAATCGCAAGGACAGACAGACACCCCTAGAAGGGGGAATTTGTACGGGAGGTGGGAGTATTTTGTGTCCGACATTGCATATCTTAGAACTTAACCTCCGCCTAACAGTAATCGCGGGGACAGACAGACGGACGGACAGACGGAAAACATCTCATAATTTGCCCCAGATCATTAATATATATGCACAACGCTTCCTTATGGGCGTAACAAATGGAAGAACAAACTCAATATACACTTCAGAATGAACATAAGGATTTTTTTTTCAAATTATAACTCTCTTTGATTTTTTTGGCTCTGTTGCAACCTGGAGTGAAAATTTTCAATGACGGCCTGACAAGTATTTCGGAAAAGTTCTGCAGTTCTTAGCGAGTGCGTTCCTTTAGTTTCTAAAGAACCAATGTGTTGCTGCTGTTGGGATAAGCCTGTACTACGAGATGGTCAGTTAATGTCATCCCTTTAAGATATCACTTTTTAAGCAAATATTTGATTTGGAGACACGACAAGTTACTTAAAACAAATTAAATTCTGTAATGCTAGAGCAAAACAAAACTGTAGTATGGCAGTATAACGCTCTGTGTTCACTGTAACGTCATGTCCTTTTTAATCTTTATGAAAGTATGGACCAAAAATGTCTCTTGCTGACAAATATGCCCATGCAGTTACCTTGGTTGAATCCATGCTACAATTTACCATTAGTGTGATTCCAATAACTGCAATTTAAATGTTCGATAGCGTAAGGCAGCCCATAGCCTCGCGAGGCCGTCAATAAATGTTCTTTTCACACAGACACGATCGGCAATTTTCATTCGAATGTTTTGTTTGATTCAGAACATTTAATTCCTGTTTGTGCATAAAAATTCGGCCTCTCGCAGAGCTGAGATTAGCGAATTTTGTGCCTGCACAATACTGTTTGTTTGCTGAGTGGACCTAGGACCATTTGTAAGAGGACTCCAAATTAGATTGAAAAATCATCAATACAAGTCCCATTTTCAGATGAATGACTATGTTAATGACGAGGGAAGAGCGGGATATTTCACCATAAACTTTTGTATTTTTGCAACGGCGCTTTATAAAAATAACAACATTATATAGGTTTACAAGATTAAAAATAATCGGGATCCTTGGCATATCCCTAATCTTGAATGAATAATATAGGCGTATATTGGAACTACTGAGCTGGTGCTGTAAGGTCTAGTTTAGGAACATCACTAATTGTCAGTCAGGTGTCAATTGACACTTTAGCGGGCATTCTCATACAAAATGCACCTGATCTCTATATACAAAACTTCTGGAACAGGGACCGGTTCATTAACCCTAGAGAACCGGAGTCGTGACTTGTGCTGCACTGCTTAATTTTTCCGTAGGGTAAACATTACTATGTCAACCCATACGAGGTGCACGAGATAGCAATGCATATACAAAAAGTTACTGTTTTTTTCCGATTTTGGGCCGGAGATATCATTGGTTCGTACTGTGTTTGTGAGGCTGTCATTGTTTATGGTGAACATGATTACCAATTTCTTTTGAGCCAAACTTTACTATAGAAACGACAGACACTAGGATGGCGCTACGTAGCATGCAGTGGACACCCTGATAGATAACACAAGGGAACAAGGTATTTGTTGTTTAAGAACTGAATATTGTTTTAAAGGTAATTTGGGACACTGAATCCAAATCTGCACTTGGTTTTTTTGTATCAGCTCGACTTTTCGCGATATACCGTTATGTCCAAAACTAAGGCACTTCCACTACAAATATTTAAATAACTTAAAAACGGTTCACCATATTCATCTTTAATCCGTGCCTACATTGTTTTTAATTTGGTCTAGTAGTTTCAGAGATATCGTTGTAGTTTAAAAAAAAAAAAAAAAAAATTTTACAAAAAAAAAACATTGTTTTTTAAAAATTCATAAAAAAATAATGCAACAAAAATCACAATGTTGGTCTTAAAACATTTAGTTTAATATAGTTTGAATCAAATGAGCTATATTTCATTGAAATTTGTGCACAACTTTTGATTTTATCAACAATTTACTGAAATAACTAAATTTACAAAAATCGCGATTTCCATACAGAAATAACATTTATTAATATGTTTGTGAAAGTGTAACTCGAGCAAACCTTAACGGTTCGTTATGAAAATTTATCAGTATTAATATTTTTCGAAACGAACTTATGAGATTGAAATTGGGCGGAATAGCCCCACTCCATCTGGTACCTCCCATACAAAACTACCTATTTTTGAATAATTAATATATCTTTGATAGCTGCCAAACAGACTACCGCATGATATTTAAATTTGGTCAGTTTATTTATCTTGCAAAAGTAGATAAACCCTAAAAAATCGAAACCGTTGCCATACCCCTTCTGGTACCTCCCATACAAATGACCGAACTCACCCCAATAGTCTTACATACATATCTTTTTTGTAAGTACACTGAATTCAGTCAAACTATGAGTAAGTTTTACGGTTGTCAAAATGTGAATCAGGAATGAATTTGCACTATATCGGATCATCCCTTCTGGTACCTCCCATACAAAATGACCTATTTTTGGAAAATTAATATTTTTCCTTAACTTCCAAATTGAAACCTGCCGATTAATTAAATTTGGTCAGTTAATTAATATTGTAATAGGAGGCAAAACTATAAATTAAACTATAAATAAATTTGCAAATTTGTCATGATTTTTAAAAATACAAAATTTTAATTTTTTTGGGTAGAAACAAAAAAATTCGAAAAAATCTGTTATCACCGAACTTTGCATAACTCATTCAATTTTCAATCTATTATTATGTACATTAGACCGTCTCACTTTTTATACTTTTTTCGAAATTCCTTCATGAACATCGATTTTTATAATCTACTCTAAAAACCAAGAATTTTGGTGTATAACACTTAAATATTGATGAACGGGAAGTGGTCTCTCAAATCGTTTTTTCGTTTTTTTAGGCAAAATTCCTTTTTCTCAAAAAATGTAAAAATCTTCCTTTGGTAATTTGCCTCTTACTCAAGCAGTTCTTAACGGATTTGAACCTAATTACATGCATTAGAAAGCTTATTAAATTTGTAAAATCTTTCTTAAAGCAACATAGCCATTTTTTTGACGGCTTTTTATTCACAGCATCGCAAATTTAGATTTTCAAAACTAACTTAGAATTTTTTTTTAATTTTTGCTTACATTTTCGTATATAAAAATTGAACGGTGCAAAATTTTTATATTCTGTAAATGCATTAAGGTAGGAAATTTTATAATAAAGATTTTGGTGTAAATATCAGTAGCATTCTGTGAAGAAAAACTGCAGCTTAAGTTAAAATGATGAAATTAATAAAGTTGTTTATTTCCTCGAATTTCATAACTACATTAATATAAAGTAAGAACCGATTGATTTTGGTTTTTTATTTTTTTCAAATTTGCTAAAATTGTACTTTTGTTGGAGTTTGGATGCGTTTTGTGAAAATGCTCGATGACTTGAATCAAATCATTCTGCTCACTGTTTTCCATCACTAGTGTGTTGTTGACGGTTTTTAGAAGCCCAATCGCGCGCTCGTCAGGGTCGTTAACTACTGTTAAGTTTATTACAAACTATTCAATTTTTTGCAAATTTTCATTTTCGCGCCAACAGGAAGATGGACTTTGAATAAAGTCATAATTGATTCCAATAATATCAAAAAACATTTTTGTGTTCTCTGACGCCGATTTTGAGATTAGCTTCTTTGAAAAAATACTTATAACGAAACAAATTTTGCTGATTCCATGGACTATTTAAAGCGGATGACATTTCGTCCAACGTATTTAGTGAATGTCTTGGATCAAAAAAAGATAAGCCAATCGCTATTTCACTTAAATACCATAAGTGGCGTGACATTATTTTCAGAGCAGCCTCCACCACAGAAAAATTTATTTTGCTGTATTGCTGAATTTGTTGTATCAAAAAAATATCGTTTGAAGCAGCGTGTGTTGCAAACGTGCACTTAAACCAATGCTCAACGTAAATTTTGACCATCATCATCTAAACAAAAAAAAAAAACTTTAACTTTATTTTCGAAGCTTGTAAAATAATTTTAATGTACCTGTCTGTTTAATTTGGTTTCGAAATGCAAAAATTTTGAGGCTGTAAATACCGCGGGACATAAATCTAGCACGGTGCAATGCTCCAGGAAGGCGAACTTTGATTGGTTTGTTTTTGAAAGTTTTTTCACCCAAGAATATTAGGCTCAGCTTCAAAAGCTCTGTACAATCTTTCCTTGATGATTTTTAAATAGAAAGTTGGTTTTTTTTATCATACTTTTGAGCTGTACTTCACTTTCAATATCGATGCAAGAGGCTATTCTTGAATTGCTGATGCCAGGCGAAATTTTTGAAAGATCTAGCGAGTTCCATTTCGATTTGAATTTCACGATAAGACTTATGTCTGGTGACGTGTTTTTTTACGTGTATTTTCACAAAACACATCCAAACTCCAACAAAAGTACAATTTTAGCAAATTTGAAAAAAATAAAAAACCAAAATCAATCTGTTCTTACTTTATATTAATGTATTTATGAAATTCGAGGAAATAAACAACTTTATTAATTTCATCATTTAACTTAAACTGCAGTTTTTCTTCACAGAATACTACTGATATTTACACCAAAATCTTTATTATAAAATTTCCTACCGTACTGCATTTACAGAATATAAAAATTTTGCCCCGTTCAATTTTTATATACGAAAATGTAAGCAAAAATTAAAAAAAAAATCTAAGTTAGTTTTGAAAATCTAAGTTTGCGATGCTATGAATAAAAAACCATAGCAAAAAAGGGCAATGTTGCTTTAAGAAACATTTTGCAAATTTAATAAGCTTTCTAATGCATGTAATTAGGTTCAAATCCGTTAAAAACTGCTTGAGTTAGAGGCAAATTACCAAAGCAAGATTTTTACATTTTTTGAGAAAAAGGCATTTTGCCTACCACTTAGACCCCTTCCCGTTCATCAATATTTAAGTGTTATATACCAAAATTCTTGGTTTTTAGAGTAGATTATGAAAATCGATGTTCATGAAGGAATTTCGAAAAAAATGAAAAGTGAGACGGTCTAATGTACATACATGTTTTAGAAAGCTATTTTAATATGATATTTAATAAAGCTAATAAAAACAACAATTTGCCCCCAACAGATTAACTTTCAGCGTGAAGAAGATTAAAATGTGTAATTTTTTTGCAACTTTTTTGTTTTCTTTTGGATAAAACAGCCTTTGCTCAGTAATTTTTTTTTGTGATATTAAAAAATTTGATTTTTTTCAAAGGTAACAACGATATCTTTAAAAAAACAAAATTTTAAAATCCGGCTTATGACAAAAAAATTATGATTTGAACTATAATTTTTTGGAAAATAGGCGAAAATACGATTAGTACCTGTAACTTAAAAATTCGAGCTGATGGAGAAAAATGGAGATTAGATTTAAAATCAGCGACCTCAAATTAGTAAAAAACAGCTATGGAATTTAATCAGTAGTCGCAGGTCTATTTCAATAAGCCACAGGTCTATTTTATTAAGCCGCAATAGACCCTTGTCCTTGAGGCCAAATTCACCCAGATCATAGATTAAATTCCGCTGAATCTTTACGGCAGAGTCATTAAAAATTGGACCAATTGGATCCGTGTCACCGTAAGAACCAGCATATGTTTTACACAAGGGACCGGTCGTGGTTAGAACACGTGACTACCATGCGGGAGATCAGTGGTTCGATTCCAGTCATCTACAGTCATCTTTCTTTCATTGCCTGCCCCCTCGAAGTTGTCGACAGCAACTTCGCAGTATAGTGTCAAGTCAATCGGCATATCTAGTAAAAGCTTTTCAAACAGTGACGTTCGGATTCGTCGATAAACCGTAGGTGCCGTTTCACAACAACGCGAGGAGCTATCCCATACCTCATTCATGGGGTGTAAATGCAAATTAACTTAAGTTAGTTTGTATTACACTAATGGCGAAAATGAGCCTTTGCAATAAAAGAAGAATTTCCTATTATATCTCACAAACTCCTTGCTTTATACTACTGCAACTTCGACCCGCCCCTATTGAAAACTATCTAAGCTTTACTTTTTGAAATAGTGCAATTTAAGTACTATGGGTGGCATGCGAGTAGCTTTCAAAGTGAATAAGGAAATGATTTGCAAAATTAATTCGACTATAATCCAGTTAATTGGGTTCACGAACCTTAGCTGGGTCGTAGCTCATATCCCCTTTTATATTTATTCCAAACAGCAATATCAATATGAGCTCATCATGAGCTGTTGATGCTGATGTGTTAATTTTCCCTAGCCGGTCTTAGAAAATAATAAAAATTTACAATATTCAAAAATATTGCTTAGATTTCGTTCACTAGGAAATATATGAAAATAGCAGTTACATTTGGATAATTTTGTGATAAACTTAATAAATTAAACTTAACAATTTTACAATTTATTAAATTCTTAAAAAAAAACATCTATGTAAATATATGACAAACACATCCAAGGAATTACTTTGGAATTATAGCGATGTTAATTCCTTGAAATAATATTACTTCTTAATATTTTTTTGTTGTGGATTTATTTTTCTGGTAAAATGTCTTGATACCTTCCAAACTTATTTTATACATTGTCAAAGCTTTTATTTGCAAAAAAAAATATTTATTTGACCATTTAAATTCTGCTTGATTATTTACGTTCTATTTGATTACTTTTATTTTATTTCCAATTTCCTACATCTTCTTAGCTAGGATATATTCCATTATCTTTCCCTCCATATTATTTTCACATATTTTTCTCTTTCGGCCCACTGTAAACACTTCGTTACTATGCTAACGATTACAATTAGCTCGACATTTGCCGTAAAGAGGGCCACAGAAATCAATACATCATTTTCTATTCACAGCGCCAAATTCTATTTTAAAAAAAGTCCTTCCAAAAACTAACAAATAAACAATTGACATCATCACCAGGCCTAAGGATATTTCATCGTGTACTACCAGTTTACTACCAACTGTAGCCATCACAGTCAACGAGTATGGCTTAGACATTTGTTAGCCCTAATAAGCCCGACGGTCGGTGGCCAGTGACAATGTGCGAGACACTATGACGTCTCATTTCTGTTGTTTCTGCTGTGTGTGTGTGCGCTTTGTTGTCAACCAAAGGATATTCATGGAATTTTCATTATCCCCAGAGACAAAAGCCAAAAAGAACCCCCTAAATGATTAAGGCCTTGGCAGTAAATTTCGTCCTACGTTCTCGTTTGCTATTGGTATTAGCCTTAAGGCCAAATGCTATTGTTGTGTTTGGTTAGAACGCCAAACAATTGTAAATATTGTTGGAACATGTTTACAAATGTTTTTGGCTAAATATTTTCTATACAAATTCGAGACAATATGTCTATAGAAATCTATAATGTTTAGCTATAAATAACTAGAGTTTTTTTTCTGTAATTTAGAAATGTCCTGTTTCATAGCGCTGATTAGACACAAAAATGTCACACATATATCAATGTTCATGGTGACAATGATGCTGTAGTTTTCTTCTATGGAAAATCTTCTCTGTCACTTTTGATTCGGTGCAGCAATCCGATTTTTTGATTAGTTCTTCGAGTGTGAAAGAGTGTTAAAAGATTTTCAGGGGAAATCTGCTCAGGACTTAATTTCGATTTTTATGGTTTGATCTGTGCTAAAGGCAGCAAATTTTGTTATTATGGTTGACATATTTATTTTATACTTTTGTGTGTTTTCCTCTGGGTGTTCTGAGGGTGGTTTGGTTTTGCAAATATTGACTACATTGAGGATAATTGTTTTGTTGCCTGTTACTAATCAATTAAGTTCCCACAGGAGATTTGGTTTTGTTTATAGGCAAACATTTCCAAGGTGGTCGTGTAAACATGGCGAACAATAACTTTGAGCAGTTAATCAGTACTAATAAGGAAATAAGATATTTGCTAAAAGTGAGAAAGTGGCTTCAAAGGTGTATCGGATTTGAGACAAAAGTAAATTGATTAATAAAGAACTTCTAGCAGGATGACCACCCAGGATATAAATTGCAGAGAGTGTGAGGTCTTGTTTGCCATGACAGTGAATTCATGTCAAGGATGTGAACAGGAGGGATAAATAGATTTTTTGAGAATTTCTTTAAGAATGTGAGCAGGAGGAAACAAATAATTTTTGGTATTCGACGTTAAAGTTATTAAAAATTTCATGTGTTTTCAGTAAATTCGAACGGCATTTCATTAATTAAATTATTTATTATTTTACTACATAGTACAACATTTTTCAGCTGATGAATTTGGGATTCAATTCTGGAAACTGCACGTGAAAGTAGCCCCAAAAAAAAGAAGTTCTGCATCATTTGTTTTGTCAAGTAACATGCCATATTAATTTAATATCGATTTGAAGTTAGTAAGTATCGTATAGGGGAATATGCCACGTTTTAGGCTCTATTGTTTGAGATAACTCGAGAACCACTAGTACGATTAAGCTGAAACAAATTTGAAAAATTAAGAATTACATTTCCTTTAATCTGTTCATACAACGTTTCCCTACATAAACAACAGTCTCGCTTTTCCATTCATCAAATGATTTTGAACTGGGCGTATTTTGGTGGAATATTACTTATGATAATCATACGCCACCATACAACAATATAACAAAAGAGCCTAAAACGTTACAAATTCCCCTATACGATACTTACTAACTTCAAATCGATATTACATTCTTTACACAAGGGACCGGCCGTGGCATAGTGATTTGAAAACGCGACTACCATGCGGGTAATCTGTTCATACAACGTTTCCCTACATAAACAACAGTCTCGCTTTTCCATTCATCAAATGATTTTGAACTGGGCGTATTTTGGTGGAATATTACTTATGATAATCATACGCCACCATACAACAATATAACAAAAGAGCCTAAAACGTTACAAATTCCCCAATACGATACTTACTTACTTCAAATCGATATTACATTCTTATGGCATGTATCTTGACAAAACGAATGATGCAGAACCTCTTCTTTTTGGGGCTACTTTCACATGAAGTTCTCAGAATTGAGTCCCAAAATCATGTATTGTACTGTGATATTGACAGTATCGACTCCGGTTTCAACATAGTAATATGGCTGAAGAGGTGCTCAAAGCTTTTATAAAATTTATGCACTATATTCGTAATACTCCTAAATAAAGGAATATCATTTCATTGGTGCTTGAAATTAACTTACAAATATATGACTGATTTCCGAAATATTTCCCATAACATGTTAATTCCAAATTGTTTTAACATATAACAGTTCCAACTCCCCCTTTTAGATTGTTGAAGATAATTTACGCCCCTTCAAAGAAAACATTTTTTTGTTGAGGTTCTCCCCTTATAGGTTATACTCAATACATTTCAAAATATTTGAATCACTATAAGAATCACAACTAGACAGTAATTGGATCTTTACAACACTTCCATCCCACCGAGAAGAACACAATCACCAATACCCTTGAATTTGGTTGCCAATGAGCCACAAAATGAGTGATAAATGTGGGTGGTTTACTGATGCTACTTCTAAAATTCATCGCATCCGTACTCATTGTCAAGTGTTACATTGATAGCTGTGATGCTCCATATGTTGTTTTTCCTTTGCCATATGTCTATATGTGTTGAAGGCGGTTTCATTTTATTTGGGAACCAATTAATTTTAATATGAATTAATTGTGCTCAAATGTGTGTATGATCTGACTGACAATAGTGATTGTGGTTTGGGGAAATCGATAATATAATTGGTCCGTAATGTTTAATTACTTGTTTCTTTCATAGAATGTAATAATAAAAGTTTTTTGGAAAGCAATGTGAACATTAACATTATTATTTTTTCAATATGAAAAGTTGTTGTTTTTTTACACGTCTAGAATAGGGATAACTGCATATAGTGTTGTTGTTAGTGTTAGTAGATCGTATTGACTAGATATCAATTTTGTGTTAGTGTATCAACTGATACATCAAGTTGGCTAAACGATCACAAAAATATTTTATTATTGATCATGATCATTTCAGTGTCACGCACTTGATGCATAACCTTTTTGTAACTATACTAAGTTTAATTAATTTTTTCACATTATAAAACGGCGCTCAGACAAATACTGGTACGATGAAGAATTTCGTATAGCGTCTGAGGAACAGGATGCTGCTTATAGGGCCACGCTACAGCTAATTGTAACCCGTGATGTTAGGGAACGGCACAAGGAGAAAGTAAAACAGACGAGACAGCTTAACTTAAAAAAAAACAAAACTTAATTTCCCTTTGCACCCCATGAATGAGGTATGGGATAGCTTCTCGCGTTGTTGTGAATTAACACGCTTTCTATTTTTAGATTCACAACTAACGGCACCTACTTATTTATCGACGAATACGAACGTCACTGTTTTGAGAAGCTCTTACTAGACACGACGATTGAATCGACGCTTAATACTGCGAAGTTGCTGTCAAACAACATTCGAGGGGAGCCGATAATGAAAGAAAATTTTATTTATTTTTTTCTTTTAAGATGACTGGAGCCAGGTTTGAACCTGCGATCTCCCGCATGGTAGTCGCGTGTTCTAACCACTATGCCACGGCCGGTCCCACTTAGCTGGTACTTCTTTGCAATCGCAGTGGATTGTATGCCGCACGTAGAAAAATATTATAAGCGCCTCGATTTTCTGCGCTTCTTCTCTAGTTAGTCACACCAAGTTCTGTAAGGTTCTCAGTAATATGGTCTTTCCAACGAAGTTTTGGGGCTCCCTCTTCTGCGTCGTCCATCGAGTTCATTGTCGAAGACTTTTCGAGCTAGAGCATTTTCGTCCATGCGTACAACATGACCTAGCCAACGCAACCGTTTCACCTTAATGCGTCTGACCACGTCAATGTCAGTGTACAGCTCGTACAGCTCATGATTCATACGACGCCGATACTCTCCGTTAACGATGATGGGCCCATATATTTTACGGAGTATTTTTATCTCGAGTACCGCCAGAACCGGTTCATCCGTTTGTGTCATAACCCAGGATTCTGAACCATACATTAAGCCAGGTAGTACAAAGCTGGAGTTTTGTTCATCGAGAGGGGCTCTGTCATTGAATCGCTTGCTTAGTTCGTAGTAGCATTTATTTGCGAGCAGGATTCTTCTCCGGATTTCTAGGCTGAAATTACTTTCTTTGTTGATGGCGGAGCATAGGTAGACAACATTATCTACCACCTCGAAATTATAGTTGTCAACGTTCACGCAGTTTCCCAAACGAGTAGATTCTTTGTTCGTTGAAACTAATAACTTCGTTTTGTCCTCCTTCACCGTTAGGCCCATTGTCTCTGATTCCTTCTGTATACCTGATAAGGCTGCAGTCTCATCCCGCAGATCATGTCAACATCATCAGCGTACGCGAGTAGCATGTGGCTTTTGTTGAATATAGTGCCACTCGTGTTTACTGCAGCTTTTCTCATTATCATCTCCATCACTCTGTTGAATAGGTCACACGATAGGCCGTCGCCGTAATGTCCTTTCCAATCTTCACTGAAGACTTCGTGTCAGTCAGCGTCATCCTGCGAATGCGTTTCAGTTTCGCAGGAATACCAAACTCAGCCATGACTTCGAGTAATTTCTGCCGTATCGGGCTGTCGAAGGCAGCATTATAGTCGACGAAAAGCTGATACGTGTCGATCTGTTTTCTAGGGTCTTTTCCAGAATTTGCCGAAGTTTTTTTGAAATTGGTAAGAGTTTTCCAGAAGGAGGAATTCAGTTAAAGCAGAGAGTTTGATTTACTTGTGAACAGTGGACGTGGTTTTGTAAAGGCCAAACGTAAAAGGCAAATTGTCTTCCGAACTGCAAAAAAAAAGTAGGACTACAACGATCCACACGATATATTTCATTAATTTTGCGATTTTGCCATTGGTCCATATTGACTTCATGAAATCATTGGTGAAACTGACTCTTTTATGAATTTTGGGCATAATTTTATTTTTGTTGCTGATGGGGTTTATTTCATTGGGGGTTATTTCATTTTCATCATTTTGTGTTATTTCATATGAAATAACTCGCAAATATTGGGGGTTCTTTCGTTTTCGCTTTGGGGTTTATTTCATTTATTTTTTTATGTTATTTCATTCACTGATTTTGGGTGTTATTTCCTATTTTTTGGGTTTCATTTCATTGGGGGTTATTTCCTGGGCGTTATTTCATTGGTGGGCTTTTCGTGAAGCCAATTAAACCCTGGTGTTCCGGATGATACTCGTTCATGTCATGAACGGCCCCTCAAAAAGGAGTTTCTTTCTTATTTATTTTTAATGTTGCTCAACAAGTCTTTCCAGTCGTACAATTTTCTACAAATTCATGGATAGAAAATAAGTTTCACATTAATGTACTTCCCTTTTTTTGCCATATGTTATGCTGTAAAATTTCACATAAACAGCCACTTATATGCCCTTCTTAAGAATTTATACCATCTTTAATCATTTTCAAATCAATCGATCGTTCCTGGCAAAATCAACACCTTAATTCTAGTTAATTTCTGCACCACAAATGATGATTTGTTTTTATTGCTGCAACTCTGGCAGCTCCGCCTACTTTTGGCCAAAACATTTTTACGGTTTCTGGTTAACAATAATTAATTGACTAAGCAAAATTTGAAATTTTTATTAGAGCAAAATATTTGAAAGCAATTCAACAACAATTCCATACAATTTTATAGAAAATTCAAATGAATTCCTTGTTTGCTCTACTTAAAAGAGGGCAGTTGAGATGCCACCTTCATAACAAGCCCTACATTTTTTTGTAATCATTCTAATAGTGTTAACAATTTACACCATGACTTTCATTAACTATGCCTGAATTTCTGTGTTAGGATTTTCTTCCTTTAGGGATGTATAACATTAATTTCATTTGAATTTTCTTTCGTTGTAGCAACGCCTACGAAAAATTTGTAGGAAAAAACTAAAAATATTGAATAAACATAAATCCTTTAAAAAATTAGATTGTATTGAAATTGTGTCTTTAAATACATAATGCATTGTTCAGGGATCCTTTCATAGCTTCATGGCTCCGCAGTGATGTGCACACGTGTTTTCAAACAGCAAAAGCCGCCTACCAAAATCTACAAATTCTTTGAAAATGCTGACACACACAAACGATACCCCCTGATGTTTTTCCGATATGAGTAAGCAAAAAAAAAAAATTCTGTCTTTGTAACAAATCTTGCTTTACATCCTTGTTTTATATTTGGACGAGGGAGAGATAAAGATCTTTATGGTGTACCAACTAGTCTTTTATGCACTCAATTTTTTTTCTGGTCTCTATGGTTTACCCACAAAATGGTTACCCAACTGAGGGTTTTAAAACTGTATGGAAAGGAAACCAATGGAACGAGATTAATACTGTGTTCAAATAAATGCTTAAGGGATGACTGTGTAACCAGTAAAATGGAAGTATTTGTTGTTTAGTTTATACTTTTTTATGATCAAATATAACATATCAGTAAAAAAAACATACAGTCCTTGTTTAAATTTATTTAATTCGTTTCTTGTTATCACGTGTGTTAATGGTAACACAACGCAAGGCAAAACACTATGTAAATCCTTAAAAGAAATAAAACAAACCTATTTATCCCTTAACAAATCCTTAATGTAAATTTTTTCTTCAAATTTATTGACTTTTAGATTAAATTTGTAATTTATACGACAGCCTTTTTTTTGTTTAAAGTCAATATATTGATAACAAAAAACTCATACTCGTTTGTTACAAATAGTTATAAAATTCATTAAATGGTTCAATATTAACATTAGAAATGAAATGGGTATATATTAATATGTAATATTATAGAAGCAATGTATGGAAAATCAAAAGACTTAAGAAACAAACGCAATTAAGGTTGACCTCATAAAGGAAAATTGTGTGGCAAGAAAAAATATTTCGAATTTTAGTGCCTTAAGTAGAAAATCTGGTATGTCTTGACTGTTTCATTTGAAATTTACATAAAAATCGACTGTTTCATTTGAAATTTACATAAAAATCGAAGAAACTCTTTTCAGTTGCTTTCAAATATTTTTCTCTAATAAAAATTATAAATTTTGCTTAGTCAAATAATTATTGTTTAATTTTAAAGTAAATCTTGCATCTCAAGGCGACTCACAACCTCCTTCGTGGTGGCACCTGGGCAACGGTATTCGTGATATTTTTTATCATGAAAAGCGGCTACTAGAGAGCGACGAAGCCTGATGGTTGGGCTAGCCACCCGTCTTCATTCCTTTACTGGCTATGAAAACACGACAAAGAAAAAGTAACAAGCGGAACCCCCACAAACGAAATAAAGACCATGATTTAAGGATATGCACCTGGAACGTCCGGACTCTCTGTATAGAAGGTGCCACTATCCTACTAGCGGATGTCCTCAAAAAATATAAGGCTAACATCACCGCCATCCAGGAGATAAGATGGACAGGACAAGGATGCGCGCGACGAAAAATTGATACATCTATTACAGCTGCCATGCCGAAAAGCACGAATTTAGATGTAGATTTGTAGTTGGCGAGAGACTCAGACATCTTGTCTCGCGATTCAATCCTGTTAGTGATCGAATAGCCGCAATCCGCATCAAAGTGACATATTTCTACATAACGCTGATTTGTGTTCATGCCCCGACGGTAGATAAAGACGATGAGATTAAAGATGCAATTTACGAGCGTCGAGAGGAAACATACGACCGCTGCCCTGGCCACGACATTAAAATTGTTCTGGGAGACTTTAATGCAAAAATAGGAAGAGAAGATGTTCTTGGTCCATCGATCGGTAAATTCAGACAACGGGTTAGGCTGGCTAGCTTCACAGCGGGAAGGAACATGATAGTGAGTAGAACCAGATTCCAGCACAAAGGCAACTTGGCTATCCCTTGATCAAAACACCAAAAATCAAATTGATCATGTGGTAATTGCAGGTATGCATCTAGTGTCATGGACGTGAGTGCGATACGTGGTGCTAATATTGGCTCGGATCATTACCTGGTTGCAGCCAAGGTGCGCACAAGATCGAACAGGGTGAAAAATGCACGTAACCACACACAAAGAAAGCTGGACATTGCGAAACTGCAAACCCCAGAGATAGCTACTGCCTACTCCAACCAGCTCTACCAACTTCTACGACACAACGCCTCCACTTTTGACGTTCCGATATACAGTTACAGCATATTGCGCATTCCAAGGCAACCGCTGCAACAACCGTGCTAGGATATGAAAACCGACGCTCAGACGAATCCTGGTACCATTAAGAATGTCGCATAGCGTCTGAGGAACAGGATGCTGCTTTTTGGGCAACGCTAAGCCAAATGTAACCCGTGCTGTTAGTGAAAGGTACAAGGAGCTAGTAAAACAGGCGAGACAGCTACTTAAGCGAATAAAAACGTCAGATGAAGAAACAGTAGAATGAGGATATAGAGCGGTACAGGGATAGAGGTGAGGCCCGAAAATTTTACCAGAAAATAAGAGCAACAGGCTACGGTAATGGGCTCCCCTCCTGTAAGGACAAGGATGGAAATTTTGTCACAGATACGCAAAGTGTGCTGCATATATGGAGAGAACACTTTCAGCAACAGCTGGTTCCAGAAGGCAGCGCACGTGAAGTTATCACGCCAATTGTCGACGACGGCTTAGATTGCCCACCACCAAGTCAAGCTGAGGTAAGAAGAGCAATATCGCGCGGCTGAAAAATAATAAAGCAGCTGGTGCTGACGAACTTCCGGCAGAGCTCTTTAAGTCTGGTAGCGAGGAGATGATAACAAGCTTGCATTAGCTCCTGCGCACGGTTTGGCTTAAAGACTGCATGCCCGACGATTGGAATTTAAGCGTATTATGTCCTGTGCTGAAAAAAGGTGATCCAAGTGTGTGCTCCAACTACCGCGGATCAACCTTTTACCCATCGCTTATAAGGTCCTGTCGAGTGTGCTATGTGAAAGACTAAAGCCAGTGTTATCCAACCTGGTCGGGCCTTATCAGTGTGGCTTTAGACCTTTAATAAATCAACAACTGACCACATATTCACACTTCGGCAAATTATGGAAAAGACCTAAGAGAAACAGATCGACACGTACCATATTTTCGTCGACTATAAAGCTGTCTTCGATAGCCCGATACGGCAAAAATTACTCGAATCCATGGCTGAGTTTGGTATTCCACGAAGTCTTCAGTGAAGATTGGCAAGGACCTTACGGAGCCATTTAGCACCAGACGAGGCCTAAAACAAGGTGACGGCCTATCGTGTGACCTCTTCAACATAGTAATGGAGATGATAATGAGGAAAGCTGCAGTAAACTCGAGTGACACGATATTCAACAAAAGCCACATGTTACTCGCGTACGCTGATGACGTAGACATCATCGGTCGAAAATTGCGGTATGTGAATGCAGTCTTCTCAGGTGTACAGAAGAAATCAGCAAAATTGGGTCTAACGGTGAACGAGGACAAAACGAAGTTATTAGTTTCAACGAACAAAGAATCTACCCGTTTGGGAAACTGTCTGAACGTTGACAACTGTAGTTTCGAGATAATTTTATCTACTTAGGCTCCGCCATCAATAAAAGAAATAATGTCAGCCTCGAAATCCGGAGCAGAATCCTGCTTGCTAATAAATGCTATTACGGACTAAGCAAGCGATTCAATGACAGAGCCCTCTCTCGACGAACAAAACTCAAGCTATACCAGATACTGGTTCTACCTGTCCTGATGTTCGGTTTAGAATCCTTGGTTAAGACACAAGCGGATGAATCGGTTCTGGCGGTATTCGAGAGAAAAATACTTCATAAAATATGTAGGAGTATCGGCGTCGTATGAATCATGAGCTGTACACTGACATTGTTTTCGTTGTAGGGTGAAGCGGTTATGGATTGGTTAGATATTTTTATCTTACCCATACCCACTTTACATCATATAACTTAATTGTTTTGATAACAACATGTTTCAGTGGTTGCTGAAGAATGTTAGTAAGTATTTACTAATCTTTAGCTATATGAAGCATATTTCAATCCTTATGCATTATTGTAGCTTTTCTTTCATTTTCTGTATGTATTCCCAAAAAATTTGAACTCAATTAATTCGTATTAAAATTAATTGCCGCCTCAAAAGGAAACCGAACCCGCCTTTTTTTCCCTAAAACACAAAATTTATCAGACTATGGTTAATGTGGAACACATGTGACACTAAGTGACAAGAAAAACACTTGAGGACAAGAGCCACAAACATATGAAAATCATGTATGCCACATTTATCAGAATGCAACACTTGTCAAAGTTCGGTATGTCATGTTCAAAAGTGGAAACATCTGATGTTCACAAAAAAAAAAAAAAAAACCACACACCCACTATTATTGTGTTCATTTATGCATGAATTACAACAGATTAGAAGTAAGCAACTGTGGGACGAAGTATTTTCTTTCTCGATTGCAGTGAAATCAATGCTTCATATATCCTATTACTATGATGACAGACATTTAAAGAACAGATGATCTTGTAAATAAGCGAACTGTTTGAAAATGTTGTGAAATATACTGAGTTAACATATCGAAGGAGTTTCTCTAGCGAACTGTTATGTTTGTGGGCGTAAAGTGCTAGCAAAAGATTGATAATTTGATGGGGGTAAAGGGAGGGCGAATTGCAGGAAGTAAGCTGAAAATTAAGAAGCGTAGGAATAACAATCTTTGTTGTCGCCATCATGATGTAACAACGCCAGTCATTTATCACATAATTGTCATGATTGTACTGTCTAAGTTGACATTTGAGACATTTACAGGACAACTAATCTGAAAATTTTACAAACTTCAGGCAGAGAATTAGTTGACATAAAATTTGTTCTATTTTGGTGTTGGATCATTCGAAATAATTGCAAAAATATATTTCATGCCAAATGTGACCAACGACATCAAATGCTAGTGCAGATAATAACGAAATAACTAAGTCACATCAAGTTTGTTTCCCAAGTCTTTCAAAAAAAAATATTTCGTATTTTCTAATTATGCTTGTCACTATTTATTTAACAAGTTTGTGTCTTAAGTCTTTCGTTATCAAAATCTTTGAATAAAAAAAAACTCTCAAAGGACCTGCTTCGCATTAAAGTAGATATATATTCTACATACCGTACAGGACTATTGCAAGGATCAGAAATTAGTTTGGAACATTTACTATCGAAAGAAAAAACGACACAAAAATAAATATTTATAACAAAGTAATAATATGGTAAAACGCCACAAAGAAGCTAGACAGCATATGTTTAGAAAAAAGAACTATATTTATCTAAACTCAGCATGGTATTGGTGTACGGTACCAATTATTAGCCAAACAAATAATTGTATAAACTTAAATAGTGTTGCTTTAAAAAAAAAATTATAACAATTATTAAATTCACTTCCATTTAACTTCCAATCCTGACACCACTCATATACAATATATACCATACACTTTGATTTATCACCACATTTAATTTCCATATAAATTATTTAAAATTACCACGCCATTATCTGTCATTTTAAATTAAACACGATTTTCTACTTTAAATCATTAACTCCATTGCAGAGACAAGCGGCAGCAATTCATTAATATTTGTTTGTCATTAGACCACGAAAAAAAGAGGAAAATTTGAATACAAATCAATGTTATATGGTTGTGCCCCCACCACCAGAAAATACACACCATGACAGCAAACAAGTAGATACAATGTTCTACACACACACACACACACACACAACTGCTGCATCCAATACAATTTAAATGAATATTTGTTAATTTAAGCATCAATAAGAACTCGGGCAAATGGAAAAACAACAAGGCAATCACACTTGAAGCATAAAATTCAGCACCCGATTATTGATGACACCAACGCCACCAGGCCAACGAATTGGGGAGAAGAGAAAATCCCAGAGCACCAACATTAACAGCACTGTGGTGCAGGGAATACCACCACCACCCATCATTTGGTGTAGATTCAAATAGCAGCTGAGGGAAGATAACAACAAATACTGCACTACATTTAAATAAAACCCAATCGACCATTATAAATGGTGTTCCATGCTAAACATATTTCGACGACACAGATTTTCATGTATCCCTTATCACATTAGAGTCTTTAGACACCCTGGCAGGGCAACAGATCAAATTACTTGTGTCATTTTACTTAACTAAAAAATCTTCATATGAGGTCTTTTGTTTAGGGAAAAATTAAAATTTTTCAATTCCTTTTGGGCTTAGACACAGGGACAAGTGTTTTGAATACATATTGCTGCGGAGGGGAGGGTTCTTTTCACTTCATTTATGTAATATGATATTCTTAAAGTAAAAGTGGAGAAATTTGGTTAAAGAGATGATATGTTATCATTTCATGCGTAGACAAAATAAGTTTAAGTGAATTTTTAGGAGATTGGTTCTTTTATGTTGGTAAAGGTTACGCCTTCTTTTTATCAAGTGACATGACATGTTCAATATGTTGTCGTTTTTTGTGTAAAAGGGAGTTTTTTTTGTTAATCCTTCTCGTCATCACTAATAGTGTAGTGGGGGAGGGTGTTCGTAAAGGGAATGACGGAAAGTGGGTAAAATTTATGGAAGAACTGACAAATCAGGCACATTTTATATGAATCGGTGGTGGTCACACAACTTTAACAAAAATATTGTGGGTAGATACAGAAAATTTGTTTTTAAGATTTCGTTTATTGAAAATTTGTTGGTTAGGCAACTAATAAAGAAAAGTTGTTGGTAAAACAAATGTTACAAAAAAGTTGCCAGTCAGAAATGTCATTAGTCAAGCAAATTCTGTAGGAAAATAGTTGGTCAGTCAAATTTTATAGAAAAGTTGTTGGTTCGACAACTTTTATCGAAAAGTTGAGACAACTTTTATAGAAAAGTTGTTGGTGAGACAACTTCTATAGAAAAGTTGTTGGTAAGACAACTTTTATAGAAAAGTTGTTGGTAAGACAACTTTTATAGAAAAGTTGTTGGTAAGTCAACTTTTTATAGAAAACTTGATGGTAAGACAACTTTTTATAGAAAACTTGATGGTAAGACAACTATTTATAGAAAACTTGATGGTAAGACAACTTTTTATAGAAAACTTGTTGGTGATAAAATTTTATAGAAAAGTTGATGGTGATACAACTTTTTTAGAAAAGTTGTTGGTAAGACAACTTTGTTAGAAAAGTTGTTGGTGAGACAACTTTTTTGTCCCCTCTGGCCAAAAGTTGTTGGGGATACAACTGTTATAGAAAAGTTGTTGGGGATACAACTTTTATAGAAGTAAGGCTACTTTTATAGAATTGTTGTTAATTAGACTACTTTTATAAAAAAGGTGTTAGTAAGACTACTTTTATAGAAAAGTTGTTAGTGAGACTACTTTTATAGAACAGTTATTGGCTAGACAACTTTTATAGAGAAGTTGTTGGTATGACAACTTTTATATAGAAAAGTTGTTGCTAAAAGTTTCTTAGTTGTTTAGACAACTTTTGTTGAAAAGTTGTTGGTTAGACAACTATAAAAGGGTTTGGTTTCACAACTTATATGGAAAAGATGTTGGTTTGACTTTTATAGAAAAGTTGTTGGTTTGACAAATTTTATAGAAAAGTTGTTGGTCATAAAACTTTTATAGAAAAGTTGTTGGTGATAAATTTCTACAAAAATTGTTGGTGATACAACTATTATAGAAAAGTTGTTGGTGATACACTTTTTATAGAAAAGTTGTTGGTTACACAACTTTTATAGAAAAGTTGTCGGTGAGACAACTTTTATAGAAAAGTTGTCGGTGAGACAACTTTTATAGAAAAGTTGTTGGTGAGACAACTTTTATAGAAAAGTTGTTGGTGAGACAACTTTTATAGAAAAGTTGTTGGTGAGACAACCTAGACAACTTTTATAGAAAAGTTGTTAGTGAGACAACTTAGACAACTTTTATAGAAAAGTTGTTGGTAAGACAAATTTTATAGAAAAGTTGTTGGTAAGACAACTTTTATAGAAAAGTTGTTGGTGATAAAAGTTGTATCAACTTTTCTATAAAAGTTGTTGGTGATACATCTTTTCTATAAAAGTTGTTGGTAATACATCTTTTCTATAAAAGTTGTTGGTGATACAACTTTTATAGAAAAGTTATTGGTAATACAACTTTTATAGAAAAGTTGTTGATCAGACAACTTCTATAGAAAAATTGTTGGTTAGAAAGCTTCTATGGAAAAGTTGTTAGTCAGGCGAATTTTATAAAAATATTTTACAACTTTTATAGAAAAGTTGTTGGTTAGGCAACTTTTATAGAAAGGTTGTTGAATTTGTCCCGCGCCAACCATGAATGTTCCCAAAGTGCAATTGTCATTTCTTTTCCTGTCACACCACTGCACTTTGTCCCCTCTGGCCACCATACATATCTCTCGACACTTGAAAACACACACACCAAGCACCTCATATGAGTACATATACAATTCGTAATCAGTTCATGTGCTGCATGTCCTTTTCGTCCTTAGTGATACTCATGTAATTTGATACCATTTACATGGCACTGTACCGCTTTAAAGGATATTAACAAAACGTTTGGTAGTCTGATTTAACTGATTACAACTCACACGTATCATTTTTTTCCACAAACACTCTCTAAGCGTATGTAGAAGTTGTTCTACCCAATTGTTGTTGAAATTCTTGAAATTTTTGTAATTTGAAAATCCTATTTGTTCCAATTTCATGTGTTTATTGTCATATATTGGTTTAGTATAAAATTCTGTGAATTAGTTAGTTAGAGGCCTCAAGTAATTGGAAACAAATTTGTATTATAGCATTAAATATTGAGAAGGAAATATACTTTAATGGATATTTGTGATGGATCAAATGAATTCATTTCGCTGGAAAATCCAAATTTTTCACACTTGTAAAAATTGTATGTTGTTGAAGCTATATAGCTATATACTAAACCAATATATGACAATAAAACACATGAAATTGGAACAAATAGGATTTTCAAATTACAAAAATTTCAAGAATTTCAACAACAATTGGGTAGAACAACTTCTACATACGCTTAGAGATTGCTTGTGGAAAAAAAGGATACGTATGCGAAGATCAGCTATAATTGATTTTGTTATAGTTATAGAGATACACATGAGAGAACAAATCTGATGTGAAAGTGTATCAAATTCATTTATTCTAGGAAAATTAACGATTGCTGCAACTTTGTGGTAGACGCTTTGCTCAATAAACCTGTGTTATCAGTTTTTGTATTTGCAGCGTCTAACTACTTTAAGAAATAATCAATTCTACAAAATGAAGACTCATGTTTACCGAAATTTTATGTTAGGCTTTATACCCAACAATCCTGTTTTTAAGCTGCAGATTCTAACTTCAATAATTAGTGGTCAAATATATAGAACGGGAGAGAAACTCGAATGTCTAACAACTTTCTAAACTACCCCTGGATTCGCGTTACTACTGCCAATATTTACTTTAGTATATTCCCCTATCGGCATCATCATCATCCCTGATACACATATAGAACACAAAAACTGCACAGACTCTGCTCATATGTTACACTAGATGGCGCTATGCATGCTAATAGAAACATAAATTGTTATAAGCGATGTAAATTAAAATTGTCATAGACAAATCGGCCTTTTTATATTTAATTGTCTATAAAGCATATTCATTTAAGCCTCTAAACACTATACATTCTTATTATACAACTGTGTTATATTGGCGGTTTATAAATTGTATAAAAACTTACAATATACTGACTATTAATACAAATTTCATGTACCACCTTCAATGTCACTAAAACCTAAACACGCATTGCACGCAAATGGTTGATGAAAGACACTTGAGTTTTTGATCATTATCTGATGATTGGAAAATCCTTTCACCGTTGGCAGACACATCCTTTTATGTACACTATTTTATTACTCAAGGATAAACATATCCTGTCCCATTAGCAGCAGACATAATTTATGTTCACATTTA
Organism: Muscina levida; assembly: GCA_964034835.1. Classification (NCBI taxonomy): domain Eukaryota; kingdom Metazoa; phylum Arthropoda; class Insecta; order Diptera; family Muscidae; genus Muscina; species Muscina levida. Next base: position 144,863,793 of record OZ035883.1, on the reverse strand, counting down.
AAGTATCTACAAATAGTTGTTTGTGTAAATTTCATATAACTCGCTTAAATTGCTTTATCTTAAAAAATTACTTTCATTTAGAAAGGTTATGTCCTTATCATTACAAAGACAGCATACCCTTTAAGTGTCTTAAGGCCACTAAGGAAGTAGCTTCTATTGACAAAATATCCTTACTCTGTTTCCTGTTTAGCGTCAGGGCAATTAATTAGTCAAGCCTTTTAAGATGCCAGCTAATGGTTTTCTAATTAAGATAATTGGTGTTGCTGCTGATTTTAAAATATTTTAACAGCCATTAAGGAAGTGCTAGACAACTAAATAGTTAAAAGCATTTTAGATGAACAGTGAGATACATTTGGCTCAGTGCATAAATTGCCTCGACTGACCAAACCCTTTGGTAATGGTCAATTTAAAACTATTATAGATATCTGCAGTTATCTGGAAACGGAAATTCACTAATGGGTTTGGTACTAAAATAGGGCTCTATGAAAAATGCCCCAAATGCAAAATGCCCCAAAAAAAAACCAAAAATTACCCAAAATAAAATTGGGGGAAAAAATATGAAAAATGACCCAAAACTCAAGAACGAAATTTTCTCCAAAAATTATGAAAAATAACCCACAAAATTTATGAAAAATACCCCATAAAAATATTCTTATAAACAAATCTAGCATTTTTAAAAGACGAATGTTTTTTATTATATGGAAAAAAAAATTGGGGTATTTTTCATACCTGCAAATTTGGGTCATTTTGCATATGAAAAATGACCCAAAATTAAAAAACGAAAATTTACCTAAAATAAATGAAAAGTTCCCCAAAATTTATGGGGGATTTTTCATATGAAAAATTCCCCAATTTTGTATGGAAATTTTTTTGGGTAATTTTTCGTTTTATTTTTGGGGCATTTTGCATTTGGGGCATTTTTCATAGAGCCCTAAAATAGATAACCTAATGGCCATGAATGATGAAGGAAGACCAACAAATTTTATGAAATAATGTTGATTTAATAAACCTGTATACAAAATTTGTAATTTGAATAGTTCTATATTCAAAAACCTACCGCTTAATAGATTTTCTAAAAAATTGCATATTCAACAATTTGGTCGAATTGGATAATGATAACTGAAATAAGTTTATGGGAAATTCCTGATACTGCAACTTTAATAGAACAATTGTTGGTAAAGCAACTTTGTTTTAGAAAAGTTGTTGATAAGCCGATTCGAAAAGTTGTTGCTGAGGCCCACTTTTATAGAAAAGTTGTTGGTAAGGCAAATTTAATAGAAAAGTTGTTGGAAAGAATACTTTTATAGGAAGTTATCGGTGAGGCAACTTTTATCGAAAAATAGTTGGTAAGGCACTTTTAATGGAAGCCAACATTCATCGAAAATATGTTGGCGGGACAACTTTATAAGAAAAGTTATTGGTGAGACAACTTTTTTAGCAAAGTTATTAGTGAGTGAAACAAATTTTAACAAAAAGTAATTGGTGAGACAACATTTATAAAAAAAGTTGTTGGTATCAATTTGTTGGTAAAACAACATTTATGGGACAAATAAGTTTGGGACCGGCCTGATGGTTAGATAACGCGACTACCATGCGGGAAATCACAGGTTCAACTCCTGGCTCCAGTCTTCTTAAAAAAAAAAAGAAAACAAAATTTCTTTCATTGTCGTCTTCCCTCGAATGTTGTCGACAGCAACTTCGCAGTATCAGTGTCGAGTCAATCGGCATGTCTAGTAAGAGCTTCTCAAACAGTGACGTTCGCATTCGTCGATAAACAAGTAGGTGCCGTTAGTTGTGAATCTAAAAACAGAAAACGTGTTAATTCACAACAACGCGAGAAGCTATCCTATACCTCATTCATGGGGTGTAAAGGGAAATTAAGTAAGTAAGTAAGTAGTTATGGATATATTTTATGAAAAATGTTTTGCCTACATATATAAAAATAATAGTTATCTTCTATTACAAATGTGGGGTGTATGTTCTTCATGCAGATCCTTTTTGTAATCTAAATCCCATTATGTTTGCTATAGAAAAAAACTACAAAATTGGTCTTTTAAGATATTACTGCGATCCACCTCCTTGATGATATAGTAAATCTTATCATAAAATTATTTTAGCACTTGCACGCATGAAGGACTTATACGATTACCATAACCCATTACATCTATCCTTTCTTAAATTTTAAAGCTTATCGCATAATATTAACCTCTAATGTATATTTTGTGTATCATAATCATGATAGTACTTTTGAACCTGCCGCTATCAATTAATCACGTAAAGGGAACTAATCTATACCTGTTCAATTTATTTCATTGGTGTAATCCCTTTAAACCGCATCAAAGATTTGCTAGACATTTCCCTTGTGAGCCATACCTCTTTTCAGTTTGACTTCATTGTACTCTTTTCTGCGATAATATGATACACCCCATCATCTATTGATAGTTGCCGCTGTTATCCTTTTTTATTTCCAAATGGTTGTGACTTGCTTTAGTTTTATTATCTTGCCAACTCATCAGAAATTCGTTAAGGCTTTTAGTATGTGTATGTCGATTATACTAATAGGATTCTAATTAATATTACATAAATGCGAGACTAATTTTGGTATTCGTTATATTGGTATGTTAAGGATAACCGTTCATAGTTCTATTTAATTTATTACTTTAGCGATTTTCATTTTGTGTTTTTCCTTATTAAAGATGGAGTTAAAAATTGTTTTTCATATATTGCCAGTAAGGCTGCCAAAAATTAATTGCGTATATTTAGTTTCCAATATAATGTTAATAAATAAAAAAAACTATATTTGGATTCATACGACAATAGTGTGAATCGAACTAGTATTCAGTTCGTTTCTTACAAAAAATGTGTATACAACTTCAAAGAGATAGGACAACTTTTTACATAGAAGGGATTCTTTTTTTATATGCATAATAGAGGTTTCAGTTAACTAGTTCTGAGCAGCCATGTTCTTACAAGGATATGTTTATAATTGTTACGCACAAGGCAGATAATGAATATTTTTTGGTTCCATGAAGTGAATAATTTTGTTTTCTTACTAAGTTAATGTTGTTATTACTCCAAAAGGATAAGTGATTTGTGTATCACGAAGTAATCCCTTTAATTTACTAGAGATTTTATTAAACTAATTTTTAGCAGACCTGTTCTTATAGAGATATGTATTTCAATTGCTAGGCACATTACTGATAATGGTTATTTTTTATTGATAATATTTTTATAACTCATTCAATGCATAAAGCAGTAAGGTTTCATTTATCTTGCCCGACTCTATTTATTACAGCCTTAATTTTTCAGCTAATCGAATATCCTTTGGTGTTATTTGTACTTTAATCTATATTGCCTGTATCATTATCTTAATACTTTCATGTCGGCCGCCATCAATTGACCACATAAAGGATCGCCTTCTAACTGTCTAATTAAATTCTTTGCCTATACTCCTTTACTCCTTTCAAACCACATGAAAGGATATCATCTTCCGCAGAATCCGTTTTTTGTCGATACTTGATGATTGCACCTTTATGACTTGAAGTCGATAATATGGGCAGCCTCTTTCATTGATATTTGCCGCTGTTATCCTTTTTCTAAGGATTTTGACTTGGTTTAATTTTCTTATCACAAAATTCGTTAAGGCTTCTAGTATGTGTATGACGATTGTGCTAATGGGATCCTAATTAAGATTTTTTTTATAGGTGCAGCATTTAAAATGAACAAAATACAAAATAGTTGAAATTTGTTATGCTCTCGGGAATAGAAGCACCAAGGTTCTCAGCAAGAGTATCGTGCTTAAAATAATATCTGGGTTTTGTGTTGATTTGGTCTATTTGAATGATGCGTGCTTGAAATAGTTAATTGTTACCAGCACTACTAACGATGAGTTCCATTTAAAGACACGTATGCAGTTGCAATGGATTGTGAAGATTTTATAGACGATAGATACTCAGATTAATCGCTTTGCCACGAATGCATATTAAGAAAAGTTTACCTAAGCGGAGTCCATATCAGCACCTGCAACACGAAAAAAAGGATATATTTGCTATTTTCCCTACATCACCTCCTGGTGATGGATATAACACGGGTCCTTTTTATATAAATATATTGATACAGCACGTGTTTTATATCTTGCAGTATTTTAAACGTCCTAAGAATTCTTAAAAACGAAACGAAACCATATGGATCATAAATGATCAATATTTCGTTATAACAAAAGAAGTCTAAAACTTAAATACAATGTAAATTTTTAACGCCATTCTTTCTTAGTTTTGGAAACAAATGAAAATTTAGTGCCTGGTGCGCTTAGGCAGGTTGCAATTTGTTTCAAACAAAAGCAATGATATACTCGAAAACACACCAAAACTTTTCTATCATTTGCCAAAAATACCGGCTATAACAAAAGATTTATAAACTTAACACAGGTATTTGTGGGTGAGACAATGACAAGGACACTGTCCGACACCGCAGGATATCGGCGCCAGCGAAAAATATGTGCTGTCTAATACAAAGAGTGCACAGTGCACCGATTGTGAACATATAGTATTTGTCTATTGTTTGTTGCTTACAAGACACCTGACAAATGGTGAGATTTGTTACACTTCATGTGAATGTTTTAACGTAAATGATATGACACAAGTGACAACAATTTAGAGAGATGTAGAAGCAGGTGAAATTTTAAAAACTCATTGCTTTAAGAATTGTTGCAAGTGTTTCAAATCGCACCATTTTGTCAGGAGTCATTAAAAGAACTATTGTACCAGGCATTTGGCACAACGCGTTCATATTTTCATAGACGGTAAAAATTTCGCTGGCGCCGATATCCTGTGGTGAGAAACAATGTCCTTGCCGTTGTTCTGCACAAATACCTGTCGAAATTCTTCTAAGGTTTAAGTTAAATCTATTGTTCTACTTTAAAGAAATAAAAGATATTACTAACTCTGTTCTGGATTTGATTTTATTAGAATTATAAATGGTTCTTGGATTTTACATCTATTGTCTAAGAGACACTTGCAAGCGGCCTTAGCTCCTCAGGCGCTAAGTTTTCTTTTGTTCTGTTAGTCAAACAAAACTGTGATGGCGTTGAAAATGTTAAATTGCCATATATTTTAGAAATTCTTTGTTCACTGCAAAGTCTGTAATTTATAATCAAGAACATTCTTTTGTTTTAAGATAACACAAGTTTTAACCAGAGCTGAAGTGCTAGGTGTAAAACACGTGCGTAATGGGAATTGCAAAGACCTCCTGGGTGCTGGATCAAACTCTATTCATCAGCGTTTAAAATCTAAAAAAGAAAAAAATCTTTTCGATGTGCTATTGCAACTGATAATTCTTGGTGTGAAATCGCATTAAATTCTAGAGCAGCTAAAGCCAATAGGTGGATAAAGAATAAAGGTACACAATATGAAATGTTTTACACAAAAAATGTTAATCTAAATTCATTTTTATTTTTAATGCTTATGCTAGCTAACTTAATTTTATGAAAATAAAAATGTATTTAAAATATTTAATCGTTTACCGATTAGAACCAACTCTGCTTGCATAAGTTACATTTTCATCGGCACTATTTTTCAGCAACCTGTTTTTTCAGTGCTATTTAACAAAATAAGAATCATAGGAAAATTTTAAATCCAAATTAGTTTTTCTACTTTTCCACCATTTGGTTACCATGGTCTTAAATTGTAATAGCAACACTATTATTCTCAGAATTTGTCGTTAAAGCCGCCAAAGTAAATACCACTCACACAACAATATATCGATGGGTGAGTCCTTTATCTTAGCGCCGCTGGCGTTAACACTGTGCAATTTCTTAGAATATGTGTCATTGTGTACCAAGATGTTCGATAAGATGTCGGTGAAATAAAACCAAAGTGACACTTGCCATGCCGCAACACTTGTTGCAATATAAAACCTCTCACTCATAGTAAAATAATTGGTGTCAGAGGTGAAAACTATTTTAGTTGCAAGTAAACAAATACAAATACATTGTTTATGCTATAGCAACAACTTGTTTATAAAAGTTAAAAATTTTTTATTAAAAATTGTCTTACCAACAACTTTTCTATGAAAGTTGTCTTACCAACAACTTTTCTATGAAAGTTGTCTTACCAACAACTTTTCTATAAAAGTTGTCTTACCAACAACTTTTCTATGAAAGTTGTCTTACCAACATCTTTTCTATGAAAGTTGTCTTACCAACAACTTTTCTATGAAAGTTGTCTTACCAACAACTTTTCTATGAAAGTTGTCTTACCACCAACTTTTCTATGAAAGTTGTCTTACCAACAACTTTTCTATGAAAGTTGTTTTACCAACAACTTTTCTATGAAAGTTGTCTTACCAACAACTTTTCTATAAAAGTTGTCTTACCAACAACTTTTCTATAAAAGTTGTCTTACCAACAACTTTTCTATAAAAGTAGTCTTACCAACAACTTTTCTATGAAAGTTGTCGTACCAGCAACTTTTCTATGAAAGTTGTCTTACCAGCAACTTTTCTTTAAAAGTTGTCTTACCAACAACTTTTCTATAAAAGTTGTGATACCAACAACTTTTCTATAAAAGTTGTGATACCAACAACTTTTCTATGAAAGTTGTCTTACCAACAACTTTTCTATGAAAGTTGTCTTACCAACAACTTTTCTTTAAAAGTTGTCTTACCAACAAATTTTCTTTAAAAGTTGTCTTACCAACTACTTTTCTATGAAAGTTGTCTTACCAACAACTTTTCTTTAAAAGTTGTCTTACCAACAAATTTTCTTTAAAAGTTGTCTTACCAACAACTTTTCTATGAAAGTTGTCTTACCAACAACTTGTCTATGAAAGTTGTCTTACCAACAACTTGTCTATATCTTAATATATATAAATTACGTGTCACGTTGTTTGTCCGCGATGGACTCCTAAACTACTTAACCGATTTGAATCAAATTTGCACACCGTGTTCGGTTTGATCCAACTTGAAAGATAGGATAGCTTACATCTTAAAGGGGCGGCGCCACGCCCCTTTTTTCAAATATCGCTCAGACGGCTTTTCTAATAGACCGATTGATACAAAAATTTTACCATGAGGTGCTGTTGACCTGTAGATAGTTCCTGACTACATTTGGTTGTAATTGGATAAAGGGGCGTGGCACCGCCCATACAACTTGAAAATTAAAAAGGCTATATTTCATGAACTATCAGAGGTATGAAGGTGAGATTTGGTATATATGTTGTTGGAGCAGTATTAATTACAGCCAGGATGGAAGTGGGCGGTGCCATGCCATTTTTTCAAAAATCGCTCTAACAGCTTTTCTAATAGATCGATTGATACGAAAATCTTACCAAGTGGTACTGTTGACCTGTTGATAGTCCCAGGCTATATTTGGTTGAATAAAGGGGCGTGGCACCGCCCATTCAACTTGAAAATTAAAAGGGCTTGCAGTATGAATTACAGTAAGGGTGGAAATGGGCTGTTCCACACCCTTTTTAAAACAAACGGTTACAACTGTCAAAATTCCACAGTATATTGCTGTTCAACTAGAGATATGAACAGTAAGGTGGGCCAATTTTTTTATTCGCACAAATCGTAACCAAAATCGGAATCTACGATGATTTTTAAGAAAATTTCACCAATAAACTTTGTGTCTAAAATCAATTCCTAGCTCGCGTTGGGAAGCATGAAGATTTCAGATAGAGATTTTTTTTGTTTTTAAATGAGCACAAACCGAAAATTCAGATATATATTTTTACAGACCTTCTGCGTAAAACTGACTTCCCAACGAACTAAATGAGGTATTACAGAAGCAAATCTATGTATTGGTTAAAAAGTTATGGCCTCTGAGAGTTGGCATACAGAAATTAAGTTTTTAAAAATCATTTTTCAGAATATTTGCTCATTGCTAAAAAAAAATCTCTACCTGAAATCTTCATGCTTCTCAGCGCGAACTAGGAATTGATTTTAGATATATAGTTTCTTAGTGAAATTTTCTAAGAATTCTTCGTACATTCCAATACTGATATACGGTTAACAGGTTGTTTTTTTTTTTGACGCGAACTAATTAATTCGCCCTAATGATCAGGCTATTTCGAATAAAATAAGTTAAAAGTGCCGAGGCGCTGCACACGCACTTCAATAGTTAACTTTTTACCTGTATCAAATAATGGTCCGTACACCAGGCAGTTGAGGATGCGCAGACTAAAATAGTGATTTTTTTTAATTTACTTTACAGGTATGTATTTTTCAATTACTTCTCAGGAGAGCGAATCGGTAATAAATCATATAGATAGAAAAATTTAGCAATATTCATTGTAGTTATACTACAATGGTTAAATTTTTATAGTATATCAGATGTAACATTAGCAAACAATTGAAAATAACCTATGCATGGAGCCCTTTATGAAGTTGAGGGTGCATGTAATGATGCATCTGAGCAGCTAATAGAAGCCATCGACGCTGTAGACGTTAGTATGACAGGGGACTCGAATTTATCGAACCGACTTCATTCTCTGGAACTCGGTCTCTGCAGAGGAAAGACCTTGGCCTACATTCATATAAAATCCAACTGGTAGAAGAAGTAGAGCCAATGGACGATCAATTGATTTTTTTATTTATCATGTCATTGAACATTATTTGAAGGAGAAATGGTTCTAACACGACGCTGTAACATGCCATACAGCGCGTGAGACCATCACTTTGCTAAGCCAAACGTTGGTGACCGAATTATCTCAAAAAATGGTAATACGAGTTCAATACAAAAACAGTATTACGGATTATTCTTGATCCGTGTGAGAAGAAGACATGACAAAAGAAGTTTTTATGGCTAAAGGCATGAAGCTTCAAACGGAATTTTCATTTGCGGTCAGTAGGAGAAGGCATAACAAAAATGTTTTTTTATGACCAAAGAGATAGTTAGTATACAGATGGTTCACGCTACTACGGATCAAGATAAATAATTTTGATCTTTAGAGATATGTATGTTTCCGATTTGTGAAAGAAGTGGTTTTTCGCCCTACATACTGAAAAAACTTAATCTACATTTTTATTAGCATTAACAACAATAAAACTTAAGTAGTAAACTTTAATGTTAAGGAGTTACTTCAAATAAGTTACATAAGTAAATAAACTCAACATATTTTTGTCGAGCTTAAGTGCCGTTTTCAAAGTACTTTGTAGACCTAAGTGTGAAATATATTACAAGTTAATATGCAATAGCGAAGCATTGCCGGGCCCACTAGTTTTTGTATATTTGTTTATATGACAACTTTTATAGTAATGTAATGTAATGGTGTTTGTTTGACAACTTTTATAGAAAAGTTATTTGTCAGATAACTTTTATAGAAACTTTTGCTGGTAATACAACTTATATAGAAAAGTTGTTGGTATGACAACCTTCATAGAAAAGTGTTTAGTATCACAACTTTTAAAGAAAAGTTGTTAGTATGATTACTTTTATAGAAATGTTGTTAGTATGATTACTTGTATAGAAATGTTGTTAATATGATAACTTTTATAGAAATGTTGTCGGTAAGACAACTTTTACAGAAAAGTTGTTGGTGGGACAACTTTTATAGAAAATTTGTTTGTATGACAACTTTTATAGAAAATTTGTTTGTATAATAACTTTTATAGTAATGTAATTTAATGTTGTTTGTATGACAACTTTTATAGAAATGTTGTCAGTCAGACAACTTTCATTAAAAAGTTGTTGGTCAGACAACTTTAATAGAAAAGTTGTTGGTCAGACAACTTGTTTAGAAAAGTTGTTGGTCAGACAGCTTTTAATAAAAAATTGTTAACTTTTATAGAAAAGTTGTTGCTATAGCATAAACAATGTATTTGTATTTTTTACTTGCAACTAAAATAGTTTTCACTTCTGGCACCTTTTGTTTTACTATGAGTGAGAGGTTTTATATTGCAACAAGTGTTGCGGCATGGCAAGTGTCACTTTGGTTTTATTTCACCGACATCTTACCGAACAGGTGACAACCCAATTTGTATGATGTTAGGTGTTCTATTTGGTACACAATGACACATATTCTAAGAAATTGCACAGTGTTAACGCCGGAGGCGCTAAGATAAAGGTCTCACCCATCGATATATTGTTGTGTGAGTGGTATTTACTTTGGCGGCTTTAACGACAAATTCTGAGAATAATAGTGTTGCTATTACAATTTAAGACCATGGTAACCAAATAATGGAATAGTGAAAACAAAAATTTGGATTTAAAATTTTTCTATGATTTTTTTTTATTAAATAGCACTGAAAAAACAAGTTGCTGAAAAAATAGTGCCGAAGAAAATGTTACTTATTCAAAGAGATTTTCTTCCATTTGGTATGCAATTTCTCGTTGTAAATACTTTTTTATTTTTATCAAATTAATTTAGCTTGCATTTAAAATAAAAATGAAGTTAGATTACAGTTTTTTGTTTAAAACAAAAAATGCGATTTCACACCAAGAATTATCAGTTGCAATAGCACATCGAAAAGATTTTTCTTTTTTAGATTTTTAACGATGATGAATAGAGTTTGGTCCAGCACCCAGGAGGTCTTTGCAATTCCCATTGCGCACGTGTTTTACACTTTGCGCTATCAGCTCTGGTTAAAACTTGCGTGTTATGTTAAACAAAAGAGTGTTCTTGGTTATAAATTACAGACTCTCTAGTGTACGAAGAATTTCTAAAATATATGGCAATTTAACATTTTCAACGCCATCACAGTTTTGTTTGACTAACAGAACAAAAGAAAACTTAGCGCCTGAGGAGCTTAGGCCGCTTGCAAGTGTCTCTTAGACAATAGATGTAAAATCCAAGAACCATTTATAATTCTAATAAAATCAAATCCAGAACAGAGTTAGTAAAATCTTTTATTTCTTTAAAGTAGAACAATAGATTTAACTTAAACCTTAGAAAAATTTCGACAGGTATTTGTGTAGAACAATGGCAAGGACATTGTCTCTCACCATTGGACATCGGCGCCAGCGAAATTTTTACCGTCTATGAAAATATGAACGCATTGTGCCAAATGCCTGGTACAATAGTCCTTTTAATGACTCCAGACAAAATGGTGCGATTTGAAACACTTGCAACAATTCTTAAAGCAATGAGTTTTTAAAATTTCACCTGCTTCTGCATCTCTCTAAATTGTTGTCACTTGTGTCATATCATTTACGTTAAAACATTCACATGAAGTGTAACAAATCTCACCATTTGTCAGGTGTCTTGTAAGCAACAAACAATAGACATACACTATATGTTCACAATCGATGCACTGTGCACACTTTGTATTAGACAGCACATATATTTCGCTGGCGCCGATATCCTGCGGTGTCAGACAGTGTCCTTGTCATTGTCTCACCCAAAAATACCTGTGTTAATTTTATAAATCTTTTGTTATACCCGTATTTTTAGCAAGTGTTAGAACAATTTTGGTGTGTTTTCGAGTATATCATTGCTTTAGTTTGAAACAAATTGCAACCTGCCTTAGCGCACCAGACACTAAATTTTCATTTGTTTTCCAAACTAAGAAAGAATGGCGTTACAAATTTACATTGTATTTAAGTTTTAGACTTCTTTTGTTATAACGATATAATTATGATCCATATAGTTTTGTTTAATTTTTAAGTATTCTTAGGAAGTTAAAAGTACTGCAAGATGTAAAACACGTGCTGAATACTTATTAATAGAAAAGGACCTATGTTATATCTATCACCAGGAGGTGATGTAGGGAAAATGCGATATTTATCCTTTTGTTTCGTGTTGCAGGTGCTGATATAGACTCCGCTTAGGTAAACTTTACTTAATATGCATTCGTGGCAATGTGATTAATCTGAGTTTCTATCGTCTATAAAATATTCACAATCCATTACAACTGCATACGTCTCTTTAAATGGAACTCATCGTTAGTAGTGCTGGTAACAATTACCTTTTTCAAGCACTCATCATACAAATAGACCAACATCAACACAAAACCTAGAAATTATTTTAAGCACGATACTCTTGTTGATATCCTTGAAGTTACTATTCCCGAGAGCATAACAAATTTCAACTGCTAAGCATTTTGTTCATTTTAAATGCTGCATGTATAAAAATAATCTTAATTAGGATCCCATTAGTACAATCGTCATATACATACTGAATGCCATAACGAATTTTGTGATAAGAAAGTTAAATCAAGTCAAAATCCTTCGAAAAAGGATAACAGCGGCAAATATCAATGAAAGAGGATGCCCATCTTATCGACTTCAAGTCATAAAGGTACATTCATCGAGTATTATTAAAACGGATACTACGGAAGATGTTATCCTTAGATGTGGTTTAAAATGAGTAAAGGAGTATAGGCAAAGAATTTAATTAGACAGTTAGAAGGCGATCCTTTATGTGGTCAATTGATGGCGGCCGAGATGAAAGTATTAAGATAATGATACAGGCAATATAGATTAAAGTACAAATAACACCAAAGGATATTTGATTTGCTGAAAAATTAAGGCTGTAATAAATAGAGTCGGGCAAGATGAAAGTAATCCAACTCCTTCATGCGTTGAATGATTTATAAAATTCACTCAAAAAAATAATTATTATCAGTAATGTGCCTAACAATTGAAATTCATATCCCTGTAAGAACAGGTCTGCTAAAAATTAGTTTAATAAAATCTCTAGTAAATTAAAGGGATTACTTCGAGATATAAAGTTCACTTATTCTTTTGCGGTAATAATAACATCTTGGTAAACAAACTAAAGTATTCACTTGATATAAACAAAGAATAATTATGATCAACCTTGTGCGTAACAATTATCAACACATATCCTTTAAGAACATGGCTCCTCAGAACCAGTTTACTGAAACCTCTATTATGCATATAAAAAAAGAATCCCTTCTATTTAAAAAGTTGTCCTATCCCTTTGAAGTTATATGAACAATTTTTTGTAAGAAACGAACTGAATGCTAGTTCGATGCATCCTAGTGTCGTATGAATCCAAACATTGGTTTTTTTATTTATTAACATTATATTAGAAACTAAAAATACGCAATTAATTTTTGGCAGTTTAATGGCAATATATGAAAAAAAAAATTTAACTCCATCTTTATTAAGGAAAAACACAAAATGAAAATAGCTAAAGTAATAAATTAAATAGAACTATGAACGGTTACCCTTAACATGCCAATATAACATACGAATACCAAAATTAGTCTCGCATTTATGTAACATTAATTAGAAACCTATTAGTATAATCGACATACACATACTAAAAGCCTTAACGAATTTCTGATGAGTAGTCAAGATAAGAAAACTAAAGCAAGTCACAACCACTTAGAAAGAAAAGGATAACAGCGGCAACTATCAATAGATGATGGGGTGTGTTATATTATCGCAGAAAAGAGTACAATGAAGTCAAACTGAAAAGAGGTATGCCTCACAAGGGAAATGTCTAGCAAATCTTTGATGCGGTTTAAAGGGATTACACCAATGAAATAAATTAAACAGGTATAGATTAGTTCCCTTTACGTGATTAATTGATAGCGGCAGGTTCAAAAGTACTATCATGATTATGATACACAAAATATACGTTAGAGGTTAATAAAATGCGATAACAATTTACAAGATGATAGTTGTAATGGGTTATGGTACTCGTATAAGTCCTTCATGCGTGCAAGTGCTAAAAGGATTTTATGATAAGATTTACTAAATCATCAATGAGATGGATCGCAGTAATATTTTAAAAGGCCAATTTAAAGTTTTTTCTATAGCAAACATAATGGGATTTTGATCACAAAAAAAGGATCTGCATGATCAACATACGCCCCACTTTTGTAATAGAAGATAGATATTTTTTTTATAAATCTAAACTGAACTTATTTGTCTCTTATATAATATGAATGGTCAATGTGGCATTATGATTAGAATACGTGACTATCATGCAGCTGAGGCCCTATGCTTCACTGGGAGTGACATAAATTAAGTAGAAGATAATGCAGCTTAACTGTGTTCGGCCACTGTCACAAGCAACTACAATTCTGTGATCGCCGGTACCCTCGATATAGTCGAATGCTAATTCGCAGTAATCGATTCAACTACCTCAATTATAGAATGTTACTCATATGCCTACGGAGAAATTCATTAAACTTTCGTAACAGTCCTTTATTTTTCATAGAACGAATTGATTGTTTTTTCTATAGTCTCACCCTACGGTTAGTAGGGTATATATCATTTGATACGACCCAAAAGTGTAACACATAGAAGCAGCCACTTTAGACCCTATATTTTTTTGAAATTCGTTTCTTGACTTTTTGAGTCGTTTAAGCCATGACCGTCTGTTCGGCTGATACGCACGATAACTTTCGAAAGACGCAACCAAATGTTTCGAAATTTTCATGAGTTAATATTTCCCCAAAACTACTTACCGTATTGCAAATGGCCCCGCCCCTTCTGGTACTTCCCATACAAATACATCATTCCGAGTAATAATATCAATACACCCAGCGGGAACGTACCAAAATTCTATATTTAGTAAAGTTAAAACAGGATAAAGTTTTAGAAAAAAATTGGAAGTCTAGCCACGCCCCTTTTGGTACCTCCCATACACATGTACCTTTCCACCCACTTCAGGGATGGAGTAAAAATATCAATACATACAACACGATCGTTCCCATATTCTGTATTTAGTAAAGCTGAAGCAGAATAAAGTTTTCGAGAAAAAATCAGGAAGTCTATCCACGCCCCTCCTAGTGCCTCCCACACCCATCTGGTACCGCCCACTTTAGAAATCGATTAATATTAGTAATAGATCCAACGCGATCGTACCCAAATTCTGTATTTAGTAAAGCTAAAGCAGGATACAATTTTCGAGAAAAAATGGAAGTCTAGCCACGCCCCTTCTGGTACCTCCCATACAAATGTACCACTCCGCCCACTTTATAAATTGAGTAATAATATCAATATACTAGAAAATTTTATATTTTTATTGAGGGTGAGGGTAGATGTAAGTCGGGTTTGCAGACTGAAACTTTATTACTACTCAGATATTTTTTATAATTTGGATAAACGATGATAAAATTTGATGCACTACTATTTCCTTTAACTATATTTTATGTAACTTGTTTATCGACGAATGCGAACGTCACTGATTGAGAAGCTTTTTACTAGACATGCCGATTAACTGGACACTTATACTGTGAAGTTGTTGTCAACAACAACGAGGAGACTGTCCATGACAGAAAATGTAGATAACTAGAGGCGGGAATCGAACCCGCGATATCCCGCTTGGAAGTCGCGTGTTCTCACCATCATGCCACGACCGGTCCCCTACAAATATAGATTATCATTTATATAGCACTTAGGATAGTAAGAAAATTCTGTGAAATATATTTTAAGTAAATATGCAATAGCGAAGACTAGCCAGGCACACTAGTATACTTATATATATAATTTTCTGTATTAAGATCGATTTACTTACTTATATGTACTCGAATATCACTAGGATTATAAGACACAATAGCGATATTATAATCAGTATGCCACAAAATATTAAACAACCATAAAATGTTGAATTTTTGTGTTAAATCTTTAATGGGCTGAATTGACGTATACACAAATATATACTTTGCGTTTTGTCTCCATTTTATTTGAACCTAAATACCTCATGTCATAATGTATAATGGTAACGTGATCGTCAACAATTGTCCTATATCAAAATAATCCTTCGAACTGCAACATACGGTATAATCCTGCCGACAACAAAATCTAACAAATTTGACACCCTCGGGCCATTATTTGTTATTACAATCATCAAGCTTAAGGGCAAGATATAAGAAAATAATTGTAACACAACAACACGGGTAACAAAGAAAATGAGTCATAAAAATCTTATGACGACAGGATGACGTGGATTAAAAAAGAAATGTTTGTTAAAAAGTGAAAACACAAAGCAATACGAATTCAAAACTACCTGAATGCTACCAGTTGAGTGAATGCTAACAAATAGCAAATAAGGGTATAATAAAGGAAGGAATAAAAGAATAATGGCTTAAAAAAGGATTTTTAAATATGAATAAATTTTTCATATATGAAAGGTAGACACACGCAAGCGCATGGGCAAAATGCGACGACCATTGACATGAGTTATCAGTATTTTCCAATCTAAGGTTTTCTGGTTGCATAGTCACAAAGGTTTTCTTTGACAATAATCCCTTTGCCCTTAGACGAGACGATCAATCAAAAGTAATTCATCAACGACCAGCACTAGACATCATACATATATGTATGTGTTTCAATGACATTTGGAAAGATTTCCAGTTATTGTTTCAATTTAGAAAGAACGAAAAAAAACATTTTCTTTTCAATATGTTTAGAAAACATTCAATAGGAATAGGTTTTTTTTAAAGCAATTGTATTTTTTTTTTCTTTTTGTCAGTATTTGAAAGATTTTATGGGTTATAATTTTGGTTAGACAAAAAATAAGAGGGTGCACAAGTATTTTATAATTTTTTAATCATGAAAGGTTTCCCCATTTTTTTGGGGTTATCAATCAACCCATTGAATGATAATGAAAAGGTTCTTCAAAAGCATGGTTCACTGGTTTTTAAATAAAAATAATTATTTTGTTATAGAATAAATAGAAATTGTTTTTAATTAAAAGTAATTTGAGTCAACTTCAAAAGGATCGTAAGAGGGATTAAGAATTCTGAGGTATAATGCTGTTGCAACAAACTATGTAAATAGCAATTTTTGAAACAGTATTTGTTTTTCATGCCAGACGCATTCTTTGTAGTTTTTTTTTCGTTGTTTATTCTGTGTGTGTTTACTTAAAACATTGTTAGCACTTGCGACTAATGCTTTTAGCAAGTAGTCTTGAAAATATTCATTCAACTTCAAAATTTCTTATATGTAGGTATGAGATTTTAAATGTTTGCTTAGAACCTGCCGCAAGATTGTCGGAAAAGAAGAAACAGATACGAAGTATTTATAAATATCATAGGATTTTATATACGACTAGCTTTCCCGGTCCGCGTTGCTTCACCCGTACATGCAATGAACCTTCTTATGACTTTAAGTAATACGGGTAAAATACAAGCGCTTCATAAGAGGAACGAATACTCCATTTATGTGATTGTAGCTTTATCCCATTGGTCTGAGTGATTGTACGCCTTTAGTCCCTTTTTTCCCTAAAAAAACGAAGGGTACCCGCTCTAATTCTATAGGAAGCAGGCCCATATTGGATTATAACTTTATCCGTTTGGTCTGGGCAATGGTACCAGTTTTATCCCTATTTTGGCTATATTACCCTTTAGTATTCGAATTTCTAAAAACCCCATTTGGCAGTTCTCTAATTCTATAGGGAGCAATTCTATATACATTTTCGTAACTCTACCTTTAGGTATTTGACCTGGGTGATATCATAAGTTGTATCCCTTTTTTGGAATTGTTACAACTTAAGTGTGAATTTGAAAAATTACTTCACATCGCACAACTTAAATATTCACCTCAATTTTTGAGACTATACCTTTAGCGGTGTATTACCAGTTTTATCCCTTTTTACCCCTGAGAGGTAAGAATTTCGAAAACCCTCCTTGCTTCTTTCTAATTTCATAGGAAGCAAGCCTATATAACTTATAATGATTACACCATTAACCGTTTGGTCTGGGCGATAGTAACATTTTTATCCCTTTTTCGATATTTTATCCAGAAACGTCGGATTTAAAAAAAAAGAGTTCAATCGAATTTGATAGTAAGCATTTCCATATAAATTTTCGCGATTATACCATTATTCGATTGGTTTAGGTGATGGTACAACTTTTATCCCTCCTTAGTAATTTTAAACCCATAAAAGTACGAGTTTTCCCAAAACCGGTTCTTAGCTGACGTTTACTCGAAAAGAGGATCAACCATCCAAATTTCATCATCCTATCTACAGACAGTAGACAATTTTAAATAAATTGATTATGATAATGTTATTACAATCTTTCTATTAATATGACCGACATAACAATTGTTTCAAAAGGAGCGTGGCACAGCCCATTCCAAGCGAGACGTAATCCTCCATGTACCATTAACATATGTAGCAAATCTCATCATCATACCTTTAATGGCTCGCGAAATACGACCGATTGAAATTTTGGTTTGTGTGGGCGGTACCACGCCCCTTTGTTTAAGTATGTTTTCAAGTAGCCTTTGATAGAGACCCTACGGATAGTACTACACAGTGAAAATTTCATTGCAATCGGTTCATTTATTTCGCCCAGATAACGATTTTTTCAGAAAGGGTGTGGCGCCGCCCATTTTCCAGCGAGACGTAATCCTTTTTATATCAGTAACATATGTAGCAAATCTCATCTTTATACCTTTAATGTCTTGCGAAATATGACCGATTGAAATTTCGGTTCGTGTGGGCGGTGCCACGCCCCTTTGTCTAATTATGTTTTCATGTAGCCTATAATAGAGACCCTATGGACAGTATCACACATAGAAAATTCAAATGCAATCGGTTCATTTATTTAGCCAATATTACTATTTTTAAAATAGGGGTGTGGCACCGCCCACCAATCAATTTAAAATTTCAGTTGTATGGGGCGGTGCCACGCCCTTTATACCCCCTTTCAGTCCGAATTTTCAAAAATCCCTTCTTACTGCGCGACTACGTCATAAAAGAAACCTACATTCTAAATTTCACGGTTCTAGCTTTAGCCGTTTGGACTGGGGAGTGATCAAACAGTCACCCAAGCATTTTAAATATATAAACTAGTGAACCTGACAATGCTTCGCTATTACTTACTTGACGAATATTTATGTTTGGCACTCCTACTTAAAGGGCTAAGCTTAAGAGTTGGTTTTATACGCTCTATTTACAATTCGTTAACTCATGTTGCTCCTTAACATGATCAAACTAACCACGTCTCACTAACCGATATTCAAACATCCGACTGCAAATTCATATCTACAGCACCAAGTACTATCTGTATACAAATATTACCTTATATAGTCCAAAAACATTTTCCCCACTTTCCCTTCTGCCTACTGAACGGAAATCAAATGTTCGCCTATATCACCGCTGGGCGAAAATAAATATTTTGTGGGTATATTTATGTCTGCATTGCCGAGTACAATAAAGGATCATTTACGCTACTGACATCATTGTCAGTATTTCCCTTTAAAATGTGTCAGCATCGTGTAATTATGAGGTTGTTTTGTTAGAATTTACCGACATAATTTTTGATTAAACAAACTGTAGCAGTGTAAATAGACCTTAAACTTTACTGACACAACTCTGAACAATATGTTGTCAAAAGTGCCAGCAAATAAAATTTAACAATATTATGAATTTAAGAAAACACTCATCTAGTCCTTGCTTTTTGATTCATCAAACAAAACTTTTTGATAAATATAAAAGTACTTTTTCATACAGTAAAAATAACTTTTGGCACAGTAAATGAACTTTTTGGTACTATAAAAGTACTTGTTAGTACATTTAAAGTGCTATTTGGTACAATTAAGGTACTCTGTGGTACAATTATTTGTTCTTTTTGTGTACAGTAAAAGTACTTTTCAATACAATAAATTCTACCTTTTGGTACCCATAAAGTACTTTTGGACCCATAAATGTTCATTTTGGTAAAATAAATGTACTTTTTGTAGAATAAAAGCACTTTTTGGTACAATAAATGTACTTTTTATTACAGCAAACTGTACCTTTTAGTACAATAAATATTAACGGCATAGAACCTCAACTATGCCTCAGCGTCTTCGAAAATTTGGACCATCGGAGGTGTGCCGCCGAGATCGCGGCGGCAATTTTTTGTTCCATACATAATTGAACCGTACCAATATTATCATAATAAAAAGAAATGACAATAATTTTCTTAATAATTTGTGTTTTATTCAAGAGCAACATCGGCCCTAAAAATGTAACCACTCTTCAGATCAGTTGGCATAAAGTTGCCACTAAAGAAGAAAATATCCACTTTTTGTATTAATATCAAGCAATCAATCAATATAGCTACAAAAAATTACTCTGTCTTAAGCAAAGATCATTCGCACTCCACACAATGTCAAAAAAAACTTCCCTATCGACTATTTCCTGATAACCACAACAATACTAGATGAGTGTTTGCCTTGCAACATATTTATCACCAAAATGTCCCCTTTGGCAGTAATCTATCACATTGAATGACACTTCTGCGTAAACTCCTTCCCTCACACTTTACTCTATTGACATTTCCTTTACATTATAGTCCTTATACTTTCGTTATTTTGTCATCAGTCATAACTTCACACCTTTCACTGTAATCCTTTGTTTACTCAATGCTGGTAATGTTACACCCACATTTTGTGGTAACAATTGTATGATTTGTACCCATAATAGAGATCCAAAAGAAATGTAATCGTTTCTTAGGAAAAAAAAAAACACCACAAATATGAATTATAAGAAATTTTCTATGAAAATATTTAAAGATTAGGCACACAAATAAAATATGAGTCAATGTTGAGATAGAAAGAAAGGATTTCAAGAGTGAACGTATAGAAGAATATCAGTAAATCACGGGGATTAAAATTGGCGTCAAAAGAGTTTAAAAATATGACACAGGAAATCTATAATATCTTAACAGAAAAGGGCAGACACAAAAAAAAACCCTAAGCAACTTAAATGATTCAAAAAAAAATAAAATCTCCTTGACAACTACAAGTTACAATGAAAAGAACAGCCTCCTGCTGAAACTCCTTCCTTTGGCTATACAAAAAAAAACCAGTCAGAATTTTAAGACATCATTATATACGTATGCTGCTGGAGTATCTAAAGTCAGAAAGTTTACTAGACTTCATTGCAAAACTTCCACAATTTAGAAACTAATTATCATAGAGTCAAATAAAAGAAAATATTTAGTTATACAAAATATTTGTAGATATATTACTTCTATATACTCCCTATCGGGAGTATTACACATGCTGCGATTGATACGAAAATCGCTGGTAGTCTTCGGGGTCGAATGTGAGAGCTACAGACCCCTAGAATAACATTGGCGGTAAGGTTGGTGACCTCACCTTGGCCAAAGTAGGATATGTGCCATACTGACATACCCAAAAGAAAGAGCCGACAACAGCGGTAGATAGCTCCATATTTTTAACAATGCTACATTAAGGAATTGTATTTTTTGAACATAAATATGTAATTGTCAAATATCGACGTGTGTGGGCGGCGCCTTGCCCTTTTTGCCAACTTGTTTCAAATAGACGGGTTATACTTCCACTATACTACTACTACTTACTTAATTACCTTTTACACCTAATGAAAGAGGTTTGGGATAGCTTCTCGCGTTGTTGTGATTTAACACGCTTTCTATTTTTTGATTTACAACAAACGGCACCTACTTTTTTATCAACGAATGCGAACGTCACTGTTTGAAAAGCTTTTACCAGTAATGCCGATAATCTCGATACTTGTACTGCGAAGTTGCTGTCGACAACGTCGAGGGGCCAAAATGTAGATGACTGGAGACGGGAATCGAACCACGGATCTCCCGCACGGTAGTCGCGTGTTCTAACCACTACGCCGCGGTCGGTCCCGGTCTGTCCTGAATGTTTCTTATACGACACGGATCAAAGAAACATGTTCTGCTAATCCGTGTCTCAATTTACATTGATTAAGTACAGAATTTTGGCATGACCATGGTCCCTGTGTCGCCATGCTCTTGTGGCGTCCAAACACATTGCTGTGTTCGCTGATATTTTCTTCGCCTTAATGTGTGGGGACCGGTCGTGGCATAGGGGTTACAAAACGCGACTACCATGCGGGAGATCCGTGGTTCGATTCCCAGCCATCTACATTTTTCTTTTATTGCCGGCCCCCCTCGATGTTGTCGACAGTTACTTCGCAGTATAAATGTCGAGTCAATCGGCATGTCTAGTAAAAAAGCTTCTCAACACAGTGACGTTCGCATTCGTCGATAAACAAGTAGGTGCCATTTGTTGTGAATATAAAATAGAAAGCGTGTTCATTCACAACAACGCAAGACGCATCTCTTACCTCATTCATGGGTTGTAAAGGAAATTTAGTTTTATTTTTCCATGTCTGGGGATAACCAGTTTAGAATCGTGAACAGTGTCTAAGTTGGAGTCGTTCTAAATGCGCCTGACCCGCCCTCTCTAGCGCGGGCCACCAAACTGCCGGTCCGTAAAATAAGATTGGTTTCATAACATAGCCAATTGTCCAATTTAGATTTTTGTGGCATATGTATTTCCCAGTTGAGGCCACTTTTCTGATCCTCACCAGAGTGTTCAGATTCCAGTTAAGTTTACTGTAGGATATGAGCCCAAGGAAAATGTAAGTGCGACTCCAGTTTGTGTGGGTTCGGCAAATTGAGGGATTCTGTATCTCACAGTGAATAGCATCAGTTCCCTTTTACTCGGGTTTACATAAGCTGCAAATAAGGAGCCAACACTTTCGTACTCTGCTCCTTCCCGAAGCCAGCATATGCGACGAAATTACGCTAAACATAGACGAAGCAGTAAATTGTCCACCACGGAGCCAAAATGAGATAAGCACGGCTATTGCACGATTTAAAAACAACAAAGCTACAGGAGCCGATGCAGTTTTCGTTCAAAGAAAGAGTTTTCAATTAGATGATGCTAATTTTGGGTCCTACACCGGGAATAAGCCAATAATCATGAGTTTTCGGAATCAATGTCTACAAATTTGTTTTGCATTCAAATAAACCGGTAGTATTCAATTCTATCAAATTAATTCCCTGCATTTATAATATGTAAAATCACGTAGCCAAATCCTTTGCTAACAGCATTCACACAACCAAAGGCAGTTAAGATTACAACCAGACCCTTGCCAGCCATTACCCTCACAGCATATTAATGAATCTCCTTTCTCTTTGTCTGCTCTCAACTTAAATACAAAAAAGAGGAGATGGCGAAGCCAACAAACAATAAGTTGTAGGGTTATCACAAAAGACAGCACCAAAAGGGAACCTTTTTAGAGGAAAATAATTATTCTTACTACACAATAAGGTAACAACAACAACAAGCATCGCCACGGCTTCATCAAGATCAACATCCACACAAAAAATAACGTATTTTCATTTTGTGATTGCCTTTGGCTGACACAGCAATTTGAACACGTGCAAGGGTCACTTCGTTTGATAGCCCCTCAACTAAGGCAGGTAGGGAACAACGGAGCCAAAACCATTACTTTCAATGTCCGTAAATAATAACAAGAAAGAAAATGCTCGTCCATAAGAGATAAGAACACAATAAATAAAATCCCTAGCAAACAAGAGAGTACCAAAAGAAGAAAAGAAAAAATAAAATTATAAAACTAATGGACCATTACGGCTCAGACACCATAGATACAAACTCAGACAGAGATATATGATGCTTTCAAATAGTTTTACTCTCGCCGTTGATACTAATGAGAGAGAGAGACAGAGTCTACAAATACTTATTGTTTTAGCAAATACAAGGCAAAAGAGAAAAACAAACAAAAACAAATAAATGTTATAAATCGATGCTAAGAGCTAAGAACATACATACGTTACAACTTCACTTACAATTGTTAAGTATAACAAATTTTTTCCATTTCTCAAATTACACTTGATTTTTCAACTATGTTCTTTACTTTTATAAAAATACGTTACTTTTTTTTAGTTGTGTTGTTGGCGACTCTCTTGGTACAAAAATACGTTACACTTAGGTGTGTACTTGTTGTTGGTTGAACCACTCTACAGGCGAATAAGGATATCCTTGAAGATCTTTAAACATCCTGATGGGCGTTCATTGTTTGAGAAAATACAAAGATTTCTGTTGGACATATGAAGTGTAGATTTCTTTAAGATGACAAATAATTGCTACAACCATTAGGTAAAGATTTTTGTAACGTATTTTTTGGATATCCTTTTAAGAGAAATGCCATGCAGTTTTGTAACGTATTTTACGTGTGGAAATTGCAATAACAAGTGTACCTGATTTTGTAACGTATATATTTTGTTTTCTCAACGTTTTTGTAACGTATTTTTTCTTATTTTGTTATTTTTAATAGAGCAGTATTTTGGGCTGGGCTTACCGACCGCCACCAGCATAATGGCAGTGAATAAAATGTGAAATAAGAGAGTTTATGTATATTATATAATATTATGTATTGGAAAAGAGACTTTAAATACAAGCATGAAATAACACGGAAGAAAATTTAAGGGTTACAAAGTAATTTTTAATACAAAGGATAATAATTTTTTTTTTCTTTTTTTTATAAAAATACACATTCAGAAAATCATTTAGTTTTTTCCGGTACTTTGCATAACAAATAACGTTTCGGTTAAATTCAAGTAAAAAGGAGTAACTTTACAAAAAACTTTTCTTGCCAACAATTCACGAATTAAAAGTGGTTCAATTTTAATTACTTTTTATTATGATAATATTGGTATGGTTCAATTATGTATGGAACAAAATATCGGCCAAATGGCAGCCGCAACCTCGTCGGAAAACCTCCATCCGATGGTCCATATTATCGATGACGCAGAGGCATAATTGAGGTTTAAACCCGTAATGTGCTGAATTATCTCATCCTTTAGCTCTTGAATTGTTGCTGGCTTGTCGACGTACACCTTTTCTTTCAAATAACCCCCAAGAAAGAAGTCCAACAGTGTCAATCACATGATCCCGGCGGCCAATTGGCATCGCCACCATGTGAGATAACACGGACATTAAATTTGTCGCGTAAAAGAGCAATTGTTTCGTTAGCTCTGTGGCAAGTGGCACAGTTCTGTTGAAACCACATATCGTCCACATCCATATCTTTTAACTCGGGCAATAAAAAGTTCGTTATCATCTCACGAAAGCAAACACCATTCACAGTAACTGCCTGACCGGCCTCATTTTGGAAAAAAGGACCCATGATGCCGACAGAAGATAAATCGCACCAAACAGTCACTCTTTATGGGTGCATTGATTTTTCTACCATCACTTTTGGATTATCATTCGCCAAATGCTACAATTCAGCTTATTGACGAATCCACTGAGGTGAAAATGTGGCTCATCACTGAAGATGATTTTCTTCGAAAATTGATCATCCACCGTGCCATTTCTTACCACCACTCTGACCATTGACGACGTTTGGAATGGTCAAGAGCCTTTAGTATTTGAGTCAACTGCACCTTGTAAGTGCGTAAATACAAGTCTTGATACATAATGTTCATCGACGTCGAGCGTGAGAGGTGCAATTGTTGAGCACGACGATAAGTTAAGGTGGACGGCTCTTCAGCCACACTACCGCGAACAGCAGCATTATTTTCTGCAGTATTTACGCACATGGACTGGTGTTTTCACATCTCCTAAAGACCCGGTTTGCTAAAATTTTTGCACAAGTGCACAAAGTGCACAATATGCATTTTGAATAATGCCTGAATAACTTTAACGCGTTGTTCGATTGTGTATCTTTCCATGGCTCAAATTGAGTAAGTCTGAAATTGAGAAATGTCAAATGAAATGCAGAAAAGAACTTGACGTTTAGTTTTGGTTCACATTCAACATCGGTACTTGCAATTTAACCACTCTTAACAATCCTAAACAGCAAAAGGGGAGGAGAGGAAGGAGTTGTAAGTTTTAACTTTGTCTGGCAACAATTTATATACCTACTAC
Source organism: Muscina levida (assembly GCA_964034835.1). Classification (NCBI taxonomy): domain Eukaryota; kingdom Metazoa; phylum Arthropoda; class Insecta; order Diptera; family Muscidae; genus Muscina; species Muscina levida. The sequence continues at coordinate 144,838,184 of OZ035883.1, read as the reverse complement.
ATTCAATGACTAAGAGGAGTTACGACTTTTAACTATCAGATTTGCATTCTAAACAGACATATGCCTCCTTTAATTTTCTTAAAAATTTCAACGATTAGCTGTTTTGCCTTGAAAACAATAATCGTATACCACATTAGTTCTTCTATGTATTTTCTTCAAATCACTTCCTCTTTTAACCTTTTCAATAATCCATACTGATTTCTTCATATGATCCTTATAATTTAATAGCGAATCCTTTCTTTAACTCTAACATCGTGTCATACATATTTGTTTCGTTTGCCTAATCTTTAAGTATTTCCAATGAAAATATCTTACAAAGTATTTTCCTCGGAAAAGATTATGATTGTTGAGAGATGTTTAGTATAAAATCCTACAATTGTTACCACAGAATTGTGGGTGTAACATTACCAGCGTTGAGCAAACAAAGGTTTACAGTAAAAGGTGTGAAGTTATAACGGTTGACAAAGAGAGGGAAAGGATAAAGAGCGTCATGACAACGTATTATGTTTAATAATAAAGTGTCGTGTGACTATGAAGAAAATATTGGAAATGAAATTCAAAAAGGAAAAATTAAAGGTTCAATTTGTTTAGGAGTAGAAGAAAATATATGGAAACTCAGTAATTCTATTCGAAAAGGACCATAAGTTATCAAAATTCCATTTCAAAACATAAAAAACTTCATTTCCCTTTACACCCCATGAAAGAGGCATGGGATAGCTTCTCGCGTTGTTGTAAACTAACACGCTTGCTACTTTTAGATACACAACTAATGGCACCTACTTGTTTATCGACGAATGCGAACGTCACTGTTTGAGAAGCTCTTACTAGACATGCCGATTGACTCGACACTGATACTGCGAAGTTGCTGTCCACAACATTCGAGAGAAGCCGACAATGAAATAAAATGTTTCTTCCTTTGTTTTTTTAAGATGACTGGAGCCAGGAGTTGAACCTGTGATCTCCCGCATGGTAGTCGCGTGTTTTAACCACTATGCCACGGCCGGCCCCAAAAATTCATTCCAGCTACAGTAAAAATTACAGTTAAAGAAGTACATAACACTATGGGACAGTCATTTGGAACTTGGGGAGGGACCTTGTGCATGTTGTAGGTCTGGTCGAGTACAACATGGCCCTGTATTTCCTAACACCCTCATAACTTTGACTTACGGTTCAGAAACCAGTTTTTCGGACACCTGAAGGGTAGTTAAATTGTGAGGGCCGATGTTGAATGTGAACCACACCTAAACGTCAAGTTCTTTTCTGCATTTCTCAATTTCAGACTAACTCAATTTGAACCATGGAAAGATACGCAATCGGCCAACGCCTTAAAGTTATAGGGCGTTCAAATCAAAATGCATATCGTGCACTTCGTGATTTTTTTCGGTCAATTTAATCGTCCAAATATGCGTACAATCGGAAAACTCGTGCAAAACTTTGAGCAAACCGGATCTGTAGGATATGTAAAAACACCAGTGCATGCGCGTATAGCTCGTACTGCAGAAATTATTGCTGCTGTTCGCGATAGAGTGGCTGAAGAGCCGTCCACATTATGCATAAAGACTTGCATTTACATGCTTACAAGGTGCAATTGACTCAAGAACCAAAGTCTCTTGACCATTCCAAACGCCGTCAATGGTCAGAGTGATGGCCAGAAATAGCAACAGTGAAAGAAAATCATCGGTCAGGCAGTTACTGTGAATGGTGTTCACTGTCGTGAGATGATAACGAACTTCTTATGGCTCGAATTGGAAGATATGGATGTGGACGATATGTGGTTTCAACAGGACGTTGCCACTTGCCACACAGCTAACGAAACAATGGCTCTTTTGCGCGACAAATTCAAGATCATGTTATCTCTCGTGGTGGCGATGTCAATTGGCCGCCAAGAGCGTGTGATTTGAAAGATGTACGTCGATAAGCCAGCAACAATTCAAGAGCTAAAGGATGAGATAATTCGGCACATTAATGGCATAGAACCTCAATTATGCCGTCGAGGTCGCGGCGTCCATTTGACCGATATTTTGCTCCATACATAGTTGAATATTATCATAATAAAAATAAAAGACAATAATTTCCTAAATAATTTGTGTGTTTATTCAAAATCAACATTGGTTCTTTGAATTTAACCACCCTTTATATAACATTTTCCGGGGAATATTTTTTCAGAACATTTTAGCCCTCTATCTCCCACCCGTATTGAGCATAACAACCGGATCGAAAACAGATTTTGGTATGGTGTAATCCGTGTAACACTTCACATTGAGTAAGTCCAGAATTTTCGCATGACCATAGTTCCTGTGCTGGACCGGCCTTGGCATAGTGGTTAGAACACGTGACTACCATGCGGGAGATCACAGGTTCAACTCCTGGCTCCAGTCATCTTAAAGATAAAAATGTTTCTTTCACTGTCGGCTTCCCTCGAATGTTGTCGACAGCAACTTCGCAGTATTAAGTGTCGAGTCAATCGGCATGTCTAGTAAAAAGCTTCTCAAAACAGTGACGTTCGCATTCGTCGATAAAGAAGTAGGTGCCGTTTGTTGTGAATCTCAAATAGAAAGCATGTTAATTTACAAAAACGCGAGAAGCTGTCCCATGACTCATTCATGGAGTGTAAAGGGAAATTAAGATTTTATTTATAGTTCTTGTGCGCCCATGCTTTCGTGGCCTCTAAACGCATTGTGGTGTTCGCTGAAATTTTCCTCGCCTCAATGTCCGGGGGTAACCAGTTGAGGAATGGGTGGTAATAAATTTCCACAATTTGTAACGTTGTTCTGATGCAATAACTAAACGTTTTTGGCATTGATTCCCCGGTTAAGGCAGATTGCCACTGCCGCCTTGTAGATCCTGGACTGAGTGTTCAGATTTGAATTTAGTTTACTGTCCAATATGAGTGCATGGTATTGGCATTATCATAAAGTTTAATAGCGACTCCATTTTGACTGGGTTTTGCAAATAGATGGATTTTGTATCTCCGAGTGAATGGCACCAGTTCCGTTTTGCTCGGGTTCTGTGTGCCTTGACTGTTCGATTCAACTATCGATACAAATGAAAATAGACTTCTGGTCCACCCTCTACTATTGTTAAAACTATACTGACTTTTTCAAAATATCTCTGAAACTGTACTTTCGTCTCCTAGTTTATTAACATCACAGCCATTTATTATTTCCCAAAAAACAAACCCATAACTAGATTTGGCCGACAACGGTAGTAAATTTTTTATTATTTGTCTTGTCTACATAATAAATTATATTTTAATCTTATCAGTTCTGGCCAGGAAAAAAAATCTTAACGGTTGAAATCATAAATTACATTTATCCTTTTTTCGATGTTTCCTTAAAACCTTCCCTCCATCATAGCTCTTCCTTTAGTTCCTCAACAAATTTTGTTACATTTTAAGGCGTCGCCTTATAAATTGAGACAATTTTTTATGAACGCAAACCAAAATACAATAGAAAAACTGGGAAAACGAAAAGAAAAGACCTTAACAAAGATACGGATATGATTTTGAAAATGTTAACAAAAGAATAAAAAAAATCATAGGGGAAATGCGTAAAAAATTATAAATTCAAGCAATAAATCGGCAACAAAACTTCCAGTCAATAAAACAAAAAAAAAATGACCAAACTAAAGGTTTTAACTGTAACAAAAACTAGGGCGTTGCCCCACTATCAAACCATGATCTGTTTGTACGAGTGTGTCTGGCTGTAAGAGTAAGGGAGTTGTGCATGTAATCCTTACAGGTTGTGACTCCTTTTGTTTGTTAGAGTTGTAAGCCAACATCGTACTGTTACCACCAGCAAAGCTGGGTCAGGAGGTGTAACCATAAGTAATCATTTTTTTTTTTTTTGTGGAAGAATATTTAAGGTAACGTTGCTGCGCCCCTCAGTCACCAATGGTCATTGTTGTATTGTTGCAGTATTATTATTATTATTAATACGTTTTGGATGTAGCATGAAACGGTAGGAATTTGAAGAAACTTTTATTTATTTGAAATTTAATTTGTACAAGTGTAAAGACGCAAGGCGTCGATGGTGGGTTGAGCTCTTTGGTGGATTAAGAAACTCCTCTGGTGGGCTACCGAAACAAAGATATCATAAGTCAATGTTATTGTGTGGTATTGTTGAGAGACAAGAATTTCGTTGTTGAAATTAGGAATACGAAATATAGGAGGTGGTTTCAAGGATGTTCTTTAATTTTGTTATGTTTAATTATTCCTGGGAAGCGTTGGTGGTACGAAAAGGTAAGACAGGGAAAATAAATGAACAATTGTTGTACAAATATTAAGTATTACATTGGGCATAAACTTACTTACCTATAGAGAGTTGTATCTGCAATGAAAAATATGGAAAGTAGCTGATGAGTTTTAAAGTCTAGCACTGAAATTATACTTAATATGTATGTTAGTAACAATTTAATTTATAAATCAACAGCTTCAGATTCTGGGGGTTTCAATTTATTTGCCATATGACCACAAATCGGCATATGCTTCAAACTTTTTTACCTTTCTTGCTACACTTACTAAGCAGACAGGTCTTAAAAATTAATCAATATTAAAAAAAAATAGCGGAAATTCCCTTTTTGTTTGAAAAATTACAAAAAAATTCATTAAATACTCATATACCTCTATATATTATTACAACCATACCATATAATCTTTTATAGATTGCTACCGACTACTACCTCGCTTATCATCATTTCAATATACGTCATTATGTTCTGTGTTACGCTCCCGTTTCAGTAATGCTTTAAACATCAACACATATCTTGGTACACTTTCACTTCCTTCTTAGCCTTTTTAATTCATTTCAAATTCCCCTAAACATTATCAAAAATAAGCCTTCCTGAATTGTGAGCCTTTCCGTATGTATGTTGCTTTACCCTATGTTTGGAAATGTTACACCCTTTTTAGGACACATAAACCAAGCAAACATGTAGGGAATCATCAGCGTCTTATAATCTACTCTTTGTGTCTTTTCTATACAATATTATTTTAATAGATCCTTTCGGTGTTAGCAGTGAAAGATGGGAATGTTAAATAAACATATCATTAAATATTAGTTCATTGATATAAATGATTTGAACGGAAGGCTTACGGTGTTAAATATATGATCAGATTGTAGGTAATAGTAGAAAATGAGAGGATTTAATGAGAATAAGGATGTAATACTAGCAAGTAAGTGATGTCTCTAGGAAGTTGTAGGTTTTGTGGTAAGAGAGGGAGAGAGAGAGCGTGTAAACTTCATTTACTGCCAATGAGTTTAGAATGTAAATATTTGCTATTTCTATAAAAGATTTAAGGTATGAAAGGATTTAGTTGGTAAGCGATTAGCTGAGTCGATTATGGGACACACTTCCCTGTTGGGATATGGTTTAAAATTAAGGGGAATTGTGTCATTACCTATTCAGAAGTAATAGCAAAATAAATATGGTGAAAATTTCCAAAGAAAATAAAAATTTTATCGCTACAAACTAAAAAGTTGTGGCGTTAAAAAAATGCCTTGCTAAATATGTATCTTTTAAAAAAAATACATTTTAATTAATTAATCTTAATCGATATTACAATTTTCTATATATTCACTCATTATTACTTTTCATCGACTTTGTGTTACTTTCTAGTGTTCGTTCCTTAAGTCTTCTGTTTAATAAAGATTAGGTTAGATTAGGCTGCAAGACGTCACATTTAGACAAATAAAGGCTATTGTGATACCTGTAACTTCCCCTATTGCAAATACTGACTAACTTACTAGGCAATTCGCATTTTCTATTAATTTGTCGATGTGTCAGGTATTTCCTAAAAGGCTTCTGTGGTTGCTAGGTTGGTTTTATAATATAAAAATACAATTGTAAAAGTTGGACCACGATTGAAGTATATTAAACCGTGCCGATGCACAGTGGTCTTCCCCATTGGCCAAAAATAAAAAAATAGGTCAAAATTCTGTGACAACACTATCTTACAATAGATTCTGCTCTTTCAAATTACTTTTGTTTTTGCTTTATTCTAACTGCCCTCTTTGAGAAAAGTTGCCAAAGGCAGACTATGAAAATAATTTTGTTTCGCAGCGTGAGTAACTTTTAAGTAAAGGTCCAAAATAGAACGTAAAAACCTCTTAAGAAAAGATTGCTTAAACAGTGGAAGAATTAAATATTGTAAAGAAAGTTATTAACTTTTATTTAAAAGAATTAAAAACTTCTCAGCATGTTGTGTCTGTTTTATTAAATTAAATTATTATATGTGCCTATTTCAGTACTAACTCGTGTGTAGACTTAAATTTCACTTAGAGTTATAGTTGCGAAGTGATCGAAGTTGACAACCAAATTTATTCTAAAATGTTTACCAATATTTGAAGATTATATGATGTAAATTTCAGCTGCGGAAATTTGCGGATTGTTGAGTTATCTTCAATAGAACAAAGCGGCCTCACCGTTTTCTGTGTCATTTTTTAGATTTTGTACTCTAAGAGAGGTCCTTGAATCCTTTGGCCGACATTAACCAAACTGTAGATTTAGTCATAGATTGATGGAATCAATGGATCTGATGACTTTCGTGTGCCTACTATGAAATTTAAATTTTCAGGATCTAAGAGAGGTCCTTGAATCCTTTGTCCGACATTGATCAAAATTTAGATTTAGTCATAGATTGATGAAATCAATGGATATACCAACTTTGGTATGCCTACTATGAAATTTAAATTTTCAGGATCTAAGAGAGGTCCTTGAATCCTTTGGCCGACATTAACCAAACTGTAGATTTAGTCATAGATTTATGGAATCAATGGATATGATGACTTTGGTGTGCCTACTAAGAAATATAATTTTTCAGGATCTAAGAGAGGTCCTTGAATCCATTATCCGACTGTGATCAAATTTTAGATTTAGTCATAGATTGATGGTATCAATGGATATGCCAATTTTGGTATGCCTACTATGAAATTTAAATTTTTAGGATCTAAGAAAGGTCGTTGAATCCTTTGTCCGACATTGATCAAATTTTAGATTTAGTCATAGATTTATAGAATCAATGGATATGCCAATTTTGGTATGCCTACTATGAAATTTAAATTTTCAGGATCTCAGAGAGGTCCTTGAATCCTTTCACAGATTTTAACCAAATTTTAGTAATTGATGTCATTAAAAGAGATTGTGAGATGTGCCATTATATACCTATGAAAACTCTTTTTATTTTTGGCCGCTCTTTGATGAAACGGCAACCACTGTGCGATGGTACTTAGCCTTAAATACCAAAGCTCCAGTAACCACTAGTGTAGGGCTGTGATTTGACTGGACTCAAGAGCGACTGGTCCAATTTTGCTGTAACTAATTTCCAAAAATAAACAATTACAATTCCTTTAAGCTGTTCATATTGTATCATTTCTCTGCATACTCAACAGTTTCGCATTTATAAATATATTTAGGAAAAGCAGCGATAGTTTTTTTCTCCTACACAGAAAATAAAAACGCTTTCTAAATTTTCGTTTAAAATTCTTTTTTTTGCAGAAAAAGTATCTTAATATGTAAGTACGAATAGTACCCCAGCAAAATATTTTGTTGCAAAGAAACAATTACAGAATAGCTTTAACTGATAAGTAACAAGTTCCACTTTCGGTTGCACAATATATTATTTTTGTTTGAAATTGTCCCAAAACCAACATGTTCTTATGGAACCTGTTATGAAATGAATTGCTACATAACTGAATAACATATGCTGTTTTTTGAAATTTCATTGATTTTCAATTGGGTGCTAGTTCGAAATATATTTTTACTCAGATTTTTGAGTTTTTCTTAATAAATACCCTCTAAAAAATACTTATTTCGAATACGAATACACATTTTCTGTTCTACGGAATCTGTGGTGCAACATGTTGTACATAATCGGCTATATAGAACCAAAAACAGAATAGAAAGTCGATTAAAAAAGAAACGATTCTAGTATCAATACCATTCGCAACAAGTTCTGAAAAATTTTCCTGGGGTGCTAATTATTCTTAAATCAAGTACCAAACGTGAGAAGTTCAAAAACGTAAGCTTATAAATTGTTGAAATAAGAATGAAATTCTCCAATTAAGTTTGTACGAACTTAATTACAGAACTTTAGGTACGAAACTTCTCAACTTTAAAGTAAAAAGTTCGTAGAATTAATATCAAGTAATATCTGACTTAAAGTAAGAATAAAAAATCTTACATAAATCTCTGAAAACAAAAAAATGTTTGGGAGAGAAATAACATTTGCTCTCTTAGCTTAATGTTTTCTCCCCACTAATTCACATTCTAAATTTAAGTTTAAAATTCTTATTTTTTGCAAAAATCGTACTTGAATTTAAGCGTATAAATTCTCTAATTAACTATGAAAATCCTAAGAGCTTGTGCGAATCAAGTGACGTGTGATCTTCGTTGATGCCATTTTTGCATCAGTGGGTTTTGACTTCTCAATAATTTCGTGGAGATTACAACACTTAAGGTTTGCCATGATAGTAAAAAAGCAAAGCAAGTGGGTACTGATTAGATAGTTTGGAAACTATCTAATTACACAGTACAACATTTTTCAGTTAATTGATTGCCAACTCAATTCTGTGAACTGTATGTGAAATTAGACCCAAAAAGAAGAATTTCTGCATCATTCGTTTTGTCTTCTTACCTGCGATTTGAAGTTAGTATCGATTTGAAGTAAGTACTATCGTATAGGGGAATTTATCACGTTTTAGGCCCTGTTGTTTGACATAGCTCGACAACCACTAGCCCAATTTAGTTGAAATAAATTTTAAAAAATTTATATTGTTTTCCTATACAAGTAACACTTTCGAAGTTAAAAATGAATGTATGAAGGGAAAAAATTATTTTTTGCCTAAAAATTTAAATTTTTTTTTTTAAAATTACAAAAAAAATCCAAAATGGAAAAAAGTTTCAAGTCTAGTTATTTTTTCGCAAAGTCACATAACCTATGAGCAAAATGAGACAAAGATCATAAAAATCGATGAACGCGTTTCGCTTTTATTCGCAATTGAGTAAAGGTATGAATTTCAAAAATCAGTTATAGCCACCACCCTTAAAATAAAAATAAAAATATAAATTACAAAATTATCATGCAAAAAAAAATTTTATTTATAAAAACTTAATGAAAATAAAATAATATGCAATTAATACGCAATTATAATATGCATAAAAACAAAATTTAGAACATTTTTTCAATTATTGGCAATATCCATCCTTGTAGAAGTTGACGCTTGTGGTTCTGATGATCTTGTTTTCTTCGTAGGTTGTTCATATTCATGGTCTGAGTCTGTATCGTCATCCGAGATACACATACTATTCAAGGGCGTGTTTCTTTCACAGTGTCCACCAATTTCAATGTCTTCATCTTCGGTGCTTTCTTCAAACTGCATAATTGTGGAACTCCACCAACAAACCTCCGCAAGCAATGCATCCAATTTTTTGCTTTTGAACCGCTTTTCAAATGGCATGGTCACCTGGTGGAACCTCTCTGCTTGTTCGTCTGATTCCTGAGGTGATTGTGCCAAAAAAGTATCGAGGTGGTGGTGCAAGAAATGCAATTTCAGCGTCATGAATGCACCGATTTTTTCGAAATAAAACAGCAACCTGTCCACTCGTTGCTGTATCTCTTCTCGCTGGACACGGTTCTTTCCTAGAACGCCTTCTATTACTTCTTTCAATGCGTTCCATGCATGTTGGTGGTCGTGATGCTCTGAAAGCAAATGTGTGAAAGAATCACTTTTGATCAATTTCCGAATATCAGGTCCATTGAGAATACCTGTTTTAAATACATAAGAAAAACGAAAAAATTATTGGTAATGCGAATGTATAGAAATTAACAAATTTAGATATGACAATATTGAAATACAGAGTACGATACGTACCGTTTTTAATTTTCTCATCACTGAGTTTCGGAAAGATGGATTTCAAACAGTCAAAGGCGCCGTTAACTTTTTTGACCACCACTTCAACGAATTTCCCAGCTATTCCCAGTTTCATGTGGAGCGGTGGCAACAAAATATCATCCAGGTCCTTTATCATATGTTCATTGCGTAATTTTAATTGTTTGTTGAGCTCGGGAGTTCTTCCTTTCCAATCTTTACATTGATATTGATTTCCTTTGTATCGTGAATCCCAATTACAAAGGAAGCAGAAGTATTTTGGATATCCGCGCTTTTCTATAATCCCTTGTAGTATGTTGACCACCTTCAGATCGCAACAAATGTTCCATTTGTGTTCATCGTATTTGATTTTCTTCAAAATTTCGCCCAATGCTTCATACGTTTCCTTCATAGTTGTGCTGAATCCCAATGGAATGCATGGTTTTTTATTTTTTTTGTGCAGCAGCACAGCCTTCAAACTAGTAACTGAACCATCGATGAATAAACGCCAGTCGCCAGCGATATAATCCATTCCCAATTTTTTCACTAAACCTGGGATATCATGGCAGTACGTGAATGTATTTGCTTCGTCAACGGAATAAAATTTCTGAAAATCAGCTTGGCGTTGTCGGTATGATGTTGCGCTGACATTTTGCTGTGTGAGTTTTGTTTATTCCTTTTTTTTTAATTCTCAGAATCATGAAAAAGGTGTCAATGTTTTCTCCAAATAATGTTGTGCATATCTCAAGCAAATTTTTGAAATTCATACATTTACTCAATTGCGAATAAAAGCGAAACGCGTGCATCGATTTTTATGATCTTTGTCTCATTTTGCTCATAGGTTATGTGACTTTGCGAAAAAATAACTAGACTTGAAACTTTTTTCCATTTTGGATTTTTTATGTATTTTTAAAAAAAAAATTTAAATTTTTAGGCAAAAAATAATTTTTTCCCTTCATACATTCATTTTTAACTTCGAAAGTGTTACTTGTATAGGAAAACAATATATGAACAGATTAAGGGAATTGTAATTCTTAATTTTTTAAAATTTATTTCAACTAAATTGGGCTAGTGGTTGTCGAGCTATGTCAAACAACAGGGCCTAAAACGTGATAAATTCCCCTATACGATAGTACTAACTTCAAATCGCAGGTAAGAAGACAAAACGAATGATGCAGAAATTCTTCTTTTTGGGTCTAATTTCACATACAGTTCACAGAATTGAGTTGGCAAATCATGTGTTGTACTGTGTTAGCTATCCTCATATTATGTAATAAAATTCAAGCCCCAATAGGCTTAATGCCATCTATATTCAAGAATTCTATACTTAAAATGTAAGCCCCATCAGGCTTAATATCATCTATTATTAAGAATTTTATACTTAAAAATCAAGCGCCACAAGGCCTTATAACATCTACAAATAAGAATTCTAGGCTAGGTTTTTCCGTTTTTGGATCAAGCCTTTTGTACTGGATTTAAGAAAATCCGTACTTACCGTACTTTTGACACCGCTTTGAAATGATTAAGCACGGAATAATTGATTTTTTTTGAGTGTATATATATAAAAACTTCCCTAGTGGTATAACCTAGTTCTTATTCCGGCAAATGGAAATCCAAGAGCAAATTCTTCGATGCTTGTTTATTCTCCCCCATGCAGCCTACTCTATGGCCTACTCAAAAAAATTTCACTTTAATGTTCCTATAACTTCGTATATCCGACATATCGGCAAGTCATCCTTTTGTTCATGTTAGGCCAGGGAATCTTAGCTCGTTTATCGGTCCATTGCCTGACGTGCAAACAATAGGTAGAGGTTGGCATACCAACACTTCCTTTTGTCGGAAAAATCTGCGCTGCCGTTCAATGGCTAGCAAGCTTATCCACTAAACAATTGCCCGTAATGTTGCTGAGTCCCGATAAAAAAATACTCAGCCATTAAACTAAGTTATAAATGAAACATATTCTTCGAAGGTTGGTCACGATATTTTTCAGTAGTTCAGCAGCGGTTTTTACCAGTTTTCCCCATTCAGAAATAAAGTAATTAGATTAATCATTGGCAGTAGATACGGGATGCAGTAGTCCGTTTTTAAGCAAATTGAGTTCAACCGGTGTAGTAGTTTACCATGACCAGTTTACCCCGATATATTAACGCCACATTCTTTGATTCTCACCTGAGATGCAGCAGTAGCTAATTCAGCCATTATATCACGAGTCCCAATGTTTCGACTCACTAATCTGGTTACTATGAAAGACATACAAATGCATGTTGTGCTTATTGCTCCACTAGCACTAATCAATCAAATTTGGTGATCTTTTAAATATTGCGAAGGAATTCAGAATGCATTTTTTGTTAAGGGAACTTGAACGAACTATGATACAATATAGATTTAGATGTAGATCCACAAATTGACGTTTGAAGACAATCCATAGCGCATTCCTTTAGCCCCTTTACATGTGTGAAAAGCAACAGATACGTTTGACCCTCTTCTCCACATTGGATTTCCAAGACAGTTTCCTGTAGAGCATAATTTGGTATTTTATTTTTCCACAAAAACTGAATTAGCTGGATTTAAAGTGGATTAAGCTATATAACGCTGTTTAGGCTTCAGTTTGATACTATATTAAGTAGCCGATATGGGCAAATGCTAAGTAAATTGAACTTACCACCCATACAGATGATGGCACGATCATAGGCTTAGGCAAATACCTGGCATACGACCATCGGTAATTCGAAGCAATCCATTGACTGAGGTTAACCATGGAACTACGTAAGGTGTGCCTCCGTGAAGGTCTCTAGCAGTAGTGGCCCATCCCCATTCATCTCTGAAGAATCTTTCAACCACAAGCATTCCATTTAGGTGAGTCACTGAACTATCAACCTCCAGATCTTGTTGTAGGTAGAATGTTATTGAAGGCTCCCCCTATCTCTATGAAAGTCCCCAGAGGGTAGAATTTACTACCGAGAGATTTCTCGATAGTAATGGCTATGGAGTAGAGAGTTGCCTTAGTTGATCTTGCTTTGGTGTAGACATGCTGAGATTTCCATAAAAAATTCTGTGGAAGATTAATTAGAATATGGATTTCTAATAAAATTTCAAATGTTGATAAGAGACTGATCGGCCGAAAATCTTTTGGTATCACATCGGATAATTTGCTAGCTTTCGGTGTAAAAACCACTGCGGTTTGCTTCCAAATGTTGAGAATAGCTTCCAGCATGAGGCAGCCCCAGAACATTATTTCTAACCAACTACAAGATAGGTATAAGGACTTCTGTAAATGCGATGAAATTATTCCGTCAGGAGCGGGTTTAAAGCCCCATATCAGATTCACTCACTAACTAATGAATTTCTGACGGACTTTTTCGTCCGAGTGGTTCTTTGAACGAAAAAGTTCGCATTCAAATATTTTCCATTAAAAACCCCGTACGCGGTAAGTCTTTAGAAAATAAGTACCTGAAGCATGCAGAGATTATCTGTTAACGTCTATGGATTCACACAAGTTTCGATATAAAGTTTAGATATAAAATTTCTATTTTATAATGTCAATCAGAAGCAGGTTCATTATTGTTCTTTATCCAAATTCCATTGTTTTTTATTTATATACAGCTAAAATGTTTCATACATACATTTCATTATTCAATATGTAAAACTTGTTTTAATTATAACCTCAATTAAGATTCCTCAAAGTCTGCCTGCTGCCATCTTTCGGTTCATTTGAAAGCCGCTGGCCATAGCGTTCCTATCTTAAGTCTTTCGTTTTCTTAAAGAAAATAAAAGCGATGAGAAACTTGTTGCCCATGGCATTTATACCAATCCTTTAATTTTATAGCCTTTTTATCTCCATATTTATATAAATTTAATTTTTTAGACACTTAGGCGCATAGGCGTTAAGTCGTTAGTGTTCATTTAAATTTTCCAACAAAATTAAACAAAACCCCAAATACCCAACAATGTAACAACAAATATCAATTATTACAAACACGTTTGCTAAACGGGAAATCTAAAGACAAATAATAAAAAAAAGGTAAATAAACAGAATTTTCAATTACACTTCCCCAACTAAGCCCTCACTCGTCAATACACCTCACGTACAATTCCAAGAATTTTAGTCGTTACAAAATTTCAAATCAAAGTAACAACAGTTACTTACTTAGACTGGCCATTGCTAACCATTTTCATTGTCAGCAATGTCACTACTCGGCTGCGAGTTTGATAATAACCTATGATTTCCGTTAAGAAAATGTTATGAAACCCATAATATTTATGTTAGAAAAACGTGTACGTAACAATAGTAACCGTACAAAAAAAATGTCAGTTGTCTTCAATACTAATAGTAAAAATCAATAGGAATAGAGTAGTTCAAGAACATATCATTGTTCAGCAAAATTTCCCAAGGAAGTAAAGACAATAAGAATTGAAAATTTTTTTTTTTCGATAATTAAACAATAATATTTTTTCTGCTTAAAAAGGAAGTTATTCGTTAATGATCCCAGCATCACAGTAAGTAGTTTGTGAAATGGGGGTTGCTCTTTACTCTTTTGAAATGCCGCTAAATATTTTGAAACGAATTCATGCCTTTGTGGCAACTTTGCTGTATACCCAACAAGGAAACGTGAGATTTTTGTTTGCATCCAATTTTCTTGACTGCAATGACAATTAGATTAGTGTTGTTACTTCCGACACCCTTAAGACGCAAATATTTACGAATATTAGTATTGATAGGCATTAACATCTCAAAAACACGAGTTCCGTTTTAGGGAGCTCTGTGTAATGCGTGTGTGAGTGTGTGCCACCCCTAATTTGTTATTCAGTTATGTGTGTTCTCTGCACTTCCGTACGGAAGTGTGTTGATCCGAAAGTAGTCTGCTTAAGCGTGTTATTCACGAGTTGTGTCTGCACTTCCATTTTAGGGATCATCACCGGCACTGCCACCGCCACCACTTGTTTGGGTTTTACTTGTTGACAGAGCAACAAGTGTTTTTGTCTGACTGGCGGTTATTAATTAGGTTTTTATTATACCGAGGGGAAGTCGGAAGTAATGACAGTGGTGGCTTTAGGTTGTCAGGTGTTTAAGGTTAACTAATTGACTTCATGCTTATTATATTGTTAATATAAGAATAAAAAGTTTTTGGTAGTTGATTAGTCATTATAAAATAATGAAAAAGTAGTAAATATTTAACAACTAACATAAAATATAATGACTTAATTGTAATGATTGGGTGATTTTTTAGTGCGGGTACCGCTTTGATTTTGGTTAGAAGTACATTCTTTAGCATAATTTTCAAATATTTTAAACCAAGTATTACTTTAAACAAAGGGTTATCCATTTTGGGGTTTCAAAAGTAAATTTAAATAAAACACACTTAAAGCTATGATTTCGACAGAACTTTAATTTCATTATAATGCCCAGACCTTGTCATTACGTACAAAATACAATGTCATTTAAATGACAGGCTCTAGAGTGGTTGCAGCAATTGATGCTTTGTAGGTAGTTTTCGACCACTATTTCGCACATTTTAAGCGATAACTTGACGAATGTTGGTTTTCAAATGATCCAACTATGGGGGATCGTCTGCGTGAACAAGGTTTTTGACTTGGCCCTACAAAAAAATCCAAAGGTGTCAGGTTGCATATAAAATTACGTGTTCTGGAGACTTCCCATGCAATAAAGCCAAAAATGGTTGTGTTGTGCAACTCGTGGCATGTCGTTTAAACCGCATAACATTTAGTTCACAATCTTCAATTGCTGGCCAAAAGCGTCGGTTATCATATGGCCATTACGTTCAGAATTGTCGGTAACGGTTCTTTCATTTTTATTTTCCAAGAAATGCGGCCCAATAATACCTCCAGACAATAATGCGCTGTGACTTTTTCCGTATGAAATGGCTTTTCCAAATCACTACTGCGTTCTCTCAGCTCGATATAAGATACTTTTGCTTGGTAATGTAATCACCGAGAGAAAAATTAACTTCATCGCCTAAGAAAATTTTGTTGGAAAAATCAGCATTGATACGGTATTATGTTCAGCATATATACGGCATTATTTTCAGCCGGCTTTAATTGTTGCTTGAGTTGAACTTAATATGGATCGAACTGCAAATTCAAATGCAAAATATGCCACAATGAGCCATAAGATACGCCCAACGGCTGAGAACGCCGTAGAACTGACAAATTCGAACTATATAGCCACACTTTCAGTAACAAAAGTGATATTTTCGGCAGTGCTCACATTGCGATGATGCACAGGGATGACCATCACATAGGTAGCGCTTCTAGTTTTTTTAAAATTTCTTATAATCGTAGGTCGTATGTCGATTATAGCGACCATAATCACCGCATAACGTTTAAATAGTGGGCACGATTATCCACAACTTTTGTAGTAAGTTTTAACTATTTGTACGCATTTTTGGTTATCAAACCATCCATATTCGTAAATGACAAACATTTGACTAAATTAATGATATATCACATGATAGACATTTAACAGCTGGCAGCTGTGCCAGAGCGGCGGTTTTGAAACCACTAAATGAATTACTACCTAAAGATTTTTGTTTGTACAAATAGATAATTTTGTTGTACCAAGAAGTAGTACATTTTAAAAGTACATTTTTTGTACCGACAAGGACATTTATTGTAACGACTAGTACATTTATTGTACCTAAAGTTTATTTTTTGTAACAAAACGTACTTTTGTTATACCGACAAGTACTTTTACTGCACTTAAAACCATATTTATTGTAACAAAAAGTACATTAGTTGTATCTAAAAGTACATTAATTGTACCAAAACGTGCTTTTATTGTAACAAAATGTACTTTTGTTATATCGAGAAGTACTTTACCTGCACCAAAAACTATACCTATTTTAACAAAATTTATTTTAATTGTACCAAAAAGTACATTTATTGTACCTAAAAGTACTTTTATTGTACCGACAAGTACATTTATTGTGCCTAAAGTTTATTTTTTATAACAAAACGTAATTTTGTTATACCGAGCAGAACATTTACTGCACCAAAAAGTAAATAAATACTTTAGATGTACCAAAAAGTACTTTTATTGTATCTCCAAGTACTTTTATTGAAGCGAATGGTTTTCGGCTCTACCCAAAGTACTTTTGTCAAACTTTGAAGAACTTTTGTTGTACCAAAAAATACATTTGTTAATTGTACAAAGAGATAATTTTGGTATATTGAGAAACACTTTTACTGTACCAAAAAGTAAATTTATTGTTAATATAAGTACTTTACCTTGCAGTACCTACATTGTATTGACAAGTACTTTTAATGCATAAAAAGGTAGTTGTTTGTATCAAAAAGTACCTTGTTGTACTGAGAAGTATTTTTACTGCACTAAAAACCATATTTATTGTATCAAAAAGTACATTAATTGTACCTAAGAGTACATTAATTGTACCGACTAGTACATTTATATTTTTTGTAACAAAACGAACTTTTGTTATGTCGAGAAGTACATTTACTGTAACTGTGAAGAACTTTTGTTGTACCTAAAAATACATTTATTATAACAAGAAGTACTTTACCTTGTACCTATATTGTACCGACAAGTACTTATAATGTACCAACAAGTTGTTGTGTGTATCAAAACGTGCTTTTGTTGTACTGAAAATAAATTTTACTGTAAAAAAAAGTACATTTATTGTAACAAAATATAATTACGCTGTACCAAAAATTACATTTATTGCATCTACAAGTAAATTTATTGTACCAAAAGTTGATTTTTTTGTCCCAAAACGTACTTTTGTTTTAGCGAGAAGTACTTTTACAGTACAAAAAAGTAAATTTATTGTAACAATAAGTACTAAAATTGTACCAAAAGTGCTGTTATTGCACTACAAGTACTTTTATTGTACCGAAAGCTTTTGTTAGTACATTTGTTGTACCGAGAAGTAATTTCACTGTACCAAAAAGAAGATTTGTTGTGTCACAAATTGCTTTAATTGTACCAAAAAATAACTTTCCTGTACCAAGAAATACTTTAATTGTACCAAAAAGGACCTTTATAGTACCGACATCAACTATTTTTTTGTACCTATAATTTTTGAATTGTACCCAAAAGGTACTTTTGTTATACTGAGAAGTACTTTTACTGCTTTTGATTCAGTACTATTATTATACCAAGAAGTACTTTAATTGTACCAAAACGTACCTTACTTGCAACAAAATGTAATTTTATTGCGTATGAAGGTACTTTTATTGTACCAAAATACAAATAATTTTATTGTACCAAAAGGTACCTTAATTGTATCAGAAAGTACTTTTATTGTACCAAAAATACTTTGAATGTTCAAAACATACTTTTTTTGTAATAAATTTTGTAATTCCAATTGGTACTTTCGTCGTACCGACATGTACTTTGATGGTACAAAAAAGTACCTGTATGTCCCAAACGTGCTTTTTTTATATCGAGAAGTACTTTTACAGTACCAAAAAGTACAGTTATTGTAACAGTAAGCACTAAAATTGTACCAAAAGTGCTGTTATTGCACCACAAGTTCTTTTATTATACCGAAAGCTTTCATTAGTGCTTTTGTTGTACAGAGAAGTAATTTTACTGTACCAAAAAGAACATTTGCTGTTCCAAAAATTGCATTAATTGCACCGAAAAATAACTTTTCTGTACCACGAAATACTTTAATTGTACCAAAAAGGACCTTTATTGTACCGACAAGTACTTGTTTTTGTACCTTTTAATTTTTTTTATTGTACCTAAAAGGTACTTTTGATATACCGAGAAGTACTTGTACTGCTTTTGGTTTAGTACTATTACCTTAACTATTGCCAAGAAGTACCTTAATTGTACCAAAATGTACCTTTATTGTAACAAAAAGTAATTTTATTGCATTAAAAGGTACTTTCGTTGTACCGGAAAATGCTTTTATTGTACCAAAACGTACCTTAATTGTATTAAAAAGTACTTTCGATTGTTCATAAGGTACTTTTTTGTTGTAATAAATTTTATAGTTCCAATTGGCACTTTCGTCGCACCGACATGCACTTTGATGGTACAAAAAAGTACCTTTATGATACCGTCAAGTACATTTATTGTACCAAAGAGAACTTTAATTTTACTAACAATGACTACTGTTGTACCACAAAAAACTTGTATTGTACCGCAGACTCTTTTTAATGTACCAGCACGTTCTCTTATACCAAAGAGTACTTTTGAGATACTACCAAGTCATTTAAGTACATCGCAAAGTACTTTTATTGCCCCGACAAGTACTTTTGTTGTACCAACAACTAATTAAATTGCATCAAAATGTATTTTTATTGTACAATAACTTTATCTTACCTATTTGTACTAATTTTGTATCAAAAAATACTTTTGTTGTACCAGAAACTACTTCTAACATACCAAAATATACTTTTATTATAATGAAAAGTACTGAGTACAATTTTCATGTGAGATGAGGTCGTGTGATAAGTTTTATTATTAAATTTGTTAATCTAGCTTACCGATTAGAAAAGTACTTTCCATGTACCATGAAATACTTTTTTTATGCCAATTGGTACTTTTGAAGAATCATCAAGTACTTTTATTGTCCCAACAAATACTTTTATTATGCCAAAAAGTACTTTTGATGTACTGACAAGTGCCTTTGGCATACCAAAAAGTACTTCTAATGTATCAATAAGTACTTTTATTGTACCAGGAAGTAATTTAAAGTGTACTCTTATTGTACCAAAAAGTACTTTTATCAAACCATAAACTACTTATGTTATACCAAATAGTATTTATTTTGTACCAAAATAGACTTTTATTGCATAGTAAATAATTTATTCCAACAACATTTTTACGCGTTCCCTTCTTAAGTCTTTCGTTTTACAAATTTGTTATTTCCCCCCGTCATATCTATAGCGACACGAATGACTTCTCTTACGTAATTTCTATAATTTCACACTTATTTTTATCACCAATGATCAACAACGACGTTCCCTCATCAAACCCGAATGTCAGTAAACAAAACCTCTTAATCGTTTATCAAAAGTCATTTAATGCCACAGGACTATTGTAAGCAGGGAAGTAAACACTTGTTGTGATCAAAACGCAGGAACACAACAAAACAAACCCCTAAATAGGAAGTACATTAAGGGAAGCAAGGAAGGAAGGAAGTGAGGACAAAACACGTACGGAACTAAACACACGATAAACACGAGGGGAGCATACGATATGGATGATAGCTAAGGGCAAATTACTGCTGACATTAATTCAGTCATTTAACACATTAAGGGATGGTTGCGCTGAACTCATGAACAAGCCACCATTAACGGAAGCAACTCAGATATAAGCCGCGAAGGCATTAAAGTCAATTGAGTTATTAATGAATATTTTGTGTTTACTTAAGAGAAAAAAAAACACATTTTTCAAATAAAAAGGATACTCTACAGACGGAATTATATCAATACTATAGAAAGAAGTGTATTAAAGTAACTACGGTAAAAAGGTTACGTTCGTTTAAATTTACTTAAAATAATATTTTAGGTACAACTAGAGGGAAATTTACCAGTTGCTTTTGTTTAAATTAATGATGACAAGGTTAAGACACAGAATTACTAAAAAAGGATATTTGAACCCAAAGTTATTACATATAATCTCACGTATTTTAGGCCATTATTTGTATAACAGAATGTGTAAAAAGTGCTACTTTAGTATAATTTTCCATTATTTAATTTTTGCTAAAATTAACATTCCTTTCTTAGGGCTTCCTGTACCGCCTTGTTGCCAAAAACCTTTTGTTTGAGACACGTATTTTTGAATTTCAATTTATTGTCTAGCAAATTTAACTTGCTTTAAGGGGATTTCTCGTTTTGCCTAAATTCGAAACATATTTAAACATGTTGGTAGTAAAAATTCCAATTTTACTTGATGTCTCTGCAACGTCAACAAGTGTGGGAAAATATTTGGGAAAATTTGTGGCTCTTACCGGTATTGATTTCATTGATATGCCACACATTTTCCAAAAACACACATGTTTCCTTTTATGACTAGGTGTCTGTAGGTGTTATTTGGGGAAATACGTTTAAATTGTGTTGTGTTGCACATGCAACATATCAAACACATGTTAAAACTCAATTGAAGGATTCTATCAGAATTTGGGATTTTTTCCGTTTTGGTGTTACTTTAATGTTTAGTACGTGATATTTTTGTCAAAATGTTGTCTTCACTGGCAATGTGCCACAATAGACTTGCAGTGACCAAAATGTTATGGATTTCTTTTTATAATTTCTATCTGTGAGGTTTGGTAGTTTGGAAACAAGTCTTTAGGGGAATACCAAAGGATTTTGGTGGCTCAGAGATTTAAATGAAAAACCGAAAACGTGACTAGAACAACAAGTTGTGAGGAAAATTTCAGAAAATATGTTGGAATTTTTGGTAGACCTCCAACGAATTTCCCTGTTGTTGTCAACGAGAATAAAATTGAGTTTTTTAAAAATGGAAAAAATGTCACTAAATTAATAGTTTTTCCGCTTGATTTTTATTGTGTGGCTCATATTGTTTAGGTGAAGTTCCACATTTTTGTTGTTAGAAGATTTGTGTGGACCTATATACGATAGAACATGTATGAAGATTGTATGAAGCTAAGGCTACCAACATTTAATTGAATCTATCATATAGAATAACCAATAAGTAATCATTTTTCAACAACATGCTTTATATTTTATAGTATTTGTATTTGCTATTTTATATTTCGTATTTTTACTGATTCGTTTCCTTCCTTCAAATTCCAATTATCCCTTTTTTAGTAATCTGTACTAATTCATTTCATATTTTCGATTACAATTTTAGTTAAAAAATGCTGAATTTATATTTTATCAATTATTTATAATTATTGAAATATTCCAAAAGATTTAGGTAAAGTTAAAGGTTAAAACAAAAACACAAAGGCGAAACGCGTACGGTGATAGCCGCCGGTTCGAATACCAGCTTGGCCACTTCTTTTAAACATTCTTCTCATTAAAAAAATAAACAGTTTGTAATATGTCATTCTGATTAAGTTAGCTCGTGAAGAGAGAGATTAAGTAACCTCACGAACTACTGTCTCTCCCTCTCTCGTTCAATAAAAACCTCATACAATCGTATTACCAATACACTTCAAAAAATGTAAACACTATTGCCAAGATTCCATTATCAATTCTAATCAAGCGAACATTTTCTAACTTGATGCCGCTTTCGATTCGGCAGTACCGCATCCTTTCGAAGGAGTTAATTGATTATATTTCACTTTCATGCTTATCTTCACTTCCGATAGGCTATCACTAGACCTCCTAGCTACTTTATCTCATATTTCTCAATGCAGTTTTAATCTTATAATTAAAGAATAAAAGAAATTTCTCTAGAAAAAGACAAGATATGAGAAAATGCTGACCATCAACAAAGATATTTGACAACAAGTTCTGGGTTAGATAAGATAGCCACAGTAAGGTATTATGTTTTTATTATGTGTTTCTTTCATTCACTAATGTACATGTTTCGTTCATCAACCGGATAAGAATTGCACTGTATCCTGTCGTGTTAGATAAGATTTGATATGATTTTATTAAGGTCAGCCACCACACAAAGCGATGTAAATTGCCTTCATAGTTTCATTCATATCTCCATCAGATGCATGTAGCTACATACATACGTGCGTGTAAATTGTTGTTTCATTAACCTGAACGAAATTTTCTTATATCCTGTGGCGCAAGATAAGATGTAAAATGAATTCTGTTTATAGGGGCATATTCTTAACATTCAACAAACAACAGCGTCTATAGTGAGTTAATGTAGCACTGAAATACATTTTTGTAAAACAATCAAGTTAAGTTAAGTATAATCGTCCTTTCGATAACCTTTGCTACTAAAATTTTGTGTTTAGTTTCTAGCCTTTGACTATCTAGCCATGTTACTAACAATCACACACTGAATTCGTTTTAGTTTAACTTGTTATCAATGAAATATTTGTCTGTGCAACATTTTTGTTAAGATAAAATAGTTTTTTGAGATATATTATTTAGGCAAGAATTCGTCCTTAAATTCTTGCTATCGGATTAAGCCAAGGATATGTGCAATTAATATTCCCTATCCTTTTTACTTCGTATCATATTCTACATATTTACTTATCTTATCCTATGTGCTATGCCTATGGAGCTAAAGAAATTGTTGTCAGGATTGAAAATAGGAAGATAGTATAGAATATCTTTGAACAATTTATGTACATAGAGAGAACTATAGATAAACTATCATTGTTTGTGGCCATATTTGGTTTGGCAGACAGAACTCTCAATGGCATTTATAATGGAAAATGAAATTTTTTTCGCCGCCCAATTTTTCACCAGAAACCATCTAATATACCTAAGAATTAACTTTAGTCACCTTCATAACGATCCAATGTTAAGTATAGGATCCTACACAGACATTGTATATATGTAGTTCTGTGTGTTACGTATGAACAGTAGGGTAATAACTTTTTTTGGACAACATTCTCCCCAGGGCTTTTCTAATGGCAAATATTGTATTAATGATAAAGAAAACTATTTCAGTTCAAGTTGCTAAAAAAAACCTTACGCACCGACAGCGATTTCTAAAATGCCTTTAATATATGTTTTTTAAATTTTTTGTAATAACAATTTTTTTTAAATATGGTTTATACATATGTAAGTATGTAAACAAATAATAACAACAAATGATTAAAAGTAGGTATTGTAAGATATAAACTTTAGGTTCAAAATACGCGATGTTTTACAAAGCGGATATATATCTTGTACTATTTTTATTTCAATAAAAATTTTTTTTTAACCTTTGTTTGATTCAAAACTTTAACGCGTTTGGTGTGTAACCTTTTTTAACGATAGCGAAAAACTAAAAACGCAGTTCTTAATATTTTTCCATGCCCTACACGATTTTGTCTGGGGAGATTTGATATTTGCAAAAAATGCAAAAAGTTATTACCCTAATGGACAGCCACTCCATTCAAACGATTATAATGAAACTTTGGAAGTTCGATTCTTAGTTATGTAATACAGATTTTAAGATAGCCCAGCTACCAAGCGAGGGGTGGAAAGCAACTTACTTACTTACTTAGTTGGCACTTCTTTGCAATCCATTTGGATTATAATTGGTATATTTGGTATATAATTATATACCGCACGTAGAAAAATATTATAAGCGCCTCAATCTTCTGCGCTTCTTCTCCAGTTGATCACACCAAGTTCTGTAAGGTTCTCAGTAATCTAGTTTTGCCACGGAGTTTTGGTCGCCCTCTTCTGCGTCGTCCATCGAGTTCATTGTCGAAGACTTTTCGAGTTGGAGCATTTCCTTCCATACGTACAACATGCCAAAGCAACCAATGCACCTTAATGCGTCTGACAACGACAATGTCAGTGTTCAGCTCGTGCAGCTCATGATTCATACGACGCCTATACTCTCCGTTAACGATGATAACCCATAACCCATATATTTTATGGAGTATTTTTCTCTCGAATACTGCCGGTTCATCCGCTTGTGTCATAACCCAGGATTCTGAACCATGCGTCAAGACAGGTGGAACCAGTATCTGGTATAGCTGGATTTTTGTTAATTGAGAGAGGACTCTGTCATTAAATCGCTTGTTTAGTCCGTAGTAGCATTTATTAGCAAGCAGGATTCTTCTCCGGATCTTTTGTTTTGTTGATAGCAGAGCCTAGGTAGATAAAATTATCTACCCAAACGAGTAGAATCTTTGCTCGTTGAAACTAATAACTTCGTTTTGTCCTCGTTCACCGTTAGATCCATTTTCGCTGATTCCCCCGCAGTTTTCGAGCAGCGTACGCAAGTAGCATGTGGCTTTTGTTGAATATAGTGCCACAAGTGTTTACTTTTCTAATTATCTTCCCCATCACTATGTTGAAGAGGTAACATGATAGGCCGTCGCCTTGTTTTAGGCCTCGTCAGGTACTGAATGGCTCCGTAAGGTCCTTGCCAATCTTCACTGAAGACGTCGTGTCAGTCAGCGTCATTCCGCAAAGACGTATCAGCTTCGCTGGAATACCAAACTCAGTCATGGCTTCGATAAAAATCAATCTTTGCAAATTGCTTGAATAATTACGAAAATGTGGCTTGTGTGTGCCCTATGTGTCGTACGGTCTCTAAGGAGGATCTACAAGTGCTGGTGGGGGTTCCTCCTCCTCGAAGTAATGTGTAAATGCATTTTTTTATTGGGTTAAAGTGGGGAACTATGCTGCAGAGTGATTGGATTGCAGTAGGTATGAGTGTGAGTGAGCGAAAGAGCTATTTGGATGAATGTGTCCTATCTAGATGGCAATCGATCGGCTTCATATTAACCGGGCATGGTCCCTGAAAGTATTTCTCAATAAACGGTGTTTGTGTGACAGGGCCAGTTCTGATTGTGGTGCCAATAGTGCGGATTGGATGCATGTCTCAGCAGCGAAATTAGCAAGCATGCAGCAAGGCCTTCTGAGACATAAAAACGTCAAGTCTTTAAGGCCTTGTTTTCACATGCCTGGAAACAGGCCTTCTCCTTTCTTTCTAAAATATATCCCGAGCACATGTTCCCTCCATTCTTTCAAGACCACTGCTGCAGGCCTTCTTTGAGAAGGGAGAATTAACGTTTTCGATTCCGTATCCCTTCTCATAGAAGGCATAAGATAAGGCATGGAAATAAAAGGCAACGGGAATGGTGTTCAAGTGTTTTTCATAAAACAGTTTATGATTAGTTTCAATCAAACAATTCGAATGCATCTTCATAGGCTAGATGGTAACATGGCTGACTAACAATCGCGAGGTAGTGACTTCAAACTACAGGAAGGTTTTCTATCGTATGAAAAATATATAGAAGTGTGAAATATCTAAAAACAAACTAAACAATTTGAGGGTGACCATGTGCAGGCCTTCTTATAGGATGACTCTTTCTTTTAAGATGACTGGAGCCATGAGTTGAACCTGTGATCTTCTGCATGGTAGTCTAACCGTGTTCCAATCATCATGCCACGGCCACCCAATGACTTAAAACTTAATTTCCATTTACACCCCATGAATGAGGTATGGGATAGCTTCTTGCGTTTTTGTGGATAAATACACTTTCTATTTTTAGATTCACAACTAACGGCACCTCCTTTTTTATCGACGAATGCGAACGTCACTGTTTGAGAAGCGCTTACTAGACATGCCGATTGACTCGACACTAATTCTGCGAAGTTGCTGTCGACAACATTTGAGGGGAGCCGACAATGAAAGAAAAGTTTTTCTTTTTTTTAGGATGACTGGAGCCAGGTGTTGAACCTGTGATCTCCCGCATAGTAGTCGCGTGTTCTAACCACTATGCCACGGCCGGTCCCAATGACACCCTATGTTATTTGGAAAGGAAGCGGGAATGCAGTGCGCAGGCGTACTGACTGCTTTTGAAGGCATTCCATAAGGCCTTCTAGGTTCTTCCTTTCGCCGCTGAGGTTTTGTGTGAATGTCCGTTTTACGCGATATTCACAACTTGAGTGATATGGGTGTTGTGTGTGTGTGAATGATGTATTTGATGTGAGTGGTGGGCTTTGCTCCCCTGATGGGGTGAGGAGCATGAGTACCTTTGCGCGGAAGCTATTTCGGCGAAGGCGTCTGTCTTAGGTAGTGTGAGTGGATTGTATTGGTATGGAGTATGTGCCTATAGTCGAAGATGAATGGTTTTATGTCTGACCGGAAACTAAATGCTGGTACCACGGGAAGATCGGTCCGGAATTTCCATTTCAGGCCGAGTGGTGGCTGTGGTTTATACCCAAATCGCGCGTAGTTCTTGAACCCGGCGTAGAGTTGCATAGGTTATCTAATGACCGGGTGTCGTGACCCATACAACGACAGAAGTGTTCGATAGGCTCCGACCCTCAACAAAAGGGCAAGTTCTGCCCAAACGCATAATTTCGAATCTGGTACCTAGTTCGCCAGGGGCGCTGGTCTAAGCATTATATTCACCTGTGTGCGCAGAGCATCGTGGAACTAAGCCCTAACGGTCAGGTATCCACATTAAACTATGGACATCTGTAGCAGTTTGCATCTTCTAAGTATTTTCTGTACAAAGAACTTATGCATTTAAATAGACTCAGACAGCAGATGCATACCAAAAAGCCCTTCGCCATATATTCCAATCTCAGCAATAGCACTTGCTACAAACACTTGCGAATATCTAGCCCATATCTTTCTTTTCCATTCTTATGCTTACTGAAATAGTGAAATTGATTCACAAAGCGAATACACCAACCTCCCTGTAGCGCGTAATTAGTGAATCTCATTTTTTACATAAATATCACGTACAGCAATGCATCTGTCTATCGGAATTCCCTTTCAGGCGCGCCAACCAGTGAATCAAATCGCAAACATGTGTGTACAACAACCACGGTAGACCAGCACCTTGTGCTAAGGTATTTCCATTGAATAAACACCCTTCAAATGCCACATATTGCAGTGCATTAAAAGTGTGGGAAAATATTTTCCCACACTTGCTGAATTTTTTTTTGGGCATTACCATGAACAAACTGTGCGTTATCCTTGAGGGGGGGAATTTCCATAATAAGAAATTAGATCTGTTTCTTATTTGGAAAAAGTAAAATGCATTGTTGTTGTGTAGCATAGCACATTCATTCATTTACCATTGTATTGTTATGCCAAATACGAAATTGGTAATCGTACGTCCCTAGAAGATTTTGCCATCATGATAACCCGGCTGTTATCATTAGGGATGTATTTAAGGTTACCCATCCGTCTCGTGATACAATAAGTATAAAAGGAAAGGAAGTCCTTTTTATATATGAAAATAATTGTTGTGTGTTATTTTGCAGAATCATAGGGAATCATGGGAACGTGGGAATATTTTTTCTGTTATCCTTTGCCAGGATATAAACAGTGATAAAGGAGTCCTTTTATGTGTCAACACTGACCTACTTATGGAATGCTTCAGTTTGCTGTTGCGACCATTTAATTTAAGGGGGGTTTATTTCAGCATTCAGAGGAATTTTCTTGCCACATAAGGGTTTGTGTCCTCGTGTATGTCTTATGACTTAAGCGTGTTGTGCGCATGTTTTGCTATTTATGTGTAGTGTTCAATGGCCACTTTTACTTCCTCACCCCATCTCCACTTCATTTCCTATTTAGGGGTTTGGCAGCTCATTTCACTTCCGATTTAGGGGTTTCTTTTTGTGGGTTTTGATGAAGACAAGTGCTATGCGCGTGTTAGACACTTGCCATAGAAGTCGAGGTACCGCCGATGTTTGTGATGCCACTTTTTAAATGACAGGCCAAGTAAAGAATTGAAAATAATTTAAAGTGAATTTTCTTGTAGTCCCCCAAAATTTTTAGAATAAATGTATTGTTAAGTTTTAAAAGTTAAGTTTTAATAAAACTTCAACACAAAACCTTTATATATTGAAACAGAACATACAAATGAAAAAGTTTGTTAACATTTTTAACTGTTGATACAATTTCAAGTTTGTGCCTTAAACCATTGGTTCTACTTTAAAAAACTTGTTTATGTTTTGCCTTTTTATATATATTTTTATATTAATCTCTTGCAAAATTGTTGTGAAATTCTCATACTCTCCCTAGCACAGGACTTCTTAAAACAACTTTCAAGTTTGTGTCTTAAGTCTTTTGTTTTGCTTTGCAGAAAATACCTTAATAGCCATGCAATGTTTTACGTATTTATACATTTTGATTCACTTTCATAAAACGGCAAAACAAAACATGCCAGAGCATGATTAAACGTATTTCTCCAATGCCTACAAACGTACAATGCAAAAATAATAACAGCTGCAAAAATCTTCATTCTTTTTAATATTTCAACTTAATGCCACAGAATCTCTGTCGTGAACACTAACTTAAGAAAACACAACCAAGGCAAGTACTGGAAGCTGGGGAAACAAAAAAAAGCAACATCTGTGTCAGGTTTTCAATGTGCGAGAGATATTCGCCGCACATAAACAGAAGCTCCCCCTGTTCACTAGGGTTCGCATGTGCTGTGGGATGCTGGTAATCATCATGACTGAGATTGGCTGTGATGGCCAGGGCAATGCAATGCATTGCATTTGATTTACGTTTTGTACAGAGATTTTATGCACCTGTTGCAGAAAAATGCTAGTAAATCAATGGTGGCCGCCATAAGCCGAGCTTAGTATATTGTGGCTTACAAAATCTAATAAAGTAAAATCTGCGCAATGGAGTGCAGTGTTTTGTAACAAGTTCTCGAAGTTCAAGGTTGTAACAAAGAGGTGCAAACTGTGAGGAATTTCAAGGTAACTTCTAGCAATTGCAGCACTACTTAATTAAAATGTTTTAATTTTTTGCATTATCCATTGGTAAAGCTATTACATGTTGTGCCAATTTTTTTTATGATAAATTTTAGTTTTCCATATGTTATCGCTTTTCCCAAACTGGTTTCGCAGTGTAAGCAGCAATTTTCCCGTCTCTTGTACTAAACATTGCATAAACTTATGCAAAATTGTTTATACAATACGCACGCAAGTGTATGAGTACACACACACAAAACAAACTCATACACACATTTGTGGTCATTTGGACATGGACCACGCCAAGATTTGTGGCATGATAGCCACCACCACTTGGTTAGTGGCAAAACGAGTGAAAACAAGTTTAAATTGTATACCCAAAATTCAATGAACCACCAAAAGCTAGCAGAATGACAATTTTCTGATGTTGGACCATAACAGCCATGAAGAAAGTTGCAAAAGTTGCTACACAGCAAAGCCAAAATGTTTTAAGCTGAACAGGTCCAACAAACATAAAATCAACATGATAACTTTGAATTGAAACAGTGTTTCAGAAATTTTAGCAAAAGATTATAAGTCTAAAAAAATCTATGACCGAACAGATATTCACACTACCAAAAATCCTGGGGAGAACTCAAGTAATGCAGATCGGCAACTACCATCGATTACAAAGCTGCATTCGACAGTTTGATGTGATAGAAATTATAAGATGATATGGCTGAGTTTGGTATCCCCTAGAAGTTGAAACGACTTTGAGGCATGATACTCTCGGTGCCCCACGGACACGTTAGCCTCGTTTCGTACGTAATCTGTCTCTCTGCAGCACGAGACGAATACGGTGGGAGCATGCTAGTAGTTAATATCGATGCGTAATTAGCCTCGCTACTCTCGCTCTCTCTCTATCTCTGCAGCGCCGCACGATGCGTATTTAGCTATGATACTCTCTCTCTCTGCAGCGCGAGACAAGGGAGTCCGCCCACCTCAACTTCATCAAGCTTCTTCATTACTTTTAGTCGCAAAATAAGTTTGGGTGTTATGTCCGTTTTATTGTTTTGTGGATAACGTTCGTGGGGGTTATGTCCGGGCACCGATGCTATCACTGACACCAAGTATTTAGTGCAAATAGACGAAAAGAAAAAACATTTCAATAACAATAATACGTCGGAAATATCAAGTTCCACTACTCATAACATCCTAGCCAATCTGCCACAATATTTTCAGAATTCCTAAGTTCTTTAGAAATTCGCTGAATTTACTAGAATTTTCCTATATTTTCAATTATATATTAATTTTGAACACGTTTTCTTAAAACAATTTTCTATTTGCCTTTCTTTTGTACAGCTTAAGCAAAGCAAGGACAAGATACATTTGTACTTCAGTGAGGGGACCCATGTCCCCTAAATAACCTGGAATGTTTGTCACTAACAGTGTAAACATTTACGATGAAAACAAAAAAGAAAACCAACAGAGAGCATAAGAAAGACCTAAGTAAAGAATATTCTATTTGTTTAGTATGTAAAATTGTATATGCAAACAAATATTCCGTTGCTGCAACGATCAACGATCATAACCAGAAAAACTCGCGCCAGAACCATTTGAATGATTGGTATTCAGAGAGAAGACTGATCGTGACCATGACGATGTGGTAAATGGAAAAACAGGTAAACAAATTTTTGAACTAGTAGTGTGGAAAATATTTTTAATGACATATATGTTTATGCAAAATAAATATTGTAAGAACGTATGGCATACAAAGAATATCAAGTGTTTGCATTTCTGGGTAGAAGAACACTTGTGTGTGGCTTCATCTAGAGATACAACTATGAATGGACATAGCAATATGTTAAAGAATATTTTAAGTTTTATTAAATGGTTTCTTTGAAAACTTAAGTCTTATACATTTTTCACCCAACTTGGTAAATTTCCAAGGCTTGTGCCTTAAGTCTATTGTTGCATTCAAATGATAATAGCAAATTCTTTTGGGATTTCCTAGCATTATTTTGTTTATATACAATGCCTTTGTTGGCACGACGTCAAAACTGTTAAATAAAATTGGCACACATATTTACGATATGATGTGCATGAAAATTAAACAAAAACAACAAAAATAATGATGCAATTAAATTCCATAAATGGTGACAGGTCAATAAAAAGTACCCGCATCTTGCAAGAAATATTACAACTAATTAAAGAAAGTGGGCCGTCCAT
This sequence comes from Muscina levida, assembly GCA_964034835.1. Lineage (NCBI taxonomy): Eukaryota > Metazoa > Arthropoda > Insecta > Diptera > Muscidae > Muscina > Muscina levida. The sequence continues at coordinate 144,806,850 of OZ035883.1, read as the reverse complement.
GGCATGATGGTTAGAACACGCGACTGCCACGGGGGAGCTCGATGGTTCGACACCTGTTTCCAGTCATCTAAATTTTTCTTTCATGGCCGGCCCTTACCATGTTATCGACAGCTACTTGGCAGTATAAGTGTAGAGTTAATCGGCATGTCTAGTAAAAGCTTCTCAAACAGTGACGTTCGCATACGTCGTTAAACAAGTAGGTGCCGTTTGTTGTGAATCTAAACTAGATAACGAGTTACCTCACAATAACGTGACTAGCAATCCCATACCTCATTCATGGGGTGAAAATGGAACTTAAGTTTAAGTTAATTAAGTAAAGTATTTGTTATTACCTACAAATCTTTATAAAAGCGTAGATACAGAAATTCCTTATAATAATCTACATAAAGCAAGTAACAACTCTTTGAAGTTTCTGAAGAAAATCGTGTATGGCGACGCGTGTGTTGACGGAGCGTTTCAATGAGAAAAGGAGGGAGATGAAACGCCTGTTTAGACGGAAAAAGCGTCTGTGATATCGAAAACTACAGGGATAGAGGTGAGGCCCGAAAGTTCTACCAAAGGGTTAAAAGCAAGGATTTTGGAACAGGGATCCCCACCTGTAAGGACAGAGACGAAAATCTGGTCACGGACACTCAGAGTGTGCTGCAAATATAGAGGGCACACTTTCGGTCTCTACTCGTTCCCGAAGGCAGTAAAGTTGACGAAATTACACCAATCATCGACGATGGAGTAGATTGTCCACCACAGAGACAAAACGAGATCAGCACGGCAATTGCACGGCTTAAAAATAATTAAGCTGCTGGAGCCGATTGACTTCCGGCAGAGCTTTTTAAAGCCGGCGGCGATGAGCTGCACCAGCTCATAAACACGATTTGGCTCAGGGAGTGCATGCCCAATGATTGCAATCTGAGTGTCATATGTCCCGTGCTTAAGAAAGGCGATCCAAGTGTGTGTACCTACTATCGCGGGATTAGCCTTTTATCCACCGCATACAAGTTCCTGTCTAGTGTATTATGTGAAAGATTAAAGCCCATTCTGGCGAACCTGATTGGACCTTATGAGTGTGGCTTTAGACCTGGTAAATCCACGAACGACCAGATATTCACGCTACGACAAATCCTGAAGAAGACCCAAGAAATTCAGATCGACACCTACCATTTGTTTATCGATTACAAAGCTGCATTAGACAGTCCGATACGACAGAAATTGTTGGATTCTATGGCTGAGTTTGGTATCCCGAGCGAAGCTAATACAACTTTCTGGGATGACACTGACTGACACGAAGTCTTCAGTGAAAATTGGCAAAAATCTGACAGAGTTTTTTGCTACCAAGCGAGGCTTTAGACAAGGCGATAGTCTGTCTTACGATCTCATTTAACATCGTAATGAAGATGATCATGCAGAAGGCTGCAGTAAACAGGAATGATACCATCTTCAGCAAAAGTGTTGCTCGCGTATGCTGATGATATAGATATCATTGGACGTGGATTGCGAGATGTTATTGTGGATTTTTCGAGCATTGAAAAGCAGTCGGCTAAAGTGGGTCTGGTGTTAAACCAGGACAAAACCAAGTTATTTGTTTCAATGAACAAAGAGTCCACTCGTCTCGGACGCTGCGTGAACGTTGACAACAATAATTTTTAAGTGGTAGATGATTTTGTCTACCTTGGTTCCGTCATAAACACAAATAATAATGTCAGCCTGGAAATCAAAAGACGAGTATTGATCGCAAACCGATGCTACTATGCGCTAAGTAAGCGATTTAACGACAATGTGCTCTCTCGAAGAACATAGATCCAGCTCTACCAGAGCCTGGTCCTACCTGACTTGCTCTGCAGCGCAGAATCCTGGGTAATGATACAAGCAGATAAATCTATTCTGAGAGTCTTCGAGAGAAAAATACTACGCAAAATATTTGGACCCATCATCGTTAACCTGTATGACCTGTACAGCGACATCGACGTAGTTAAGCGCGTTCAAATAGACCGAATGTGCTGGCTTGGACACGTTGTACGAATGGACGAAAACGCTCCGGCTCGACAAGTCTTCATCAATAAACTCGATGGGCGGCGCAGGACAGGGCGACCAAAACTCCGTTGGATGGACAAGGTGAAGAAGCTGTTAACTAAGCATGGTGTGACGAACTATCTACGTATGATTATCATAAGTAATATTCCACGCAAATCATATGCCACGGAGTACAACAGTTTTATTTTAACTGCTACAAAATAAACCCTGTTCAAAATCATTTGATGAATGGAAAAGTGAAACTGTTGCTTATGTTGGGAAAAGTTATAAGATTAAAGGAATTGTAATTCTTAATTTTTTTTATCTTTTTCAGATAAATCGGGCTATTGTTTCTCGAGTTATGTTAAACAAAAAAGCCTAAAACGTCACATATTCCAATATACGATACTTACTAACTTAAAATCGATATTAAATTATGATGATGCAGAACTTCTTCGTTGTGGGGCTTCTTTTACATGCAGCTCTGAGAATTGAGTCCCAAAATCATGAGTTGTACTGTGATATGCAAACTCGATACATATGTAAAGTACAGTACTTGGGTCTGGGGCGTCACTAAATATCTTCAGCAGTTTTCTACTATATGTGTTTAGAAATTTGGAGTTATTGGAGAAAATTTATAAAAAAGGCTGTAAATGAAATCAATGAGCTGAAAAATGTTGTACTGTGTATGCCACTCGCTACATATGTACGTACAACGTATGAGTAATATTAATTTTGTACAGATTTTATATTAATCATACGCACTTCGATCCAATATAGTGGATGTATGGTTTAATAACAAGGTGCAACAGCCAATCGGGAGGGATATTCCACGTCACGATGAAGGTACCAGGTCAGTATAGTATTTAAAAAGGCACAAACAACTGAAATTGTAAAGTTGCTATAAAAGGAAATTGAATGCTAACAATTTTTTGTAATTAATTAACAACAATTGAGATTTATTTCTGTGTTTGGCTCTCTTTACACTTCTGCTGAAGAACAAAATCAATAAAGCGAAAATACATTAAGACAACTAAAAAATATAAGGGTTTGGCCTGAGAACGCCAAACATTTTGGGGATTTAACTATACTGGCCTAGTACCTTCATCCTGACTTGGAATATCTTAGCCAACGAGAATGACCCCGAAAATGTTCTCAAATGAAGTGCAGTGCCTTCATTCAATATTTTAGTATGTGTATTTTCAACATCAGCATTCTCCCTATATACACAATAATACAATATGAAATAGTTAAAAAACTCAGTGGTTTGACACAACAAACCAACTACAAATGTAGTTGAAATTAACTACTTGTATAATATAATAATGTTTCTAAAATGTATGATGATTTTATGAATAAAGCTAAATAATAAGTTTGTGTCGTAAGTCTTTTGACTTACAAGATAACTAATCATCTCAATATTGTATTGTTTACACTTTGTTATAACATCTTTGCTTTCGAAAAAAACAAGTTTACCAAAAAATCTTAAGTCTTACACAGTTTGTTTACATTAATAAAGTTGGTGTCTTAAGTCTTTTGTTTCGTACTATGCACGTAACGGAAATGTTGGGATTTCTATAACAAATTGTCACTAATAAAGAAGACAAACAGAGATTAAATCGTTAGACGTCTTACTGATAAACTGCAGCAAGTCATTAAAGAAAAAACTAAGAAGAAGTTTAAAATTTCCTAGCCCTTACAGTAACTATTATGCAAATGTTAAAACCGCACGATTGCAAGATAAGGTGTGGACCAAAATTCTTCCACTTGGAGCAAAACTTTATTCTTTTAATTTGTTTTCACATTTACACAACTAACATACTAGTACAATGCTAACATAATAGAATATTCTTAGTACTTTCATCCAACATCCAACACGCTCCAACATTTTCTAGCCAAAATAAAAACACCACAAAGAAAAACAAGTTTACCACACCCTCTGTTATTCGCTTTTTTAGAACATTTTATTTTTCAATGACTCTGGCCTGTTTGTCTACCGCCCAAAGTTGTTTCTTTTCCATTTCAAATGAAAACACGCCAAAATGTTGTTGATGCCGTTGTTGTTGCTGTTGTTATTACCATTAATATTATTGTTGCTGTATTGGCGACTATGTGGTTGTTTAGTTTTCTTAACTTCATGTAAAAGCGTGTACACAAAAAGGCCAGTTTGTTTTTCTTTTGCAACGCGCCATAAACCAAAAACTTCTACCATAAATTTATGCCTTAAGATTTCTAGTTTTCCTGCTCTTAAGTCAACTTGTGCCAGTCATGTTAAAGCCGAACAAGCCAAAGAACTTTTGAGATGGTAACCAAGAAACCCCAGAGTATTGTTAACAATTTCCAATGAAGCGTGCTTTGTCATTTAATGTAACTGCCAACGTCCGTCCGCACCATACTCGTCTGTCGGTCTGTCTGGGCGTCCGTCGCTGTACCTGTGCTGGGTATATATGGTAAGGTTGTCTTGGCTTGCCCCACCAAATATGGCCTTAAGACACCAGCGTCATCGTCATCGCCAACCACAGCCACAGCCTACAATGGAGAGCCAATGTTATGTTATCGTTACGGCGCGTCAGACTCTTGGCCATAAAAAGGGTCTAAGGTTTAACTTTTCCCTCCTCTCAGTTGGGTAGATTGCTAGCTGTTGTGGTGTTCAAAGGCCGCTTAAATGCATTTTCAACCAAAACTTATCACATTAAGGTGGGTTTCTTTTTCTTGGGGCGTTATAAGTAACAACAACAAAAAAGTGGTTTCTGTAAATGGTTTTCAAAATGAAACTGAACAAAAACAACTTTTAAGCCAAGAAGGTTCTCCACAGATTTTGTTGCTGACACAGGCAGGCAATGACTTTAAGCCCTCACAAACCGGTTGGCTGAAAGTGATTTGAAAAGTATGATAAAGTCAAAAGAGTTGAAAACAATGTCGCCTTATAGAAATTGATATGAATAAAAAACATTACCACAGAAAAAAAAAATGAATTCAAAGGGTTCTAAGGGTCATAAAAGAAAACCTTAAAAATTTTCTTTTTTAAACTAATTTTCTTAATATAATTTATCATACCACGATCTGTATAAACAAGTGATATTGAAGAGAGAAAAGTCAAAGAAATTAAAGTCAAGTAACAAAAATTTAAGCTATAACTGTTTTACATATCAAACATTGAGATAAATGAATGGAAACTATTGTTTATATTGATTGCGGTGATAAGATAAATCTGATATCTAAAGACTTAATCAATTGGAAGCTCAAGAAACAAAAATTGTATAGCCTGAATGGTAAAACTTCCGTTTATCGTTTGATATTAAATACCAAAACATATATTTTGGGGGAACTTTTCTTATATGATAGAAACAAAAGACTTAAGACACGAGCTTTTGTTGAATTTACAAACTGTCTAAACAAATTATTTATAGGAGATAATAAAATGATTTAGGATTTTTACTTTTAAGATGTGCTAGAGAACAAGTGTATCGTGTGCTTAGTGTATACAACGTTGTATAGGCTGACAAAAGAGAGAGAGAGAAAGGAAAAGTATTGCTGTTATACGATCTAGGGCATACTATATGACCAGCATATAGTTGCTGGGACCGGCCGTGGCATAGTAGTTAAAACACGCGACTACCATGCGGGAGATCGCAGGTTCAAACCTGGCTCCAGTCATCTTAAAAAAAAATTGTTCTTTCATTGTCGGCTCCCCTCGAATGTTGTTGACAGCAACTTCGCAGTATAAGTGTCGAGTCAATCGGCGTGTCTAGTATGAGCTTCTCAAAAAGTGACGTTCGCATTCGTCGATAAACAAGTAGGTGCCGTTAGTTGTGAATCTAAAAATAGAAAGCGTGTTAATTCACAACAACGCGAGAAGCTATCCCATACCTCATTCATGGGGTGCAAAGGGAAATTAAGTTTTTTAAGTTTTATATGACCAGCAAATAGGCGGAACAACTACAATCCGAAAGTGTTCGTTTGAAATAAAGTACTAAAGGGCTATGACAATCAAAATAAATAATACATATATTTGCATTATATCCTAATAAACTCGAGAAGTAATATATATATGAAAGTTTTATTTAATTTTTATTTATTATATTAATATAAGAATAATATTATAAAAAAGATAGCAAACTGGCGGCTAAGGCCATCGGCTAATTGAAAGATTTATTACAGACATTCAAGATATAAACTTGTTGGATGCTGTTTCTAGACCGTGGCATGTTGGTTAGAACTGAGTACTTTTATGCGGTAATCCATAGTTCGATTCCTGGCTAAGTCACCTACATGTCTACATGCGTCCCGAAACGCGGTACGTCATATGGCAAAATGAGGGTGATATTCACATTCTGGAGCTCATACTTTTTTTTTATCTAAAAGTAATTCTTTAAGAATGATTTAACTTTTAATTTATGCTGGGCACTAGTCACACCTCCAGCGACTCCTTGGGAGCAGTTTACGATTAATTTTTTTTTTGTTTGTCAAAAAGTGATTTTCAAATTAGGGGACTTTAACAAACCACCTGGTAGTCTAGACTTATTCCCAATGGGTGTGTTTTTATACCCTCACCCTACGGGTGATACGTCCCAAATGTATAATACATAGAGGAGTCACTTTAGACCCTAGGTTTCATTGAACTAAATTCGATTCATGACCTTTTAAACCGTTTGAGCCATGTCCGTCTGTCTGTCCGCCTATCTGTCTGGCTGTCCGGCTGGTGCGCACGATAACTTTCGAAAGATGCAACCAAATGTTTTAAAATTTGGCACAAGTTAATATTTCCCTCATACAAATACATCATTCCGCCCACTTTAGAAATCGAGTAATAATATCAATACGCCCAACGGGATCGTACCCAAATTCTGTATTTAGTAAAGAAAAAAAGGAAAATTTTTAGAACAAAATTGGAAGTCTAGCCACGCCCCTTCGGTACCTCCCATACAAATGTACCTTTCCGCCCGCTTTAGAGATGGAGGAATAATATCAATAAAACCAACGCGATCGTACCAAAATTGTATATTTAGTAAAGCTATAGCAGGAAAAAAAACTGGACGTCTAGCCACACCCCATCTGGTACCTCCCATACAAATGTACCTTTCCGCCCAGTTTAGAGATGGAGTTATAATGTCAATAAAGCCAAAGCGATCGTACCAAAATTTGTTATTTAGTAAAGCTATAGCAGGATAGAGTTTTGGAGAAAAAAAATTGGAAGTCTAGCCACAGCCCACCTGGTACCTTCCATACCCATCTGGTACAGCCCACTTCAGAAATCGATGAATATTATTAATAAAACTAACACAATCGTGCCCAAATTCTGTATTTAGTAAAGCTATATCAGAAAAAGTTTTAGAAAAAAATTTGGAAGTCTAGCTAAGCCCCTTCTGGTACCTCCCATACAAATGTACCTTTCCGCCCAGTTCGGAGATGGAGTAATAATATCAATACACTCGACATGTCCGTGCCCAAATTCTGTATTTAGTAAAGCTATAACACTATAAAACTTTGGAAAAATAATGTGAAGTCTAGCCACGCCCCATCTGGTACACCCCATACCCATCTAGTGCCGCCCACTTTAGAAATCGATGAAAATTATCAATAGACCTAACGCGATCGTGCCCAAATTCTGTATTTAGAATAAAGTTTTGGAGACAAAAATCTGGAAGTCTAGCTACACCTTTACTGGTACCTTCCATACAAATGTACCACTCCGCCCACTTTGGAGATAGAGTAATAATATCAATACACTCGACATGATCGTGCCTAAATTCTGTATTTTGTGAAGCTATAACGGGATAAAGTTTTGGAAACAAAATGGAAATCTAGCCACGCCCCTCCTGGTAGTTCCCATACAAATGTACCACCCCGCCCACTTTAGAGATGGAGTAATAATATTAATATAATAGAAAATTTTATGTTTTACTGAGGGTGAGGGTAAATGCAAGTCGGGTTGCCCGACTGAAACTTTCTTACTGGTTTTATTTTGGTTACCATAAGAGAAAAGATTTTATCAGAAATTCACGCTCTTGAATAAAAAACTATTGGCAATAATAAATAATTGCCAATAGAACTGATCTTAAACCGAACTATGACAATATCATAATTCATTGCAGATCAACAAAAAACAAAATCAAGAACAGAAATGGAAAATGTTTTTTTTTGTTTTCCTTTAAATTTCAAAAGGTTGAGTTCTAGTTTGGGAAAGTTTCCACTTTTATATTTCAGTTTGGTTTAAGAGAAAACATATATATTAAAGGCATCTTTTTAACTTAATTTAATAATTTTCTTCGACAATTATGTATATTTATATAATACATAAATAATATTGATGCTTAATTGCTCCAGTGATATTTATAATTTTTTTTTAAATAAAAATGATTTATTTACTAACTAAATTTTTTTTTTAATAAATATAAAACATCTGTGTAAAATATCTGTTAGTTTCTTTTGTTTAATATATTATTATATTTTAATTAATTAAACAATGGCTTAGAATTTTTTGGCTATTAATCCCCTTGTTTATAATGGTTAGTTGTTTTTCTCCGTGGAGCCTTAACAAACCAACGGAAGCCCACGTTTGTGTCTTAAGTCTTTTGTCCCCTCTTCAGTTTTACTGAGTGAAGCTGTAAACAAACAAACTCGAGAATAGTTCATAGGTTTATGTTCCTTAGTCTTACCAAAATAATATAAATCAAATGATTTGTGTTGCTTATTTCTAAGATTTTGAGAAATAAACAATAAGACCCTTAATAAAAATATAAAATATTTCAGCTAGAATTTATAATTCTTTGTCGCCTTTCGGTTTAACAAAACAAAGCTTTATCTTTCAATACTCAAACAAAATGATTTGTTTACACCATCAGTGTCGTATATATAAACTAAAGAATTCTTATGACTTGATCCATGATCTTTTGTAAGTCTTAATGATATGTTGATAAAGATGTACTTATTGAAGAAAGCTTTTGATATAGTTTGGTTCTTAAGTCTTTTGTTACTCACACCTGGCAGTAGTGTTTGTGTAGAATGATTTTCGTTTATTTATATCTTAAGTGTAGAAATAAAAAGTATAAGGCATCGAGATTGTGTAATACTTTTTCGCAGGTAAGTTGATTTCTACAACCAATCAAAATCTGGGATAAGTATTGGGATGTAAGGAATTGTGGCTGGTATAAGGAAGTTTTTTTTTTGTAGTAAAATAAAAGTTTTTTTAAAAGAGTACTAATAACTATAGGTTGGGCCAAGGTAGAAGTTTTTTTTATAACTAAATCGATAGAGTACAAACATAGAGTATAACATTTGGTTTAAACTCGTGAACCAATAGAATTTTATATAGGAAAAAGTTAACTTAAGGCTGATTTACACACTATCCACCCATATCCCATATCTAGTGTCAAATCAGTACATTTTGATTTTCTATACACCTTCCTATAATTCAATATTACTTTGCTATAATTTTGTAGTGTTTGTCTTTGCATACTTCTACTAGTTTTCTAATTAGGCTATCTCGATCATGTTGTTGAGGGGATATGAATAGATATGGGTAGATAGCATGTAAACCATACTTTAGTGCAATTGTTTGCTTTCAATATCAACATCATTTCGAACAACATAAGGTCTTCAGGCACACGGGAGGCACACAAACTGCCTCATATAGTTGGGGCAGTAGACGCATTTCGCTATGATCTTGAATCAGAATAGTCGACTGCTAACCGTCAAAATATAATTGAAGAATTCTGGTTCTTTGTACTGTACTAAGTCTTTCAATAAAAAAAATAATAACGCAAATCACGAGGTATTCATTAACTAACTAAACCATAACGTCCATTATATGCCACCCTATATATGTATCTATATTTATTTTTAGCTTTTAGGTCACAAACGTTACCCTTATTAGTAACGAATGCAAAATACATAAATTCCTCTATTCCTCCACAGTTTCTCATAATACCCTCAAAACCATTGTAAACATACGAATAAACAAACCCCTAATTCGGAAGTAACTTAAGATGTCCGTCAATTCCCATTTCAATAACAAGCGCCACACTGACACACTTGTACGATTAAACAAACCCCTAAATCGGAAGTAACTCATGATGTCGCTTGAAATCATAAATGTCAATTACAATACAAATTATTATTAATAACCAAAAGCAATTTGCTACCCTTAGACCTTAAACATCAACATTTGTGGTGGTGCTGTTCTCACATTATTCCTTAAAGATTTCTACCGCCACTGCTAAAAGTAAATGATTTCCCCCTTATTATTATGAGAACCTGCAATAAGTGTGTTGTGCGCATGCTTTACCCTCTGCATTTCGTATCATGGGTCGTTGGTACTTCTACTTCCCCATTCCCCTGCACTGTACTTCCTATTTAGGGGTTTGTGTGAGATAACAACAAGTGAATCGCCGCACTTCCGTTTTTAGGGGTTTGTTTACTTGTATGCTGTTGCAAGTGTTTTAAGGGTAATCGCGTTAACGTGTGGCGTTAACTGGCACTTGCCATCAAAATGGCTTTGTGTCGGGCATCTTAAGTTACTTCCGACTGAGGGGTTTAATTTAATCAAACAAGTGTGAAATTGCGGCATGTTATGGCGCTAGCTATTGAAATGGAGACGAATGCTGGACGTCTTAAGTTACTTCCGATTCTTTAGGGGTTTGTTTATTCGTATGCTTGTTTGTTATGAGATATTGTGGCGTTTGCCATTGAGGTTATATTACTTATTAATATGATTAAAGCTTGTTAGTAAATCGTATTAAAAGAGTCAAGCAAAGAAATGTATTTAACAAAATGAAGATTATGAAAAATTTTGTTGACTAAAGAAAAACTCCCTTATATCATTCTTATTTTCTGGTAGCCTGGAACTCCGTGAGGACCTTGTTTTATTGGAATTTTAAGGTGTGTAATTGATAGAAGAAGGGAATGTGGTATTTGTATTACTTATAATGTTGGTGCTTATTTGAAAATGTTGTTAAAAATTTGGCATCACAGGACAGTGTCCAGTGGACACCCCTAAAAATGTATGTCAATGCCAATGACGACAGCCCTTAAATGCTACGTGTAATGTTCAGTCCAAATCTAACTAGCAAACACAGAGCTTAGCTAGAAGTAGGCCTCCACAGCAGAACTTCTCATCCACAAGTACTTTGAATTTGGCTGTACCACCTATGATTTTAATATTGTCTTGTCATATGAAGGAACTGGTTCATATTTTGTGTCAAACAAAAGTACTTTTTGGTACTCCACTCTATAGTAACAAAAGGTACTCTAGTATAAAAATTTTACTTTTTTAAACAAAAAGGGCTTCTTGGTAGGATAATATAACTTCTTGACACAATAAAATAAATTTTGGGCACAATAAAAATACATTTAAGTAAAATAAATGTAATTTTTAATAAACTACAAAAAGTACTAAATGACAATAAAAAGTTTGATAAAAGTACTTTTTTGTATTAAATAAGTACTTAATGAAAAAAAAAACTTGTTTATTATAAAAATTATCCTTTGGTTCAATAAAAGTACTTTTTGGTGCAATAAAAGTACTTTTTTGATACAATAAAAGTTATGATACAATAAAATAACTTTCGGCTGAAGTGCAGAATATGGGGCGGGAGCCCAATTAAAACAAAAAATATGCCATTGTCTTCGTCTTGTTCCCCAAACATCGGAATGGTAGGTCAAAGTTGGCGCTCAGGCCCATGGGGGTGACCTCCCCGGGCCCCCTTTCGGTTCTATGAGAACCCCAGGTGGGGGGTCATCATTTTTTAAAAAAATCGCGCGATTTTTTTAAAAGTAATTTTTTTTTTTGGTATATCCCGGAAATTCAAATGGCCCTAACTCGGTCCAGGAGACCCGTAAAATAACATCGTTGGATTCGTCTCGAAAATATCTTTCATTTGAGTACCCACACATTGGGGGTCATCATAGAACCCAAGGGGCCCCTTTTTTGGCCCCCCGGGCCTAACCGCCAACTTTGACCTCTTTTCTTTGGCACTTTTTTTTTTTTTTTTTGGGATCCGGCCCATTATCCTGCACTTTTGCCAAAATTATTACTTAATGGAAACAAAAAACCTGTTGGCGCTATAAAATTACCCTTTGGTTCAGCAAAAATTACTTTCTGGTAAAATAAATACCTTTATCGCACAATAAAAACTCCTTGAGTACACCTAATGTACTTTTTAGCACAATAAAAACACTTTTTTGCGCCACAAAAGTAAATTTTATAACAATAAAATAAGCTTTTAGTTCAGAAAGCGAATTTTTGAGTAATCCAAAAGTTCACTGGTATGAAAAAATACTTACGGGAAACAAAAAGAACTTTTAGAAACAAAAAAAGTTCATTTTGGTACGATAAAGGATTTGTTCATTCAAAAAAGTACCTTTATATAGCATTAAAGTACTTTTTTTTTACCGCAAAAGTAGTTTTATGGAAACAAAAGTAAAATTTGTTACAATAGAAATACTTTTTAGTACCATAAAGGTAATATGATGTAAAAAGTACTTTTTGGTAAAAACAATATAAGTACTATTGTGTATCAGTAATTTCTCGATACAAAAATAATACTTTTTGATACGAAAAAATAACTTTTTGTCACAATAAAAACACTTTTGGGTACAATAAAACTACCTTTTAGTACAATAAAAGTATTTTTTGTAACAATAAAAGTACTTTTTAGATACAATAAGACTAACATCTAAGTACTTTTTACAATAAAAGTACTTTTTAGTACAACAAAAGTAATTCGTAATACTTTAAAAGTACTTTGATATCAAAAAGTACTTACTAGAAACAAAAATCTGGTAGATGCAAGAAAATTACAAAAAAGTACGTTTTGGTTTAACAGAAGCTCTTTTTAAGTACTTTCTAGTTTCATAAAAGTACAATTAAAGTAATTTTCAATACTACGAAAGTACTTTTTACTAACATCAATAAAGGAAATTTTTATGCAACAATAAATGTACTTTTTGGATACAATAAGACTAACATTTTGGTACAATAAAAGTACATTTTAGTACAACAAAAGTTAATCGTAATGCTTTATAAGATCTTTGGTTTTTAAAAAGTACTTACTATAAACAAAAATCTTGTTGATGTTATAAAATTACATTTGGCACAAAAAAAAGACGTTTTCGGTTAATAAAAGCTCTTTAAAAGTACTTTCTAGTACCATAAAAGTACAATTAAAGTAATTTTCAATACTACGAAACAAAAATATAAGAATTTTTTTTTTTGCAAAAATAAATGTACTTTTTGGATACAATAAGACTAACATTTTGGTACAATAAAAGTTCCTTTAAGTACAATAAAAGTAATTCGTAATACTTTAAAAGTACTTTGGTATAAAAAAAGTACTAACTAGAAACAAAAATCTTATTGATGTTATAAAATTACATTTGGCACAAAAAAAAGTACGTTTTGGGTAAATAATAGCTCTTTTTAAGTACTCTCTAGTACCATAACAGTAAATTTTTGCACAAAAAAATAACTCTTTCTTGTACCATAAATGTACTTATTGTGTGATAACAGTACTTTTTTTATTACTAAATAAGTAGGCCTTGGTACATAAAAATAACTTTTTGGTACACTAAAATCAATTTTGAGTACACTTAAATACAATTCTGGTATAATAAAAGTACATTTTAGTACAATAAAACTAGATTTTGGTACAATAAAATAACTTTTTAGTACTTTAAAGTACCCTAGTGCACAAAAGTACTTACTATGAACAATAAAACTCGTTGATGCAATACAATTAGTCTTTGGTACAAAAAAAGTAATTTTTAAATTAATAAAAAAAAACGTAATGACTCAATGAAGGTACTTTTTTGTACAAAGAAAGGTACTTTTTAGAACAATAAGAGTACTTTTAGTACAATAAAAGTGGTTTTAAGTACAAGAAAAGTAATGTTTATGCTATGAACGTGCCTTGTAAAACAACAAAAGTATATTTGAGTACAATAATAGTAAATTTTGGTACAAAAACAAAAGCAATGTTTATTGTATGAAAGTACTTTTTAGTAATATGAGAGTACTCTGGTATAAACAAGTAATTACTAATAACAAAAAAAACTATTTGATTAAAAAAAAAATTGTGTTTGTTATAAAAAAGTACATATTAGTTTAATGAAAACACATTTTTCTACAAAAAAAGTACTTTTTGTACAATCAGTGTACTATTTTTACCATAAAAGTACTTTTCTGCAAATATAAAATCACTGTTTAACAATATTCAACAATAAAAGTACTCTTACAACAAAAAGTATTGTTGGACACAACTACAATACTTTTTGGTACATAACAACTAATTTTCAACAGTACGACAAAATGTACATATTCCAAATCACTGTATACTGTACCAGTAGGTTTTTTTTTTATTAAAAAAAAAAACAGCTTATTTAGTGTGTGAGAAATTCGAAGGCAATGTAAAGGTTCTTGATCAGTGTAGTAAAACCCCCAAACGGTTTTGCGTTCTCAGGACAAACTTTTTATGATATTTTATATTTTTTCTTATCTTGATGTTTGTTCGCTTAGTTTTTCAGGTATAGCTGAAAAACCATTGATGATTTCTTATTTCATACTATAGAAGAATTGTGCAGAACGCTTACCCTTTGGGGGTTTTTACTATACTGACCTAGTACCTTTAACATTACTTGGAATTTCTCACCCCCAGTGTAACCTGTTTGATGTTCTCGAAAAGTAAATATTCCGAAGTGCTTTATCATCATCACCTAATAATTGGCATGTTCCATAAAAGTGATTCTTTGAGAACGACAGCTTATATTTTGCTGGATAGAAGAGTTTATCTTTGTGAATATGACGGTATACTAAATGGCTACAGAGCACCTTTCGAACTAACAACAAAATAAGTTTTACAAAAGCCAATTCTCCTCTTTAAAAAAAGTATAATCTCGCAACACAGATTTCCTTTTCCTTTAAGTCGTCATTCATATAGTTCCACCACACAGTAATGCGTCTCAGCTCTTGATGTGGTCTCAGTGTGGTAGTCAACTGATTGTATAGGAAAGAGTAGCACTAAATGTTTGTATAGGAAAGAGTCGCTCTACTTAACTTCTCCCTGTCGTAACATACAAAACTGTACTCTCCATACAACGTTAAGCTCCTATGCAACGTACAAAACTCTCTAGATATTTCTATAAACTCTATACAACAGCTCTTAACGCTCTCACTTTTGCCTAAATATAAAAACTGTACTCTCTGTTATGGTTTTGGTTAAGCCACACATACATAATCTCTTACAACTCTCATTGTACAATACTGAAGATTGCCATAACGAAGTGTGTACGTGATTCAACCTTAGTATAGGAATCCAACTAGATACTTTGTTGCCATGACACAACAAATTCTACCTGCGCTACGTAGTTGAAGCAAAGCGAAAATCATGTCTCGACATGCTCGTCAGCACAAGGACCTGCAACAACAATTGTGCAAAACAAACTAATTCGTCACACAACAAGGATAGTGTGTGTGTGTGTGTTGAAACAAAAGAAACGTATCAAGGACAGCAACCAACTGAAAACAATAGAACGGATTTTAAACGGCGACAACAATAATAGCAGCGAGCAGAAAAGGGTCCTATTATGCACTTGGCTGGCATGAATAGAGAGTAGGAAAGGCCACATAACCTATGAACACTTGTGCATAAGCAAAAAAGGACATTGATGCGACAGACAACAACAAATCCCCTAGAAAATTTTTCTAAATGAACGTTACAAAATATTGTAGTCTGAAGGTTACTTAATTTGTATTAATTTTGCATTTTTTCCTTTTTTGGCGTCCCTATCTACGTTAAGTGAATGAATCCCTAAATGACCCTTTTTGGTGATTAGTAAAAGCAGGTAAAATTTGTTTTCTTCTATTTTATTCCCTTTCAATGACTAGCCAGTTTTTAATGTTTCCACAACGATCTGTTAAGAGGTTTTAGATTACTGACATGCAATGAGTGTAGCCCTAACCTGTAACTGGTGGGGGTTATTCCTTGGAAAAAAATGTCATAAATTTTGATAAATTTAGGTTTTGTTCTGCACGTGCACACGGAGGAAATTTCCTGAATTGTTAATATGTACTTGCTAGTTTTGGGTAAAAACTTTTCCTTGCTTTCCGTCGTAACGGACGCTGGTCGAGAGTCAGTTAGTGGTGTTAAATTGTATCCTGTGGTGTTTATTTTTGTTTGACCAAGATTTATGAGTCGCTTCTCGCGAGGTGGTCGTTGGAGGGTAATAGTGCGTGGTTGTGTAGGGCAGAGTCGCTGTATGGTAGTTGAGGAACTTGTCATTGTTAGTTTAAGGAAGTTTCTTTTTAATATTAACACTAACGTGATTCGGAGAATATAACAGGTTATTTGAGATTGTGTGTAGAGATTTGGTGCTGTTTCGGAGAAGGAAGTGTAGGATATGAAGGAAGTGGGTGTAATTATGGGAAATATAATTGTTTTCTTAAGGAATGCATTTTACTTAGAAATCACAGTCTTGCTTACATATTATTTGAGACCAAAGCACATCGCTTTGGCCGACCGATCAATTCAAAGAAATCATGGACAAAATTGAGAACGAACGGCGCATAAGCAGCCGAGACGTTGCTTCATTACCAAAGGTGAAGCTTCGCAGACGGCGGCAAAGCTAGGATTGGCACCAAGAAAGGCAAGTCTATGTGTCTGATGGAATTGGAAGGGAATCGTTCATTATTAACTTCTAAAATCTGGTTAAGTAAGCTAGAGTTATCTAGGCATATGAGACGAAAATGTTGGGAACCAGCTACCACAATATACCAAAAGTATGGCCAGAATATACCAAAAGTATGGGACTTACACCCCTTAGGCCAAGGTGAGGCCTATTTTATAGCACCTGGTTGTAATGCTATTCCACATTCGCCAGAAGACTCTACCAGCGATTATGGTATCAACCACAGCCCGATGTTCCCACATAACAGAGCTTACTACCACCAATCAGAAGGGAACAAGTTTCGGATATCCTAAAGCCCACGCCATCCATCATATTAACCACTGGGAGTTTTGCAGATAAGCTGATACAAATTTCCCAAAAAGTGTTCAAACCGAAACTGTTACATACTCGCGAGTATCACCGCTTTAACATAAGGAACCCCAAGCAGGTGAAACGGTCGATACTACAATGCAAGGATGTAGTGCCCTCACTGGTGGGAGAGGGAGGAGGGAGGGTGAGTTCCAAACCATCTTCCACTCGAAGATGGTAAACGGTAACCACGTAGTTGTAAGGATAGGATGAGACCAATGAGACACAGATGAACAAGGACACGCACTGGAGATTTTGCACTTTTGTATCCCATGTCACCCACGGTACTAGAAAAAGGTCTCTGCTGAGACCTAGTAGTCGAACTACTTCTAGTTTTAACACCGTCTTGCAGTTCGGCGACTAGTGCCCCCGCAACGGGCATTGGCATTGGAATTGAGTTCCAAATCAATGATCTGAAAAATGTTGTACTGTGTTAGGGACAATCACATGGTACGTGCAACCAATCTTCAGATATATCTCCACAGGTGAACGAAGCGCGATCACCCACATGCCACCCACGATTCGAGGAAAAGGCCTCTGATAGTCGAACTAGTTCCAGTTTTCAACCCTTTCAGTTTAAAACCCGTCATTAAGAAGAACAAGATTGTGGGATCGAACCGATTCAATAGCCTTACAAGCCCAGAAAGACTTGCCTAGTCAAGGTAGGCAGACCCTGAGGGGGTCCTACGGCACCCGAAAGCATTATTCACTACCTCGTATCACACAGAAGACCCGTATGCTGTCACGGCAACAAAGAGTCTATGATAAATAGTACGGACAGCTCGTCTGTTAAGAACAAGATTGTATAATCGTTCCGATCCAACCTGGTCTGGCAACTTCAGACACCCAGGAAAGACCTGTCTAGTTAAAGGCGGATAAAAACCTATAATTAACATATCCACTATAAGTTTATCCTAACGTGTTTGCCATCTCAGCAAGACGCTCGTCCAAGAGCGCTCTACTCTGAACCCTTCTCATATAACACTCTACTCCCCTAACAAGTCAGTCCAAGCTCGTGAGTTGATCCCCTTTTGGAACTTAAAAACCGCCGCACGACCGTTGATACCGTGCGACATACTGACAAATAAGCCAATAACATCACTCTCCAACAAAAGAGGTGAGTAGACCTTACGGTGCTCGAAAGCAGTACTCTCTACCTCGTACCACAGACACGACCCATATACTGCCATAATAAAGAAAAAGTCACGGTTAAACAGTACGGACAGCTCGTCTACTAAGACTCCAGTCGTTCCTAAGCACTCATCTCAGCTGGCCGATCTACTTCCCTTGCAACCTATCTAAATGCTGCAAATAATTCATCCGTTCACCAGTTTTTTTATAGACGAATCATCTTCAGCGATAAGGCTCATATCTGGCTTAACGGGTATGTAAACATGCAAAATTGTGGTTTTTAAGGGAGGACAATCCTCATGTGACTCTTAAAACCCCATAACATAACGAAAAAAATCACTATTTGGTGCGGTTTACATGAAGAAGGCGTCATCGGCCCATTTGCCTTTAAATCCATAAATGGCAAACGCTACAGGCAACTGATTCGTGATTTTTTTAGTCCTCAAGTCATTGCGTATCATCTGGAGGAGAATAGACGGAACTAGTGATGCCACATAGCCATCACTAAGTTGAGCCAAACGCCTGGCTACCGAATTATCTCAAGAAATGGAACTGTGAATCGGCATCTCTGGTCTATGCTGATAAACGATGCACTATTGACTAAAGAAGCCCGGGTATGTTCGAGAAAGTGGTGCAAAATTGGACTGACAGGATGGCGTTAATAAGGAGCAGTCGCGAGGTCATTTAGGTCATTCCACTGAACTTGTTTTATTTAAGTTTTAGAAAAACTTATACGCCCCTAAAAAAATACCACTTATAACAATTTCTTCAACATTTGCAGAAATCATAGTTGTCATTATATTAAGACCTTATCATAGATCAAACTGAGGTTTTTATTCAATATAATTCCCCTTCAACTTGCAGCTCCCCCTAGCAAATTACACTTAGTTTGGCAAATTAACTCTCCTTTTGAGTACTGTGTATCCCTGACGCTCCCCAATTATGGAAAACTCATCAATATTAGTTTCCATATAACAAGAAAGTGGGTTAAAGACAGAAATCCACAACAATTCATATACCTGTCCTCACAATTCAAATAAGCCTTTAAAACAAGTGTACAACACTCTCTCCTTGAAATAAATCTCTAACAAATACAAATTTATTTAAGAAACACAATGTCTTGGTAAATTTCACCTCCAAAAGAATTCATACAAACCTTCAACCAAAACCATAAGCTACATGCAATGCAAACTCTCTCTCTCTCCATCTCTCATCGCCACAATACTAATAAACTCGCACACTAAAATAATCACTTAACACAAACTCTGGCATAAAATCATCAATAAACACTCCACCGTATTCTAAGTGGAATTTTATTTTACACTAAGGATTTTTCATAACGATCCTTTTTTAGTCTGCAACAAATATCAAATTACAACACACAAAACTGAACCCCCCTGCAGAGTTTTAAAACTAAAATCCTTAGCAGGTAGCAAATATAACAACAATAGATCTTCTCTAAACAACTCACATCAACTCAGAGAGTACTAGCGAGTACTAGAGAGAGAGGGAGCGTACAATTTACTCAAAAAAGAGAGACTTTAAGAAACACCTGCCTGTAAACTCGTTGCCCATTGGTGGTTGAAACACACAAGAGCGCCTCGGCAAGAGCGTAACAACGCCAGAGCGGTTCAGCTATAAAAGCTGGTGTTTGTCATGAGTAGAGCACAGTTTGTTAGCCAACGTTCAACCAGACACACAAGTCTTTCGTTTCGTAGTTTAAACACCAAAAACATTAAAGAAAACACAATTTCCATCATGTCTTTCATGACTCGTGAATATAAATTCAATACCACTGTGCAAATGCATAAGAAAGATCAACA
Organism: Muscina levida; assembly: GCA_964034835.1. Lineage (NCBI taxonomy): Eukaryota > Metazoa > Arthropoda > Insecta > Diptera > Muscidae > Muscina > Muscina levida. The sequence goes on along the minus strand of OZ035883.1, from coordinate 144,786,859 downwards.
CACCATGGCCATGCGCAGCCTTAAGAAGCTGGTCAAGCCGCTGATGCGTTTGGTGAAGAAGAAGCAGCTCTTGCGCAAAACCCTGGCAGAAATTCAGCAAAACACCTACAATGCCAGTCTGGAAGATATGCGCAAAGATCCCGTCTCTTTGAATGCCGCCCAAGACAACAATGCCAATGAGGCTTTGGAGCACAGACTCTACAGTGAAATCAGAACATGCCCCGCAAATGCCGCCGTCATTGTACATCAGGGTCAACAACAACATGTTGTGCCGGTAAATCAACAACAAAGTTACATTCCTGTACACTTTGCCCGCACCAACAGTGGCACATTCTTCTGGACCTCCATGGATTTGGCCAAGCAGCAAGAGATGCAAATGCGTTCACAATTGGATCGATGGGCTCAAGCCTAAATACTGACTTAAAAGTGGCGGCAGACGGAAAGAGAATGAGAAGAAACCACTAACAAATTCGTTTGTACAACCAGGTAGCAGCTTTAATAGTTTAGGCAAATTTTCTGTTAAACTACAAAAGGAAAATTTGTTGCTAAAATATTTTGTTTTGTTTTGCATTTCATATGCAGTGATATTAGTTTTTTATAGGTTTTCTTTTTTCGTTTAATGAAAAAAATTGTTTATAAAAGAAAAGTGACGAAAAAAGTAATTGATATTCAATTGTAGAGAATTAATAGAATTTCTTATAGAAGTTTTATTGTATCTTGTGTTTAATTTAACGTAATTTATTGTGATTAATATACGCTTTATTGTGTGTAAATGATCATTGTCTTCCAGTAGTTTTTTAGGGTCTTAGCTTAGGTAATAAATAATCAATCCACTGTCTTCCATATAAAATTCTATATTTTAGAGTTTAAGCGAAAGAATACAAAATACAACGAAATTAAAATATAAACAAAAATATATTTGCATATTAAAAAAAAACTAAAATATTATGACTTTTTAATTGAAGGGGGGAAAGCAAGAAATAATCTTAAAAATTATTGGGATTTTTGGAAATATTTAAAGGAACATTCGAAGTTTCTTTAAAGAATTTTGAGATTAAAACAAAATTTAACTGTAGTTGCTATAAGATATAAATTAAAGCAACTATTGGATACTTCAATCAGTCGGATTGGCATTAACAATAAAAAACGTAAAGTTGTTTGCCTATTCCTACTCCAAACGTGGTGGCTACCAAACATATGCGTTCATAGCATTACGACCTTTTGATTTAATAAACATATTTGTAAATGGTTGAAAATTACAACCGATTTTTTCTAATTGCACAAATTTTATAGAATATTTAAATTTGCTGCTTTTTATTGGCACTAAATGCCTAAATGGGACCGGCCGTGGCATAGTGGTTAGAACACGCGACTACCATGCGAGAGGACCTTTGTTCGATGCCCGGCTCCAGTCATCTACATGTTTCTTTCATTGCCGGGCCACTCGTTATTATAGACAGCAACTTGACTACGCCGATGTAGTTATACACCGCATACTGCTCATGGTTCAAACAATATCGATGAAACGACGAATAACGATTAATATTTTGCGTAGTATTTTTCTCTTGAAGACTCCCAGAATAGATTGATCCGCTTGTGACATTACCCAGCATTCTGCCCTGTAGAGCAAGACAGGTAGGATCAGTGTTTGTTCTTCGAGAGAACACTTTGTCATAAAATCGCTTGCTTAGCGCATAGTAGCAACGGTTTTAATACTCGTCTTTTGATTACCAGGCTGAAGTTATTATATTTGGGGAGTCAAAGTAGACACAGTCATCTAACACTTCAAACTTATAGTTGTCAATGTTCACGCTACATTTCAAACGAGCACACCCTTTGTTTGTTGGAACGAGTAACTTGTCCTCATTAATCACAAGACAAACTTCTGTCGGCTGCTTTTCAATGCTTGAAAAGACTGCAGTAACATCACGCAGTACTCGGCTAATGATCTATATATAGTCGGCAAACGCGAGCAGCATGTCACTTTTGTTAAATATGCTATCAGTCCTCTTTGCTGCAGCCTTCCGCATGATCATTTCCATTAGGATGTTCAAGAGATCGTACGATGGACTATCGCTTTGTCTAATGCCTCGCTTGGTAAATAAGAGTGATTGTCAGCTTTTTGCAAATTTTCACTGAAGACTTCGTGTCAGTCAGTGTCATCCCGCAGAGTCGTATCAGCTTTGCGGGGATACCAAAATCAGCCATAGCATTTAAAAATTTCTGTCGTATCGAACTATCAAATACAGCTTTTAAGTCGATAAGAAGATGGTAACCGTAAACATAAATTTTCTGGGTCTTCTCCAGAATTTGTCGTTATGTTAATATCTGATCGGTCGTCAATTTATCACATCTAAAGCTACTCCGATAAGATCCTATTATGTTCGCTTAGGTGGACATTAGTATTTTACATAAAATACTAGACAGGACCTTGTATGCGATGGGTAAAAGGCTAATCCCGCGATAGTTGGTATACACACTTGGATCGCAATTTGTTAAGCACAGGATGTAGAACACTCATATTCCAATCAGCTGCCATGTATTCCTTGAGGCAAATCGTGTTTATGAGCTGGTGTATGCATGTTGCCTGCTCATTGTCGCCGGCTTTAAAAATCTCTGCTGGCAGTCCATCGGCTCACGCAGATTTATTATTTTTAAGCCTTGCTATCGCCGTGATGATCTTGTTTTGGCTCGGTGGTGGACAAACAACTCCGTCGTCGATGATTTGCTTGATTTTGTCACTTATCCTGCTTTCGGGAACGAGTAGATATCGAAAGTGTTTCGTCCGTATTTGCAGCACATCTGAGTGTCCGTGACCAGATTTTCGTCTCTGTCCTTATAGGTGGGGGTCCCTGTTCAAAAACCTTTGCTTTGGTAGAACTTTCGGGCTTCACCTGTATCTCTGTAGTTTTCTTTTCTGGCTCTCTCTTTTTTCCACAGACACATTTTCGCCTGAACAGGCGTTTTATCTCCCTTCTCTTCTCATTATAGCGCTCCGTCACCTTATGCGTCGCCATTGGTTGCAGTTCTGCCTTGTAGTATCAGGGCTTGTCTGAGCGTGGTTTTCCATAACCCAGTACAGTGGTTGCGGCATTGGTCATAGAATTCGCAATATTCTGCCACTGTGTGTCGAAAACATCAGAACTAGGGGCGTTTGTTGGGAGTAATTGAGAGAGTTGGTTGAATAAGGCATAGGCTATCTCGGTTGTATGCAGCTTTGTTATGTCTAGCTTTTTTTTGCGTTTGATTACGAGTGTTTTTAGCACTACTTCATCGTGTGCGAACCTTTGTTCTCACTAGGTGGTGATTGGAGTCAATATTTGCACCGCGTATCGCACGCACGTCCATAACGCTTGAGACATGTCTTCCATCAATTACCACGTGATCAATCTGTTTTCTTGTATTTTGATCGGGGGATACCCAGGTTGCCTTGTGGATATCTTTATGCGGGAATCTGGTTCCACTCACAACCAGGTTTCTTGCCGACGCGAAACTAACCACTCTAAATCCGTTATCGGAGGTGTTGTTGTGTAGACTGTGTATCCCGACTTCTGAACCAAGAGCATCTTACCTTCCAATTTTATCAATACAACAATAATTGTCATGGCCGGGTCATATATGAAATCAAATCCAAATTCGTGTCTTTCTGCATGGCAGCTGTAAAAGATGTCACAGTTCTTTCGTCGTGTGCATCCCTGTCCCGTCCATCTCATTTCCTGTTTAGCGGTGATGTCAGCCTTGTATTTGTCGAGGACACCCGCCAGTTGGATTAAGGCACCATCTCTGTATAGAGTTCGGACATTCCAGGTGCATATCCTTAAATCATGGTTCTTATTACGATTGCGGGTGTCGTCAACATTTGGGGGGGTTCATAATAATTGTGGCTTATTTGGCCAACGCGCCTTATGCTAGTTTGTTGGGGTTGCCAAAGCCAATAAGAAAGCCTCTGTGTTGAGCTTCAGTAACTTCTGTTACCTACTTCCTAAGACGCATCGATGGTAGCATGTCGATTAGGTTACTCAACATTTCGCCTTCTTACATTTGCTACCACTGAACGGATGTTCAGTGGCATTTCCCGGGAAATACGTGATCGTTCGGACGTTGTGAGCTGCTTGGTAAACACCAAAGAGAGCTTCTGGTTATTTCCAGATGAATAACAATCAGAAAGACTCAAATTAGAAAATTCCCTATTCCAGGTTGCCCTGTGGATATCTTTATACGGGAATCTGGTTCCACATACTACCATATTTCTTGTCGAAGTCTCTTGTCGACTATGAATGCAATTCGAAATTCCTGTCTCTCTGTATGGCAACTGTGAAACATGTCACAGTTCTTTCGTCGTGTGCATCACTGTCCCGTTCATCGCATATCCTAGATGGCGGTATTTGTATTTGTCAAGGTCACAATCTAGTTGGATAAAGGCATCATTTCTATAGAGAGTTCGTACATTCCAGGTGCAGCATTGCCTTAAATCAAGGTCCTTATCCTTATGATTGTGGCCTGCTTGGGTACCTCCAAATAGAGATTCTGGGCATTCCCAAGTTAATAACGATAAAAAAATGAAAAAAAATCCGCCAATAATGAAAGCGACCGAAAAAAGTGCACTGTCGAAGCAGTAGGCATGCCTGCCTTCTATCGTATCTGAAGAACTATGATATTGAAGGATTACAATCATTGATTGTTGTTAGTCGGGTCAGGGGGCACTGAAAATTGCAATAACCAACAGATATTCGAACCTGGGCATGTTTGACTAAAAGACTCATCAATGACGTCGCCTTAACAAACACAGCTAATTAACCTTACTTATTAATAAGAGCACCATCTACTTTCTTCTCTTCACTTTTGTTTTGTAAATTTTACTTCCATTGAGATATTTATTACCCTGGGAAAATAATTTTTTGTTTACCAATTAATTACTATTGCTTAATGCCATTAAATCCGCTGCAGTTTACTAATTCAATTCAAAATTTAAACACCAACTGATGGTACAACTTCGTTGTGATTAACTTGTCTTTCGCATTAAACTAACTTCCAGTACAAAAATCACCATACAAATGATGCATGGAATATTTAACATAGAGACGCTCATTAACAACCTGTTACCAATATAGATGGATCAGCTATACTACAAACAAGTTTAAAATCATTAATGTAATACTATAAAAAAAAATGTAAATAATACTAACAACACGATACAACATTTACTATATTTACATTTTAAATATATAGTATATGCTTTATTAACATTTTAAATATATAAAAATCTAATAAATTATTTACAAGAAAATACAACAAACACCAGAGTTCTGCATAAATTATCACATAATATCTTCGGTGTAGAAACTATTAATGTGGCATATATTGAATATTACCATAGTGAAGAGAAAAATTTTAATATCAACAAAATTAAGTATGCAGGGGACAGAGGAACAGGTTTATTTTTTGACGTTTTGTTTTTCTGCTACACATAACTATCAAATTATGAAGCGGTGTTGTGCTGGTTGTGAGGGTTTTTCATTTTAATTCAAGAAAACTGAAAATGTGTTTTTTCTTTCTTTTTGATTTTTATGAATAATGATAATTTATTCAAATTATCAGTTAAGACGCTGAGTGGAAATTTAATTAAAATATTACCAAAAGTATTGTTAGAAAACAATATTATGGCAGAAAAACAAAGAATATTGGTAATCAAAACAAAACATGAAATAATACAAGAAAGTATATATCAATGGCCACGAAACATAAACGCGTTACTCAAGTTGGGAAAACATTGAGCCATTAAGTTATTAATGCAGCCAACTTGACAAAATGAATGATGCCAAAGTTTTTATTTTTGGGGCTACTTTTACGTGCAACTCTCAGAATTGAGTCCCAAAATGATGTGTTGTATTTTTTTTATATATGAAATTCTAATATCATTGATTACTTTATAGTATCTTTTAACTTGTTTTACTGTCATTTCTTTAGCTGATTGATTAACAAACATTTAAATTTTTATTTTATTATATTTAATATAAATTTTAATTATTTTAAATTTTTCTATTTTATTTTTTATAAAGTTTTATTATTCTTTATTACCGCCTGTAGCTATGGCAATACTTTCAATTGCCTTTAACAATTACGTTTTCTACTCTCACATACAAAATTCTTCATATTCAAACTAAAACCTTCCATTATCCTTATCGCCACATCTCCCTCTTAGACGACTAAGTTTCAACATCAATTGTCAAATCTTTTCAAGTGTTTAATGTGTCATAAAATTGTGTCCTAGGGGAGGTTTTAACAACAGTTCTCCAGTATCTCAATCTTATTTAAAGCATTCATTACATTTTCGAAATCAACAAAAAGTAAAAGTAAACATTTGCTAGATTTTAATAATTAAGTGTAACATGAGGGTCTCGCAACATTTTGTTTATTCAAACACAAGCATTTCGAAAGAAGGCATGAATAATGTAATGGTAGAGTTCATCACATTCATATGAATATCAAGTAAAGTGACACAATGGCATGCACTGAGAGAATATAGGTGAATATTTTAGATAATGGTATTGAATTAGTGTATCCAAAGAAGTAAAGACTCGATAGGATTTTTTTACACTACTGAAATACAAAAACACTTGAGCTGAGAATATTTTTATGAATTTGTTAGGCCCCAAAAAGAGGGAGTTGGTATGGAAGTTGTGACAAGTTTTCGTCTGTTTTTAATCATCTTAGAACTTAAAAACCGTTTATAGAATATAAGTTATAATTTCAGCAAGATAGCTTTCAAATTATGGCTGTATTCGCGTGGACAGACAGACGGATAACCCACCCCCTCCCCTCTCAAAAAAGGGGAAGTTTCTATGGGAGGTGGGAGTAGTTTTCTTCCGATCTTACTCACCCTAGAACTTAACCTCCAATGAGAGAATATATAACTCTTAAACTAGGGCTGTAATCGCGGGGACAAACAGACAGACACCCGCAAAAATAGGTTGTTATCCGATTTTGTTCATCTTAGAACTAGATTCCCTGGTATTGCACGTAACTCTTTTACAGATAATTTTTTGTTTATCGGCAGTATAGTTTGCGCTCAAAATGCCAGCTTGGTCTAAAGTTAAACTGATTATACTAGTCATCGTATAGTTATTGCTCGTGCATTGTCCACAATCAACGAAAATTTCATATTCATTGACTGCTTCTCAATCTGCGAAAAGACTGCAGTAACATCTGCAAGCATCAGACGACTTTCTTATTTCTTGTTGTTGGTACTAGTTGTACTGACTGAAAATACCTCCACTTCGTCTTTAATCAACAATAAATATATTTGTCGTGAGTGTGATACAAGGTAAAGCTTCCGATCGGTTTCGCTTGGTAAACTCAGGGTGATCCTTCTTAATTGCACTTCAAGTCTACTCACAGAGCTCCGTATTTACGGACGGTGTACCTCCACGTGGCGACGCCTGGAAACGTGCCTTTGACACCCGTCAGAGCACTGCTAACTGTGAGGGGCGAAACCTAAAGTCCAAGCACGTCCAAGCACGGCTCAGAGTGAGCGGTACCCTGGTCAGCATCTGACCCAGAAAGGACGGCTTTAATAAAATCCTGGCAGGAGGAGAAAACTGTGACGTGGTGCGCTGGGCTTGCAACCAGCCACCGACGTTTGAACTATTGCAGTGAAAAGAAGTAAGTTGTTGACGACTACCGCAAACGAATTAAGGCCATGATTTGAGGACATTCATCTGCAATGTTAGAACACTGTATAGACGAGGGTGCCACAAGGCTGACATAACCGCTTTACGGGAAATCCGGTGGTCCGGACACGGGTGCTCGCGCATGAAGACGTGCGACATATACTATAGTGGCCATGCGGACAACAACGAGCTTGGATGTGGATTTGTGGTTGGCATGAGATTGCGACACCTAGTTTCAAGGTTCAACCCGGTGTGTGAACGGATAGCCACCATAAGAGTCAAAACAAAGTTATTCCACATAACACTTATATGTGCCCATGCTCCAACAGAAGAGAAAAGAGATGAGGACAAAGACGAGTTCTACGAGAGCCTAGAAAATGTATATAACCGTAGCCCCAGCCATGACATCAAAATTGTACAAGGCGATTTTAATGCTAAAATAGGCAGGGAGACCGCATTTGAGCCTACCATCGAAAAATTCAGTCTGCACACCGAAACGTCGAATGGCATGGCATGGATTGATTGATTTCTCTGCAGCAAGAAATATGGTAGTTAGCAGCACTAGATTTGACCATAGAAATATTCATAAGGCTACATGGTTATCTCCACAACAATCGACGAGGAGTCATCTAGATCACGTGCTAGTCGATGAAAGGCACGCATCAAGTGTTCTGGACGTACGAGTGATCAGGGGTGCGAACATTGACTCTGATCACTTCCTTACCGCAGTTATGGTACGCACTAGGCTAAGCATGGCGAAAAACGTACGTAACCAGGCACAACGAAAGCTGGACATCGGTAAACTGCGGACCACAGAGGTAGCGGACGCCTACTCCAACCACCTAACTCAACTGCTGCGGAATGCTCCAACCCCAGATAATAGAACCTCGCAGTGGCAATATATATAGCCGACTCCATAGAATGGACTGCGAGAAGCGTACTTGGGTACTCAAAGCCGTCTCAAGAAGATGCCTGACGGATGCTGCATACAGGGCAAAACTGCAGCCAATGGCAACGCGAGCAGTTCGTGAACGGCACAGGGAGAAGAGACGAGAGGCAACTCGTCTTTTTAGAAGAAAAAAGAAGGAGCTGAAGGAGAGGCAGGATGAGTGCACTGAGTTGCACCGAAGTGGAGGGGAAGCCCGAAACTTCTACAAGAGAGCGAGAATGCGTGGAACAAGGTTGCCCTCCTGCAAGGACAGCGATTGTCAGCTAGTGATGGATCCGGAAAACGTTCTGAATATGGAGAGATCATTTCAAAAATTTACTGGATGCGGACACCAATCCAGAAGTCTCCGCTCTAATCCATGACGATAGTATTAATTGTCCACTTTCGAGCCAGAGCGAGATACGATAACGCCTTAAAAACAACAAAGCTGCTGGAGCCGATGGTCTCCCTGCTGAATTGTTTAAGGCTGGCGGGGAGGAGCTGATTAGGCGCATGCATCAGCTCATGGAGATCGTCTGGCAAAAGGAGAGCATGCCCGGAGATTGGAGTCTCAGTCTGTTATGTCCCATATACAAAAAAGGATATCGTGGTGAATGTAAAAACTACTGTGGAATAAGCTTATTGCCAATTGCGTACAAGGTCCTTTCGATCATATTGTGTGAACGTCTAAAGTCGATCGTTAAAAAGCTAATTGGACCTTATCAATGCGGCTTTAGTCCTGGTAAATCTACGACGGATCAAATATTCACTTGACGACAAATCCTGGAAAAAAAACTATTGAAAAGCAGATCGACACCTACCACCTCATTGTCGACTACAAAGCTGTCTTCGACTCTCCGATAAGGAATAGGCTATATGAGGTCATGTCTGAGTTTGGTATTCCTGCAAAGCTGATTCGACTTTGCAGATGTACCTTGGACAACACCAAACCCTCGGTTAAGATTAGCAAAGATCAGTCTGAACCATTCAACACCGAAAAGAGGTCTTAGGAAGGGCGACAGCCTGACCTGTACACTATTTAATATAGCTATGAAGAAGGGGATGAGAAAGGCTGGTGTCAATATGTCTGGCACCATATTCCACAAGACCCACATGCCACTAGCCTATGCCGATGATATAGACATCATTGGCCGAAATCTGCGGGATGTAACTGCAGTTTTCTCAACACTAGAAAAGGAGTCAACAAAAATGAGTTTAGCGGTCAACGAGGACAAAACAAAAATAATGATTTCGACGAACAAAGAGTCCTCTCGATGGGGACGCACCGTGAACGTTGACAATTATTGTTTTGAGGTAGTCGATGAGTTTACCTATCTCGGATCTTCCGTCAACAAGAAAAATAATGTCAGATAAGAAATTAAGCGGAGAATATGGACTTCGGCAGCACCTTAGTAACACCACCTTATCTCGGGATACTAAAAAACAGCTTTACCAGTTGTTAATTTTACCCGTTCTGTTGTATTCTGCCGAATCGTGGGTGCTTACGACAACGGACATACAAAACCTGGGAGTATTCGAGAGAAAAGTACTACGAAAAATATGTGGACCTATCTGCGTCGACGGCGAGTTTCGCCATCGGATGAACCATGATCTGTATGAGCTTTACCACGACATCGACGCAGCTAAAAAGTCAGAATCCAACGACTACGATGGCTGAGACATGTTGCCAGGTAAGTGCTGCAGCGAGAAAGGTGTTTGAAGGCGAACTTTAAGGACAGCGCAGAGTAGGGAGACACAAATTTCCTTGGGATGACCAAGATATAGGCGACGTGCCACCATGTGGTAGGACTAACTAAAGAACGCACACAGAAGACCGAAGCTTGTGGAATCCTTTAATAATTCGGGCCTCTAATTTATGAACCACGTTCGTAAGTTATAATGGGTCACTTAAGTAATTAAGTTTATATCCAATTATAAGAAAAAATCTTAAAATATTAGAACATTTTTACTTTATTCAGCTTACATGTTGTTCTTAAAATCTAATTTATGTAGAATTAAGCATTACACACAAATTTCACTCAGTGTACCCATCTTCTTTAGCATTTTCGGTGGCATATCACATGTACACATTATCTTCGCTCTTTGCCTCCACTCCCCTATACAACAATATTGTCAAATATATTGCAGTGTATTATGTATGAAACAAATCTCGATGAACCTCCATATGAATGTACCGCTGTCTGTCTGTCTGTCTGTCAATATTAATGTTACCAGACACTTTACAAAAGACAACGTAATGCAACACACAGAGAAACAATAGCAATAAAAACATAATAAAAAAAACAATCCCCCAGCCCCCCGGGGGAATGGATCTAATAGATACTTTATTGAATGCACTTTAGAAAAATCAGAGAAAAAAAATCTCTAAAGAAAAATTAATTCAAAGCACATAAATGTAAAGAATTATTGTTATTCTTAAATAAAGAAGAAGAGATACAACAAACAAAAGTATACAAAGTGTAAAGAGGGAGTTCTCGCTTAAACCAACTATGGGAGAGGGGGTATAAAGCCAACAACGGAGGAGTAAAGCAACAGCCACAACAACAACAAAAAACAACCTTACAGTGATAAATGCATTTTCTGAACGTTTGTGTGTTTTAAAAACTTCAATCTTCTTTATATGGGTGAGTGTGTGTGTGTGCTCGAGCTGTTCTTGCTTACGGCGACTCCACTGCAACCTTTTGTTTTATGAGCAACTTAACTTATGAATATCGAACATTAACATAAATTGCCGTAAGACTGCATCGTTGTCAGCGTCAACATCAGCCCCAGCCACAACACTAAAACTCATTTACATTAACAGCCAGTGTTATCGCTGTTGTTGCTGTCATAGCTGTTGGCTATAGCTGCTTCGGGGCTCCTCATCATTATCATCATGTTTCAAAGTTAAGGTTCATTAGGGGTCGTTCTCTGCTCTGCCCCTTTGCAGCTACTTTTAAGGGGCTCTGCTGCAAGTTAACAATGAAGATTTTGAAAAACCTCTAGTTTTTTTTTCTTACTTTCAGTTTAATGACTTGGAAATTATGCAGTGAATGCGCACTGTAAAGTCAATACAGTATTTGAATTTCAATTTGAATTGTTATCTAAAGCAAAAAAGTGGTCATTGATATTTTTCTGCCCTGTTGTTATTTTCTTCGGGAGGGAGTAATGAAAAATTGATTTGACAGTTTTATGAAAAAAAAAACAACAAATGAAAAATCTCACTTCTCTTAGGGGATTTAAAACAATTTTCTTATGGGTCTTGTTATCTTAAGCCCATAAAAAATCAATGCCATGCTTAGAGTTGAAGGCGTTGGTAATGTGTGGCAATTAAGCTGATTATTGAAATGAAATTTCAATTTGTTTTTTTGTCGAACGCAAGAGGCGGCATGAAAATCTGGTATGATGATTTGAAAGGAGAGTGTTAGTGTTGAACTCGAAGCACAGTAGAAATGGACGTAGGTTTTGTTTTTTGAAGAACATCAAGAAGCTTATATAAAAGTTAGAGAAGAAAAGAAAACGCCATAACAGCAGTCTCAGTATTAAAATGTTCTACATGTTAGTTGACAGAGAATTTCAGTAAGGGAAGACAAAGACAAATTACTATGGACCACAGATAACTAAATGAAACACTTAATTACACTCTGCTATAGGATGGAAAAAAAATTAAGGAACTTTGAAGTGACGTAGTGCATGATAAACGGCTGGTCGAGTACAATATGAATCTGTACATCAAATTTCTCTAATACCCTCAAAATCTTGACTTGCGGTTAAAATGCCCTATTTTTCGTTACTTTCCTCACTTGTAAGCTTATGACTCAGTCAATTCTCAAAAGATTTCCAGTTTTCTAATGGGTTTCAAAAGAAGAATCGCAGACCATTCCATTCATGTATATAATTAAATATATAACTCGTCATATCTGCCTGTTTTTTCTTTAAAATCACAAACTTTTTGAATTTTTTCACTATTTTTACGATTTGTCTGCTTCACAGGAACAACAGATATCAAATCCATCAATTGCCGTACGTAGAAAAGGATTCTAAGTGCTTCAATCTTTTGCATTACGTAGACAGTGTAATATTACCTATGATAATCATACTCCACCATATAACAATATAACAAAAGAATCTAAAACGTGACAAATGTCTCTATACGATACCTACCAACTTCAAATCGATATTAAATTATTATGGCATGTAACTTGACAAAACGAATGATGCAGAACTTCTTCTTTTCGGGGCTATTTTCACGTAGAGTTCTCAGAATTGAGTCCCAAATATATACCAAATATATGAAATGGATTTTCCAATAAGAGGTGTTATTGTGAATGGTCCGCTATTTCGGTAGCTGTCACTTTTGAAGCTCTTATTTTTTGACATTTGACAACAGAAACTACGCAATTACTAAAAATGGAACGATTCCCGCTTCAACAACGCATTGAAATTATTAAAATTCACTACAAAAATTGTGAAAATCTTGCAGTCACAGTTCGCAAAACTAAACCATTTTTTGGTCGTCGTGAAGCACCTTGTCGAACAGCAATACAGAAGTTGGTGGACAAAATTCGAGCTGTTGGGACAAGTTAGTGATGTGAAGCAAAAAATCCGGCCACGTCGCTCAAGAACAACTGAGAATATTGCTGCTGTAGCCCAAAGTGTTGAAGAAAAGCCATGTTTGTCCATTCCTCGTCGTTCTTTGGAATTGGGCATTTCACAAACCTCATGACTATGACTTATAAAGCTCGGTTAACACAAGAACTCAAGCCGGCCGATCTTCAACAAAGTCGTGCCTTTGCTGATTGGGAAATTCATAATATTGATCCGGAATTCCATTAAAAAATTATCTTGACTGATGAGGCACATTTCCACATTGGTTGCTATGTCAAAAAGAAAAATTGTCGCATCTGAGGCGCGGAAAACCCAAGAGTTATTGTTGAGAAGCCTCTTCATCCTCAACGTGTGACTGTTTGGTGCGGTTTATAGCAAGACGGGGTCATTGGACCTTACTTTTTCGAAAATGAGGTTGGATCAACAGCAGTTGCGGTGAATGGATTGCTCTATCGAGAGATGATAATTGATCTTGTATAGTCGGAGTTGAATGGTATTGATATGGACAACGTTTAGTTTTAACAAGAAGGCGCTACGTGACGCAACCATTGATCTTTTCCGGGAAAAGTTTCTCGAAGAGGTGATCACAATTGGCCACCGAGACCTCGTGATTTAACACCTTGCGACTTCTTCCTTTGGGCCACGTGAAAGATAAGGTCTACGCCAACAACCCAGTCTCGATTCAAGACGTCAAATATAAAATTCGTGAGGCTATCGAGGACATAGGGCAGCCACTTTGCGATTTGGTTATGGAAAATTTCATGAAAAGGATATGGTCCTGTAAGCATGCTCGTGGTGGCTATTTGGCTGTTGTTTATCATTATTAACGGCATACCTTCCTCTTTATTATGAAATAAACATCCGATCATATATCTTAAAAAAATGCAATTTTTCTTTGAATAACAAAATATCACCTCTTATTGGAAAACCCTTTGTTATTACCCTAGATTCAATGATGTAGAGCGAAAGGGGTAGAATTCTCATATGGTATAGTATTATTACCCAGGATTCTGCACTGTAGAGCGAACCGGGTAGAATCCAAATATGATACAGATGGATTTTTGGATTAAACATCCATAACTTGTTGCCACTTTCACCTAAGTTTTGGTTACCCTCACCAGCACCGCCCATCGAGTTTATTTTCAAAGAATTTTCGATCTAAAGCATTTTCATCCATTCGCACAACATGTCCCGGTTGTCTACGTCGATGTCGTTATACAGTGATGTTGCAATGATTCACATGTCGACGGTACTCTCCGATAACGTTGAAATGTCAAAAAAAAAAATCGGAGTATTTTCTACCGAAGTCTGCCAGAACAGATTCCTCCGTTTGTGTCTTTGCTGAGAAGAGCAAGTCAAAGATGACTACATTGTGCGGTACTGTTGGTTTTTTGTTCGTCGAGGGGTTCATACGACGATGATACTCTTGGTTAACGACAATGAGTTCAAATATTTTCCATTGTATTTTTCTCCCAAAGACTTCTCCGTTGATGATCCTGCACTGTTGAGCAAGAACAAAATTTTTCTTACTGTGAATATCTATCGGTCGTAGATTTATTAGATCCTTAACCTCCAATTAGGTTTGTTATGATGGACTTTAGTCGTTCACATAATATACACGACAGGAATTTTTATGTGATGGTTAAAAGGCTGATCTCTCGGTAGTTGGTGTTGATATTTGGATCAGTTTCTTAATCCTAGGACATAGATCTCATTGAATCCAATTGTCGATATGCATTCCTTTATAAGAATCGTATTTATTAGCTGGTGTATGCATGTTACCAACTCATCGCTGACAATCGCCGTCAATCTATCGACATTCGCAACTTTATTGCTTTTAATTACCAATTGCAATTGCCTTACAGACCGACATAGGCTTGGTAATCGACATTCTACTCCGTCATCAATGATTGGCATGATTTCTAAGAGTACGCGACTTTCATGCGGGAGATCTAGGGATCGATTCCTGTGTCAGTAATCTATATTTCTTTCAGTGGCGGCCCGCTCGGTATGTCAGCTGCAACTTTGCAATATAATGTCAAGTCTATTGGCATATCGAAAAAAAGCTTATCAAACTGTGTCAAATCACATTTCCTTGGCGGCCAATTGACATCGCCACCACGTGAGATAACACGGCCATTGAATTTGTCGCGCAAAAGAGCCATTGTTTCGTTACCTGTGTGGTGCCACTTCTGTTGAAACCACATATCGTCCACATCCATATCTTCCAATTCGGGCCATAAAAAGTTCGCTATCATCTCACAATAGCGAACGCCATTCACAGAAACTGCCTGACCAGCCCATAAACCGCACCAAACAGTCACTCTTTGTGGGTGCATAGTTTTCACTCTTGGATAATAATTCACCCAAATGCGACAATTCTGCGAATCCACTGAGGTGAAAATATGTCCTATCATTGAAGATGATTTTCTTCGAAAATTAAACATCCACTGTTGAAATTTCTTGAAACCATTCTGACCATTGACAACGTTTAGAATGGTCAAGAGGCTTTACTTCTTGAGTCAATTGCATCTTGTAAGCGTGTAAATGCAAGTCTTTATGCATAATGTTCATCAGTGACGAGCGTGAGAAGTGCAATTGTTGGGCACGACGACAAGTTAAGGTGGACGGCTCTTCAGCCACACTATCGCGAACAGCGGCAATATTTTTTGTAATACGAAATGTACGCGCATGCACTGGTATTTTCACATCTCTTACAGACTCGGTTTGCTCAAATTTTTTCGCGATTTTTCCAATTGTACGCACAATTGACCGAAAAAATCACGAAGTGCACGATATGCATTTTGATTTGAATGCCCATTTTCATAATAAGCCTAAATAACAGAAACGTGTTGCTCGATTGTGTATCTTTCCATGGTTCAAATTGAGTTAGTCTGAAATTTAGAAATGTCAAATGAAATGAAAAAAAAGAAATTGACGTTTTGGTGTGGTTCACATTCAACATCGTCCCTTACAATTTAACCAACCTTAACGTGTTCCTTACAAGATTTCCATCTCTGTTTTTTACAACTGAAGATCCCTGTTCCGAAACCTTTTAGTAGGGTTTCAACTTTTTCACTGTACTCTTGGTTATCTTTGCTCTTTCTTCTTCTCCATCGATGCTTCTCTGTTTGTAGAATAATTTCGTCTTTTCCTCTCTTCTCTTTAGATCGTTCCCTCACAACAAGCTATACCATTGGCTATAGTGTTACACTGTATGTAGCATCATTTTACTCAGACAATACCCGAGACTCTTCGTCGTACTAGAACTTGCTGAATTGCACAATATGCTGCTGCTGTATGTCGGGAACATCTGAACAAAAGGCGTTTGTTTGCAGTAATTGAGTGAGTTGACTGAAATAGGCACTGGTTATGTCGGTGGTATGCATTGTCGCGACGTCTAGCTTCCTTTGGTTTGGTTGAGATCGAATTCAACATTTCTCGAAATCACAAAGTGAAACAAATTCCCGTCCCACCGGGCAATTAGCCGCATTTGATTCCCCCAAAAAATTGCTCACCCTTCTATCACTTTAGTTTTTGATAGCCCTATGTTCCACATGGGAACGACAAGAACAAAAATATATAATCACTTTCATTTTGCTATTAATTACTCCATTAAGGATCACTCACTCCAACCAATTGGTTATTATTAAAAACAAAACAAATTCAACCCTTTGCAGCCACTCAAATCCTATTACATAATTTAACACTTGCTTAAAATCACAACACAAATATAAAAGAAGAGGACAACATTTTTAAAAAACATTCACTCGCCGAAAAAAAGACACCAACCAAAACCGTGCCAAAAAAACACAACAAGAATCTTATAGACAACTTAAAAAAATAAACCAAATACTACAACACAAAAACTGGCATCTATAAAGAGAGGCCCGTAAAAGGCTCCTCTTCAACGTTTACTCAAACAACGAGTAAAATGCCAACAAAAGCCAAAAACATCAACCATGACATACAAACAAAAAAATGCCAACAGAAACCAGAAAAACTGTACCGCAAACTGTGGCACTGAAACGCAGCGCCAAAGTTGAGATTGTGCAAAAACAGCACAGAAAACTCAGAGAATCATGAAATTGTTCAAGTGATTAAAGTGTCATTGAAAAATATTTCATAATAAATCGGCAACGCACAGCAACAACATCGTAAAGGCAACTTCAAATTTAACCCCCCGAAATAAAACAACGCCAAAATCCAGCAAACACACAAAACCGGCTCTTAGCGACTATGGCAGGTAGAGAGAAATGTTTTAAGGAATGAACCGAAAAAAATGATAAATCTTTTTTAATAACTCTGAGGGAGAGCAAAAACAGAAAAATACAAAAGGATCCTAAAATAACAAAAGCAATGCAATTTGAGACCCTTACACGGACAACAACGGCAAACGAGAAAAAGGTCCCCTACAACGAACAAAGCAGAAAAAAACCAAAAACCTGACAAGCAGGTAGAATTCCCCACCAAAAAAAAGACCTGCACAAATAGTACAAACGAAGCCAAGTCACCCTTAATGATTAAGCGAGCAAAGGACAACCTACAAGGATTTCACCACCAAAGGACGAGTATAAATACAGAGCACAGCGACAACAGCAACATCATTCCAACATTTTCTACCGAACAGACAACATCCAATTAAACAAAAAAAAACACATAAAAATGGCTTGCATTTACAATAACACCATCAGCATCAACGGCTCGTTGATCAGCAAAAGCTTAGAGAAGTCCTCATTTACCCCTGCCTCCAGCATGAAGAAACTCTTGAAAACTGTACGAAAAATCATTTTCAATAGCAAGAAACAATGTAAAGTCATCAAGCCTGTGGCCGCCGTCGTCATCTCTGGCTGCCAGACCGAAGAGGAGCATCAAAATTGGCTCAACGAACAATTCGAAGCATCCTTCCTAAGCCAACAAGTAGAGCTGTAAAGTATTGAATCGCCTACACCTTCGTGCAAAAGGTTTTGGCATTATACAACTGGTTGAATACAACTTTGAGGAAAACAAACGTGAGCGGGTATTCCTGAACAGTCTCTGGGTGACTCATTTACGCGGCTGACCTACTTCGTTCTATTAGCAGAAGCAGCGGTATCAGCAGCAAGAAATGGTCTTTGGTCATCGTCATAGTTGAGGACCATAGGCATTGAAATATATGCTACAGCAAATTATAGAATATTTGAAAATATATTTTATAAATTTAAAATAAAACAAAATTATAAAAAAAAAAATCAACAATATTTTATGCCTTTTTTATTTTATTACATTATAAGGGATTGAGTTATAAAAACCATTAAGATTGGGGGAAATATCATATTGAGGGGATTTATTACTTGCAGACATACTAATACTAGTAGGGGGGAGAAATAAAACAAGGGGAAAAACTTTTAATTAATCTAATTGAGATATTGATGAGAATGTTTTACATAATATTTTTTTTTTGCCTTAAGGACCAAACTAAGGGGAGAAAACATTGAAATTGATCTGATAAAACATTGTAGAGAAAAAAAAGTGGGACAAATAAATCAAAATTTTTTAAAGAAAACCAGAAAGAAACCTTAATGCGTTAATTTAATTTTTTGTTACAGAAGTGTGACTATCTGACGGATTTATGAAAACTTGCCATACAAAACATCATTTCATACAAAAAAATGTAATTATGATAGTATAAAGGCTATACGTCAAGGACGAAAATATGAACAATAACTCTTTTGATCCAAGAAATGCAGGACGACACCTACCATCTGTTCATCGTTTACAAAGCTGCATTCGATAGTCCAATCCGACAGAAATAGTTGGATGCTATGGCTGAGTTTGGTATCCCCGCGAAACTTATACGACTTTATGGGATGACACTGACTGACACGAAGTCTTTAGTGAAAATTGGCAAAAATCTGTCAGAGCCATTTTCTACCAAGCGCGAGGCCACAAGGCCACAGTCTCTCTTGCGATCTCTTTAACATCGTAATGGAGATGATCATGCGGAAGGCTGCAGTAAACAGAAATGGTACCATCTTCAACAAAAGTCACATGTTGCTCGTGTATGCTGATGATATAGATATCATTAGACGTGGGTTGCGAGATGTTACTGCAGCTTTTTCGAGCATTGAAAAGCAGTCGACTGTAGTGGGTCTGGTGATAAACGGAACAAAAGCAAGTTATTTATTTCAACGAACAAAGAGTCTACTCGTTTGGAACGCTGCGTGAAAGTTGACAACTATAACTTTGAAGTGGTAGATGATTTTGTGTACCTTGAAGACTTTAAACGCTTTGATCTTCTGCGCTTCATCTCCAGTTAGCCACACCAAGTTATGTGAGGTTCTCAGTAATCGGTCTTTCCAACGAAGTTTCGGTCGCCTTCTTCTGCGTCGTTCATCGAATTAACTGTCGGAGACTTTTCGAACTGGAGTATTTTCGTCCATGCGTACAACATGACTTAGCCAACGCAACCGCTGCACCTAAATGCGTCAGACCACGTAAATGTCAGTGTACTGCCATATTTTACGGAGTATTTTCTCTCGAATACTGCCAGAACCGATTCACCCAGGATTCGGAACCATACATAAAGACTGGTAGAACCAGTATGTGGTATAGCTCGATTTTTGTTCTTCAAGGAGGGGGCTCTGTCATTAAATCGCTTACCTAGTCCGTAGTAGCATTATTGGCAAGCAGGATTCTTCTCTGGATGTCGAGGCTGACATTATTTGTTTTGTTGATGACGAAACCTAGGTAAATAAAATTATCTTATAAACTTACTTACTTAAGTGGCCCATTACAAGTTACGAACGTGGTTCAAAAGTTTGAGGCCTGAAGTACTAAAGAATTCCACACGCTTCGGTCTTCCCAGCCATCGTAGTCGTTGCATTCTGACTCTTAGTTACTTCGATGTCGTGGTAAAGCTCATCCGATGGCGAAACTCGCCGTCGACATAGATAGGTCCATATATTTTTCGGAGTACTTTTCTCTCGAATACTCCCAGGTTTTGTATTTCCATTGTTGTAAGCACCCATGATTCGGCAGCATATAACGGCTAAAATTAACACCTGGAATAGCTGTTTCTTCATATCTCGAGATAAGGCAGAAGACGAAGTCTATAAACACATCTATTGGCAAGCACTATTCACCGCTTGATTTCTTGTCTGACACTATTTTTCTCGTTGACGGAAGATCCGAGGCAGATCAACTCATCTACTACATCAAAACAATAATTTTCAACGTTGACGCTGCGTCCCCATCGAGAGAACTCTTTGTTCGTCGAAATCACTATTTTTGTTTTTATTTTGTCCTCGCTGACTGCTAAACCCATTTTTGCTAACTCCTTTTCTAGTGGTGAGAAAATTGCAGTAACATCCCGCAGATTTCGGCCAACGATGTCTATCGCATCGGCATAGGCTAGTGGCATGTGGCTCTTGTGGAATATGGTGCCAGATATGTTGACACCAGCCTTTCTCATCACCTTCTCCATAACTATATTAAATAGTGAACAGGACAGGCTATCACCCTTCCATGAGGCCTCTTTATGTGTTGAATGACTCAGAGTTATCATTACTAATCTCAACCGAGGACTTGGTGTTTTCCAAGGTACATCTGCAATGCCGAATGTGTTTTGCAAGAATTCCAAACTCAGACATGGCCTCATACAGCCCGTTCCTTATCGGAGAGTTAAAGGCAGCTTTGTAGTCGACAAAGAGGTGGTAGCTGTCTATCTGCTTCTCATGAGTTTTATCCAGGATTTGTCGTAGAGTGAATATTTGATCCGTCGTTGATTTACCAGATCTAGAGCCGCACTGATATGGTCCAATTAGTTTTTCTACAATTGGCTTTTGACGTTCGCACAATATGCTTGAAAGGACCTTGTACGCAATTGCTAAGAGGCTTATTCCACGGTAGTTCTTACATTCACTACGATCTCCTTTCTTGTATATGGGACATAACAGACTGAGACTTCAATCCCCGGGCATGTTCTCCTCTTGCCAGATGTTTTCAATGAGCTGATGCATGCTCCTAATCAGCTCCTGCCCCCCAGCCTTTAACAATTCAGCAGGGAGACCATCGGCTCCAGCAGCTTTATTGTTTTTAAGGCGGGAGATGGCCATACGTATTTCGCTCTGGCTCGGAGTTGGACAGTTAATACCATCGTCATGGATTGGAGTGGGGTCTTCTGAAGATGTGTCAGTATCCAGTAAATTTCTAAAATGATCTCTCCAAATCTTTATCCGGGGTCCGTCAAAAGCTGGCAATCGCTGTCCTTGCAGGAGGGCAACCCTGTTATACGTTTTCTCGCCTTAAATTTCTGATATAATTTTCGGCTTTCCCTCTACTTCGGAGCAACTTTGTGCACACATCCTTTCTCTTCTTCAGCTCCTTTTTTTTCGTCTAAAAAGACGAGTTGCCTGTCGTCTTTCTCCCTGTGCTGTTCACGAACAGCTCGCGTTGTCACTGGCTGCAGTTTTGCCCTGTATGCAGCATCCGTCTCTCTCGTGGCATTGCGACATTCAACATCGTACCAGGCATCTTCTTGAGACGGTTTGGGTACCCAAGTACGCTTCTTGCAGCCCGTTCTATAGAATCGGCTATGTTTTGCCACAGCGAGGTTTTATTATCAGGGGTTGGAGCATTCCCCAGCAGTTGGGCTAGGTGGTTGGAGTAGGCGTCCGCTACCTCTGTGGTCCGCAGTTTACCAATGTCCAGCTTGCGTTGTGCCTGGTTACGTACGTTGTTCACCATGCTTAGCCTTGTGCGTTCCTTAACTGCGGTATGGAAGTGACGGAGTCAATGTTCGCACCCCTGATCATTCGTACATCCAGAACACTCGATGCGTGCCTTCCATCGACTACTACGTGATCTATCTGATTCCTCGTTAAATGATCTGGAGATAACCATGTTGCCTTATGAATATTTTTATGATCAAATCTAGTGCTGCTAACTACCATATTTCTTGCCGCAGAGAAATCAATCAGCCTGATGTCATTGTTCGACGTTTCGGTGTGCAGACTGAATTTTTCGATGGTAGGCTCAAATGCGGTCTCCCTGCCTATTATAACATTAAAACCGCTTTGTACAATTTTGATGTCATGGCTGGGGCTACTGTCATATACATTTTCTAGGCTCTCGTAGAACTTGTCTTTGTCCTCATCGCTTTTTTCATCTGTCGGAGCAAGGGCACATATGAAAAATTGGAAGTCTACCTAGGCCCCTTCCGGTACCTCCCATACAAATGTACCTTTACGCCCACTTTAAAGATGGAGTAATAATATCAACAAATCCAACTCGATCGTACCCAAATTCTCTCTTTAGTAAATCTATAGCAGGATACAGTTTTTGAAAAAAATTGGAAGTCTAGCCACGCCCCATTTGGTACCTCCCATATACATCTGGTACCGCCCACTTTAGAAATTGAGTTATATTATAAATAGACCTAACGCGATCGTGCAAAAATTCTGTATTTAGTAAAGTTCAAGCAGGAAAAAGTTTTAGAGAGGAAATCTGGAAGTTTAGACACGCCCCATCTGGTACCTCCCATACAAATGTACCACTTCGCCCACTTTAGAAATCGAGTAATAATATCAGTATAATAGAAATTTTTTTGTTGTACTGAGGGTGATGGTATATGTAAGTCGGGTTACCCGACTGAAACTTTCTTACTGCTTTTCTAATGCACTTGCGATATATTGACCATATAAAAATCATCTTAATCTTTAAAATAATTTGAAACCCATAATATTATGATTATATCTTTAAGATATGCTGCTATTATACGTGCCGACATTGTATCCTGTTTCACTTGTTCTTTGCCAAATATTAAACAATAACAAAGAATCCTAAAGGAACCGCTAAATTTCGCAGAATTGCATGTAACAAAACTCCACACAAAAATAACCAAAATAACGATACCAAAAGGAGCCGATATTTTTCACAGAATTCGGACGATTACAAAAATCTCTTAGTATATCTTCTACTTGACTGAGCCCAAGTAGTCTCACATTACAGAGTACAATATTCAACACTACGTGTTGTTAGATGCCTCAAACAAATAAATTACATTGTCATTGTGGAATAACGGAAGGAAAAACATTTTAAACCAAAATATTTTGTAAATATAGAAAAAAAGGAAAGGAAAAAGAAAGAAATTCGCCAGAAAAAGAGCGGCTCTAAAGGACATCAAAGTCCTTGGGGTGAAAAACGTGAGATAATGGAAAATGTTTAAAAATTAACAAGAAAATAAGCGGCTAGAAAGGATATTGAAGTTTAAAGTCTAAAGGACATCAATGTCCTTCGGGTGAAAAACGTGAGAAAACGAAAAATATTTACAAAATTTGCAAGAAATTGAGCGGCTAGAAAGGACATCAAAGTCCTTTTTTTATAATAATAAACATACTTACACAAAATGTTCTTAATTCCTCTTATAGAAGAAATGTTTATGCAAACCTTTTTACCTAACATACAATTTCTGTTATATTAAAACATTTTAAAGTATGTTAATCATGTGTTTTAAAATAGTTTAAGAAAACCTTTACAAATTTCCAAATGATCCTTTATGCCAGATATTTGTTTCTGTTGTATATTATAAACGTGTCGAATTTATAAAATTCCTTTGGTAAACTACTCTGTGGGAATTCGAGTGCCGTGGCTAAATTCTCTTTTCGAGTGTTTAAATTCCCCGTCATTATGTCTGCCACATGTGGGAGATTTGCGTTATTATCATGTCCACTGCAGTTTCTCACTAAATATCGTTCAAACGTCTGTAAACAATATGTTTTTTTTTTTTTTTGCTGGCCGCAATCAGCAGCTTTGGCAGGCAGCTCATTAAAGGCGCTTCACAATCCCATAGAGACAGAAAAAAACACACACGCACAAATACCGAAAATCCACAATGTCTGGAAGTACTTGAACTTTGTGTTGCATTGTGAATTCCTGATAAGCGCCGTGCCATAAATGGCTCATTCACGTTCGCCCTTTGGTAGCGGGGCATGTTGCCACCACATTTCACACATGTGTTAGGGAAATAACCCAGAAATTTCTTATATGTAGTCTATATAATAATTTTGCTGATATTAAACTATAAGAATGTGTTTGGGGCAAATTGGAATTTTTCCCTCTCACTTCACCCATCAACAAAATCTGTTGCTAAGCTGTGTGTA
Source organism: Muscina levida (assembly GCA_964034835.1). Lineage (NCBI taxonomy): Eukaryota > Metazoa > Arthropoda > Insecta > Diptera > Muscidae > Muscina > Muscina levida. The sequence continues at coordinate 144,762,512 of OZ035883.1, read as the reverse complement.
TGCTGTATTATCACGTCAGGAATTTCTGGCATTTTATAGTTATGTGACAATTACTTGGTTTTATCTTAAGTTGTAGAAAATTACCAAAATACTAACGAAGCCTTTATGAAAATCTTTACGAAACCTTCAAAATACCCTCTAAAGATTTTGGGCCGGGCCTTGCAATTGTCTCGGGGGTGTTTTGCTTAACACTCCTTAGAGGTTCGTGTTAAACATTACACCCCATTGTAATTACAAAACGTTTTCTCTTTGGAGTTGTTGCCTATTGTATTTGTTTTCGTTTCGGTGACATAAAAATCAGAGTCTCTTTATTTTAATCTTGTCTTTGTGTGATTTTGATTTAAAATGTTTGGAAAATTCTGCGAATCTTGGTATCTTTTTAGAGCGCACGTGTGACAGTTTTGTAGTTTTCTATTATCACAACTAAATACTTCTACTTCGTTAGTGGACAAATGTACAGAATCGACCATTGTGTGTGTGTGTTTTTTTTTTGTGTTCATCAAATAAACCGAACAATTTTGTGGAAATTGTCATTAAAAGGGAAAGGTTTTTTAGGTCTATGGAATAGTTTTTAGGCTTTTGTCTAACAGCACGTACTATTTCAGCAATTGTTTCAGCATTTTATGTATTTGGGTCAATTTGGTGGTACAGTTGTGGAGTTTTATAAAAAAAAATTGTCCATGATGATGATATGAAGTTGTCTATAGAATGATTATGAAAAAAAAAAGCTAGAGAAGATGTTGCGTATTGTTTGTTATAGTGAAATATCCAACATTTTAAACTGGGGAAATTTGAAAAAAGATATTTTTTTATAAGATACCAAATCTAACAGAACAGCAAAATTTCGCATAAAACTCCTAATATTGCTACCAATAGAATTCAACTCCTAACAGAAGTCTAATGAATACGAAAATCCTTAACATATCTTTTTCTCTAAGCAAAATTATTTACTTAACAAAGTTACATGTTAAATTTTCCATATAGCGAAAGTATCATCCAAATGCAAAATTTTACTTAACAATTTTCTTAACAAATAGTTTTAAAACCATAATATTTTGATTATATCTCTAAGGACATTGTATCCTGTTCCACGTGTTTTTTTGTGCCAAAGTAAAATTTAAAGAAACTAAATCTAAAAGAGCCGCCAAATTTCGCAGAATTGCTTGTAACAAAACTCCACACAAAACTAACCAAATAATGTTGCCAAAAAAAAACTTACTCCAAAAGGAGCCGATATTTTTCAAAGAATTCTGATGATTACAAAAATCTCTTAACATATCTCTTCTTTAAGAACGCCCAAGTAGTCTCACGTTACATAGCACAATATTCAACAATTGAGGGCCAACACTACGTGATGTTAGATCCCAATGGAAAAATGACAATGTCATTGTGACTAATGGAAGGAAACACATTAAACCCATAATATTTTGTAAATACATATAGACAAATGGAGAAACTTGCCAGAAAAAGAGAGGCTATAAAGGACATCAAAGTCCTTTGATTGGTAGAAGTGAGGTAAAAGATAGTTTAGGGAATTTGCAAGATACTGAGCGATTTTTAAAGGCATCAAAGTCAATTTAGACAATAAATGTTTCAAAACCGGATTTCTGAATTCTTTTAATTGTGATTTGGTACTAAGTTTTTTTTTAATTTAATTAATGACACCTTAGTATTTGGATAATCACAATATCATATTTCGTTTGATGTTACTAACATATGAAGGGGTTTTAGATCTAGACATACCCATTTCAAATTGGGTGGGCGGTACCAAGCCCCTTTTCCAATCACAACCAAGTATAGTCAAGGACTATCAAACAGGTCATCATTATCACTTTGTAAAATTTCCGTTTCAATCGGCCTATTAGCAGAGCCGTCAGAGCGATCTTTGAATTGGAGGCGTAGCACCGCCCACTTCCGTCCTGGCTGTAATTAATACTGCACCAGCGACATATACACCACATCTCATCTTCCTACCTCTGATAGTTCATGAGATATAGCCCTTTTAATTTTCAAATTTTCGTATCAATCGGTCTATTGGAAAAGCCGTCAGAGCAATTTGTGAAAGGGGGCCTGGCACCGCCCACTTTAATCCCTGGAAGCCACGTTCCTGACGGTGCAAGAATGTCATTCATCACTAAGGGTGCTGTCTGAGGATTTGGACATGAGGCTCATCTGGTTACCGGAGCACAGCGACATAACGAGCAACGGACGGATGAGCTAGCTAGAGAGGGTACTACGGCACAGATTCATGTTGACTCACCCCAACTTGTTAACAAGCTAAGGTTCTCTTGCCGCATGTGAACAAAATGAGAGGTAGAATATCAGCAGTCATAGGAACACCCTGAGATTAAGCCATAGAAACTCCATTCATGATGTAGGAAGGAGGATAAAGAAACAATGAAACACTTTATCTTGGATTGCCCAGAAGTGATGCACTAAGTACCAGGGTATTCCGAAACCAAATAATAAGCACTGAAGCTCTGCAATACCTGTAGGACTGATCAGAAAATTAATGGAAAAAGCAAATTGGCTTGATGGCTATTCAGTACTTGCGACAGGGTAATTTACAGGTATCACAATGGACTTTATTAGCTTTAGGCATGGCCTTAAAGCTATATGTCATTGGATTAAATGTTCGCCACATTTGGGTCTAACATTTTATAGCAATTTAATAGACTTCCGCTTATCTCAGATCGGGCGTAGCATGATGTTTAGAACTTACTTACTTAGCTGGCACTTCTTTGCAACCTATTTAATTATATCCCGCGCGTAGCAAAATATTATATGCGCTTCGATCTTCTGCGCTTCTTCTCCAGTTAGTCACATCAAATTCTGTAAGGTTCTCAGTATCCTGGTCTCTCCAACAGAGTTTTGGTCGCCCTCTTCTGTGCCGTCCATTGAGTTCATTGTCGAAGACTTTTCGAGCTGGAGCTTTTTTGTCCATGCATACAACATCAACGCAACCGCTGCACCTTAATGCGTCAGACCACTACGATGTCAGTGTACAGCTCGTACAGCTCATGATTCATTCGACGTCGATGTTCTCCGTTAACGATGATGGGCCCATATATTTTACGGAGTATTTTTCTCTCGAATACTGGCAGAACTGATTCATCCACTTGTGTCATAACCCAGGATTCTGGGTGCCCGGACATAACCCCCACGGACATAATCCCCAACACGATTTTGGGGCTTATGTCCGCCACGCTCTGCGGACTTAACCCCCAATTTGCATTTGGGATTATGTCCGCGGGGCATAACGGACATAAGCCCCAACAAATATAACGGACATAACACCCAAACTAATTTTGCGACTAAAAGTAATGAAAAAGGTTGATGAAGTTGATGAAATGGGCGTGCCCCCCACCGCATTCGTCTCGCGCTGTAGTAAGACAGATTAAGTATGCAACGTGACTAACTACGTCCCTCGCTACAATAGCAATATTTAAAATCGTTCTCTTCATATGTTGAAATACTAAAAACAACAACAAATTCGGTTATAATCCCCATTGGGGCTTATGTCCGCAGATAAGTGTCGGACATAATCCCCAATGAAATTGGGGGTTATGTCCGACATGTTGCCCGGACATAAGCCCCAAAATCGTTTTGGGGATTATGTCCGTGTGGGGTTATGTCACGGCACCGCATTCTGTACCATACATCAAGACAGGTAGCACCAGTATCTGGTATAGCTGGATTTTTATTCGTCGAGAAAGGGCTCTGTCATTTAATCGCTTTCTTATTCCGCAATACCATTTATTGGCAAGCAGGATTCTTCTCCGGATCTCGAAGCTGACATTATTAGTTTTGGTAATGGCAGAGCCTAAGTAGATAAAATTATCTACTCAAACGAGTAGATTGTTTGTTCGTTGAAACTAATTACTTCGTTTTGCCCTTATTCACCATTAAACCCCTTTTCGCTGATTGCTTCTGTATACCTGAGAAGGCTGCATTCACATCCCGCAGTTATCGACCGATAATGTCTACGTCATCAGCGTACGCGAGTAGCATGTGGCTTTTGTTGCATATATTGCCACTCGTGTTTACTGCAGCTTTCCTCATTATAATCTCCATCACTATGTTGAAGAGTTCACACGATAGGCCGTCGCATTGTTTTAGGACTCGTCTGGTACAGAATGGCTCTGTAAGGTCCTTGCCAATCTTTACTGAAGACTTCGTGTCAGCTGGAGTACCAAACTCAGCCAAGGCTTCGAGTAATTTCTGCCATATCGGGCTGTCGAAGGCAGGTTTATAGTCGACGAAAGGATGGTACCTGTCGAACTGTTTCTCTTGGGTCTTGGATTTGGTAGCCAGGGCAGCGGTCGTATGTTTCCACTAGGCGCAAGTAAAATGTATCCTTAATCTCATCGACTTTATCTTCCGTCAGGTCATGAGGATTGAATCGCGAGACAAGATGTCTGAGACTCTCGTCAACTACAAATCCACATCCAAATTCGTGCTTTTCAGCATGACAGCTGTAATATATGTCGCAGTTTTTAGGTTGCGAGCATCCTTGTCCTATCCATCTCATCTCCTGGATAGCGGTGATGTCAGCCTTATATTTTTTGAGGACATCCGCCAGTGAGATAGTGGCACCTTCTCTATAGAGAGTCCGGAGGTTCGAGGTGCATATCCTTAAATCATGGTCCTTATTTCGTTTGCGGGTGTCGACAAGATTTGGGGTGCTCCGTTTGGTAATTTTTCTTTCTCGTGTTTGCATAGCCAGTAAAGGACCTGAAGGCGGGTGGCTAGTCCAACCATCAGGGTTCGTCGCTCACTATCAGCCGCTATTAATAATAAAAAAAATATCACGAACAACGTTGCCCATCAAGAAGAAAAAAAACTGAAATTTTGTTTGGAAGGTAAATTTTTGGATCCTTTATACGTTTTTTTTTAGAAAATGTACCAAAATTTTCTAAATCTAATTATGTTCTTCAAAGCCCTGCCTAACATTATTTCTTAGTCTGATTAATAGTTTGGGAGTTATTTAAAAAAATGATAAGAATGTGGAATGGCAAAATTTGTTCAGTTTAGCACTGCAGTCGTAAAGTCAGATCAGTTATAAATAAAATAAGGCGTTTACTAAGTCTCTTACCTTTTGTTAATGTAGTTGACAGCTCACTAGATATTCATAGCCTGTAAAAGAAGGACACAATTTTATATTAATAAATAAGTGATTTGATTAGAATTTATATATATTTTCTTAAAATAGCAAAAAACTTTATATTGTCTGACGTCAAGCTATAATTTACATATCAAAGCCTTAAACAAATAAATTTTGTAATAAAATATTGTAATCTCTGAATGTTTCGAAATTTGTATAAATTACTTTTAGCAAATCCAACATAAAAAAATATTTACAATATCTTTACTTATACATATATTTTAGTTTCTGTTTCACTTCTTGTCACAAAAATCAAACCCATTTCTCTGAACATACACTCAAAACATGTCATCAACTAATAGTTCTATTGCAATTACCCACCTCACAACAACGACAATTCACTGCAACTTCTGCATCATTACATATAATGTTAACGTAAATCCATATTTTCTTAACAAAATAACACCAACACAATTACCCAAGAAAGTAACATCTTAATAGCTTATTAATCTAGGTATTTCATGCCATGTAAGACTTGCTAATAACTGGCCTACTGTAATGTTTACCTGTCATCTACAAATGTCATCTTTAATACTTTCTATAATCTTCACATACATTACACGCAATAGGAATAACATTTTAAACTGCTTTTGTCTTTAGGCTCATAATTTCATAATTTATAATTCTTAAAGATTACATTGTTAGACAACACACAGACCCTATGTCTTAAGATTTACAAACAAAAAGAGATTTTCTTCCAGAGTATGCATTAACAATATGTAAAATGTAAAGATTTACATATGTCAAATATAATAATTTTTACGAATTCGGCCAATATTTACATATGCTTCCGCAATTATGCTGGGGAAATTTAAGGAAATTTGAAATTAATGAGATTTAGTATTTTGAGGATTTGTAAGATTGTATGGTTAAAGAAAATTGAAAGGATAAAGCATATTGAGGATATAGGGATGTCTCACAAATGGTTACCTATTGTTATTGTATTAATGATTTAACTATACAAGCCTTTCGTTTTTCGCATTATTAAAAGGATGTTACTTTTGTCAAAGAGCGCAAAAATCTAGATAATTTGTCAAAAAATGTTGGTATGTATGTTCATAACATAAGACTGGACATTTTGGAAACATGCGGCAAAAGTATACGTTTATATGTGGTTAAACTGGCATGATATTATAAAATATGCGTAGGCAGATTTTTATTTGGGCAACAGATTTCACTACACCTTTAAGAAATGGGAAAGCTTTTGAGTAGCTGAACTCCTAAACTCGCTACTTGCAAAACAAATTAACATTTGTGTAAGGAAACACTTTTTTATATATTTATAGACTAACACAAATGGAACCTACAATTTAACGACGATGCCGAATGTCAGTTTTTTGAGAACCCTTTACTCTCATATCTAGATAGAAACGATTACTACAAAGCTAGTGTCGACGACATCGAGTGGGCCTTTGATAAAAGACATTAAGATGGCTGTGACAGGGCTCGAACACAGGACTCTCACATCACAGACGCGTGTTCTACCCATCATGTCATGGTCGGTTCTCCTAAAAAGAGGAGAGAGTCCACTGACGGAGTTAAAAACTACAAAAATTAATGAGCCGGCCGTGGCATAATGGTTAAAACACGCGACTATCATGCGGGAGATCCATGGTTTGATTCCTGCCTCCAGCCATCTATATTATCTTTCATCAGCTGCCCTGTCGATGTTGTCGACAGCAACTTCGCCGTATAGTGTCGCGTCAATAGGCATGTCCAGTAAAAACTTCTTACACTTGACGTTCGCAATCGTCGATAAACAAGTAGGTCCCGTTTGTTGTCTAAAATAGAAAGCATGGTTATTCACAATAATGCTCATTCGTGTGGTGTAAAGGAAAATTTAGTTTTTTTTAAGTGTTAGCCATTTGGACGATGTTTACCCGCGACTCGTAGAGGTCCTAGTTCATATACATATAAAAAAGTTTTTATTGCATTTTAGTTACATTTCCTATGATTCATTGTCGGAAGTAGAAAAGAGTTCCAAGCTCAGCGCTCTGCAGATAGTTCGCTTAACTAAGTATAATAAAAGCTAATAATAGCTTTTTATACCCGTAGGAGGGTATATATCATTAGATACGACCCAAGTGTCACAAATAGAAGGAGCCACTTTAGACCCTAGGATTTTTTGAATTAAATTCGATTCATGACTTTGTTAGTCGTTTGAGTTATGTCCGTCTGTCTGTCAGTCTGTCCGGCTGTTAAGCTCTACAATTTTCACAAGATGCCACCAATTGTTTGAAACTTAGCATGGGTTAATATTTCCCCAAAACTACTTACGGCAAATGGGCTACATAGCCAAGCCCTTTCTGGTACCTCGCATACAAATGTACCATTCCCCCACTTTAGAAATTGAGTAATAACATCAATACACCCAACGCGATCGTGCGCAAATTCTGTATTTTGTTAACCTATTATAGGATACAAATTTGGAGTACAAATTGTAGGTCTAGCCACGCCCCTTCTGGTACCTTCCATAAAAATGTACCATTCTGTCCACTTTAGATATCGATTACAATATCAATACGACCAACGCGATCGTGCCCATAACAGAACAAAGTTTTAGAGAACAAATTGTTGGTCTAGCTACGCCCCTTCTAGTACATACCATACAAATGTACCACTCCACCCACTTTAGAAATCGCGTAATAATATCAACATACTATTTTTATATTTTACTGGGGGTGGTGAAATATGTAAGTCGGTTTTCCCGACTGAAACTATCTTACTGGTTCATTTGGTCCTTCCACCGAAATTTTGATCGCCTCCTCTTGCGTAGCCCATCGAGCTTTCTGCCAACTGCTTCGCAATGCTTGAAAAGGCCGCAGCGGGATGTTTCCCGCAGTCATCGACCAGTGATATCTATATCAACGGCATATGTAAGCAGCATGTGACGTTTTACTGCAGCCTACCGCATGATCATCTCCCCTTGAATGTTAAAGAGAATTCATGACAGACTATCGCCTGGTCTAACTCGCTTGGTAGAAAATGGTACTGATAGATTGCCTATTATCACTGAAGACTTCGTTCCAGTCAGTGTCAACCCGTAAGGTCGCGGGTAAGCCAAACTCAGCCATAGCTTCTAAAAATTTCTGTCGTATCGTACTATAGTATGTAGCTTTGTAATCGATAAAAAAGACGGTGGTAGTCGACCTAGTTTTCTTGAGTCTTCTCCAGATTTTGTGGTAGCATGAATATGAGATCGGTCGTGGATTTATCAGATCTTAAGTCACACTGATATGATTTAAAGATGAGCTTCAGTCATTCATATAACTCCTCGTTAGGACCTTGTATGCAATAGGTATAAGGCTGAGCCAGAGGCAGATAGTGCACAACCCTAGAGCGCCTTTCTTAAGCACAGGGCATAGAACACTTAGATTTTGATCATATGGCATGCATTTGTTGAACCAAATAGTGTTTATGAGCTGGTGTCATGCACTTTGCCAGCACTTCGGCTGCAGGCTTGAAAAATCTCTGCCGTCAGTTTTATTGTTTTTAAGTCGAGTAATTGCCGTGCTAATATTGTTTAGGCTAAGCGGTGCGCAATCTACTACGTCTTCGATAATTGGCGGGATTTCGTCACTTATGCTGCCTGCCGAGGAACAAATGAAGATCGAAAGTGTTCCCTCCATATTTGCAGCACACTCTGAGTGCCCGTGAGAAGATTTCCAGGTCCGCAGTACACTCTGCATGTCCGTGACCAGATTTTCATCTCAGTTCTTTTCATCCCTGTTCCAAAACCTTTGCTTTTTACCCTTTAGAAGAACTTTGGACTTCTCCTCTAACTCTGTAGTTTTCGATATCTTGGCTCTCTGTTTTCTTGCATAGATGCTTTTGCCGCCTGTAGAGACATTCCATCACCCTCCTCTTCTCATTATATCGATTTCCCATGTATGAAGCATACTTTTCATCAGACATTACCCGACATTCCTCTTCGTACCAGAGCTTGCCTGAGCGTAGTTTTCCATAATCTAGTACGGTTGTTGCGGCTGTGGTCATATAATTCGCAATATGCTGCCGCTGGGTACCGGGAACATCAGAATTCGGGGGGTTTGTTTGAAGTAGTTGAGAGATACGGTTGGAGTAGGCATTAGCTTTCTCAGTGTTATGTCGCCTTGTGATGTCTAGCTTCGTTTGCGTTTGCTTACGAGTGTTTTTACCACTACTTAATCGCGTGTATAACTTGGCTGCAACTAGGTGATGATCCGAGCCAATATTAGCACCGCGCATCACACGCAGGTCCATAACGCTTGAGAGACAGGACTTTCATCAATTACCGCGTAATCAACTTGCTTTATTGCATTTTGATCAGGGGATATCCAGGTTGCCTTTATGCGGGGAACTGGTTCCACTTACAACCATGTTTCTTGCCGACGCAAAACTAACCAGTCTGAATCCGTTATCAGAGGTATTGTTGTGTAGACTGAATTTTCTGACTTTTGAACCAAGAGCATTTTTCCTTCCCATTTTAGCATTAAAATTTCCCAGAAAAATGTCATTTTTCTTTTTCCTTGGTCCCTGCGCAATCTGGATTTTTGTAGTGGAAGTATCTAGGATGAGTTTTATTGGCTGGAGAACTCGAAAGTATTCGAAAAGTAATTTTTCATCAATGTTGATTGGCCAGTGCCTCGACTTACTAGTCTTCATCGCTTCCCCTGATCTATCGAAGGCCACATCTCAGTACTTATAGTTGGGCATGCTAACTAATCGTCTATCACATGATATAGTTGTTGGACAACAAATAGCATACATGTGGTTCTTATAAACAACAGAGGCCTGCCAAAAGGTCCAATCGAAGAAGTGACGAGTGCACGGATATAAGTGTCAATTTTGCCTTCTTCTAATAGGCCTGTCAACAGGCCTGTTTAAAGCAAGAAAGTTTGCATGCCATTTGTACACATCTATGTAATTTTTGTGGGGTACACAGTAGGGCTGCTCGCAGGCCAGTTTTAAGAAGGGAAATAGGCATGTCTGCTGGATCATTTCTCACCCTGGTAAGAGACCTCTTTGCAGGTCTCTTTTTAGAAACGAAATGTGCATGGGCATGATATTTTTTGTTAGGCTTAGTGAAGGACTAATTATGGCCTGTATATATGCCTGGAAAAGGAAGGCGTATTTGAATGTCAACAAACTACCTTTGAAGGCATGTTTGCAGGCACATTTTTAACAATGCCTCGTCTTTTCCGCTGCTGGGTATGTCTAAGGTATATATAAAAGTTCTACAAATTTGCTATCCTTTGTCACATCTCTTTTAAAATTTTGAATAATAGCAAATTTATATAGTTAGCACCTTTACCTACAACTGCCATTAATTTCGTAGTAGACTAATGATTTAAAATAAAAAAAACTACATTCAAACAATAAAGTTACATGATCTCAATGCTCCAGTCAAGGTTAAATGATAATAATGGAGTTTATACCAATGCCAAGAACTTATTTTTTTCTTAGTAAAACATTGTTTATTTCAATTGTTTGACCATACAAATCAAAATTAGTTTCTCTGTGTGCCAACACAAATTTTTGCGCAAATTTCGCCTTCTAACCTGACCTTCATGGTGCAATTGTTCTATTGCCTCGATTGACTATTAATGTAATTATTTGCAAAATATTAACACCATCATTAACTAAATGTTTATGTTAATGTCTTTTTGATAAACCATAAAAATGTCATGCTGAAGACAACATATGAAGATGCCCAAGGTTACCATGACAAGGCAGGAGGTGCAACAAAGAAAACAGTGCAGCAAATCACTTGTTCTAGCTAAGAAACCAACAAGTTGCTGTATAACCAAAACCTTACAAAGGTACAAAACGAACATACAATGAATTACCTAGAAACCGTTAAGGAACTGACTGTGCCGCCCACAATCTACAATCTACAGCCTTAAGCAATTTCTTAAGAAATCATTAAGATTTTCAGCCAAAATACGCTAAGGGTAGGATCTTTCGAACGTTTCTAGCTTATAGTAACTATTTGGTTCCTGTTTATGAGCCAACATATGTTTAACAAGGGTCTAACACTTTCTCGACGATCTCGATGTAGAGATTACAGTACTCTAATCAATTCGGGTTGTAATTTTTAACGGTTCAAAGCGAAAAATGCAAAATTTGTATAACTACAGACAATGGCACAATTTTGAAATATTAGTTAGATTGGTCTATTATTATAAAAATTTTCTATTGTTGTTGTTGTTTCCTGTGTCAAAAGGGATTACTGAAAACCAACCAACCTTTTCAAACAATAAAATTGGGAAAATTTTTGTTAGCATTCCCACGGTTTTGGGATTTTACCCAAAATCACAGGTAGAAAAAGATACACTGTGCGCACCACACGTGCAAGAAATCCCCACTACCTGCTTGGCATAATAAAATCTAAACCCAAATCGTGCACAGCACAAGAATTTTCTTGCCCACCACCACCACGCACGATGAGGCACAACAACAACATAACGCAACACTTAGACACCATCCATACACACACTCTAAAAACGTTTCGAAAGAAAAACCACCTGCCTGGAATCTGAACGCTAATTGGTCAACGTTTAAGGGTGAGTTTCCACAGCGAACAGTATAAATAGCCTGACTGACAGCAGACACATCATCACTCTCTTACAAGTTCTTTAACACATAACAACAGTTTTTTTTTCTTTCTTTAAATAAGTTTAACAATTACGAAAATCTCTCTTTTTAACAATGGCCTACGAAATTTTGATAAACTCCAGCAGCACTACCATGCCGGCCAACAAACCTCAATATACGCCAGCCAAAGCCATCAAGAATGCTCTAAAATCGGTGCGCAAACTGTTCAAAAAAGCCAACAAACACCAGAAGTTCCTCAATGAAACAATTGCTGCCCAAGATTGTGATGACTATTCCAGCGAAGAAGAAATGGAAAATCATGAAAATGAATTGAAAGAAGAAGCCGCCGCCACCAACCAACACAGCCCTTAAATTGAGATGTCTGACTGAGAAACCTTTTGGTTTCGCTCCACTCTATGACAAACGTTTTGTGTGACAAAAACGTGCGACTACGGACCAATGGCTTAGAAGTCTTTAAACCCCACAAGCCAGTGATAGACACGATGACAGCTTTAAATCTTATCTCAATGAAAGAGATAACGATGCGCCAACACTGTGACGAGGAGCTCAACGCTCGATAAAGCAACAGGGACAAAGGGGCCTGAGGGTGGCCCCTGATAAAGAAAAAAAAACTCTAACTTGGAGCTTTAAACAAAATGTCTTCCAATATTTTGTCTATAGTTTGTAAGTAAAAAAAAAATACCTAAACAATGCAACATAACAAGTAAAAAAATAAAAATAAAAAAAATACAAAATACAAAATTAAAAAAAAAATTGTAAATATCGAGGACGGTGTTTCAAATCGTGCTATTTGCAGTACTGACATCGGTAAAATAGAACGTTTTGAAAAATTGCCCTCGATATAAAAAAACAAATTATAAGCCTAAAACCACATGACTAATCAAACATAACAAGCATAAAAAATCCAAAAAAAAACTTAACAAAAAATTAAAAAAAAAAATCAATGTCAAGGACCACTTTTCAAAGCCTGCTATTTGTAGTACTGACATCGGTAAAAATAACACGTTTTGAAAAATAGCCCTTGATATACTAAAAAAAACTCAAAAATCAAATCACTAACCAAACATAACAAGCATAAAAAATTCAAAAAAAAAAAGAACAATTAAATTAAAATCCAAAAAAAAATTTAATATCGGGGACGGTATTTAAAATCGTGCTAATTGCAGTACTGACATCGGTATAAATAGAACGTTTTTAAAAATCGTCCCCGATATAATAAAAGAAATCAAGTATAAAACCTCGTAGCCAATCTAACATAACAAGCATAAAAAATCAAAAAAAAAAAATTATAAAAAATTAAAAAAAAAATATAAAAAAATTAATAAAAAATAAAAAAAAAATTTAATACCGAGGACGATTTTTCAAAGCATGCTATTTGCAGTACTGACATCGGTGAAATAACACGTTTTGAAAAATCGCCCTCGATTTAAAAAAAAAATCAAATTATAATCCTTAAACCTCATAAACAATCAACCATAACAAGCACAAAAAATCCAAAAAAAAAAAAATAGTAAAAAAATCTATAATTTTCGAGTACATTCAAATGTAATGTACAACAAATTATAAATATAAAAAAGTAACAAAAAAAAACAGCTTATAAGTAAACAAAAACACCGTGACAGATCAAACATAACAAGCCTAAAAATTCCAAAAAAAGAAAATGAAAATTTAAAAAAAAAATATCGAGGACGGTATTTCAAACCGTGCTATATGCAGTACTGACATCGGTAAAAATATCACGTTTTGAAAAATCGCCCTTGATATAATAAAAAAAATCAATTTATAAGCATAAAACCTCGCGATCAATCAAACATAACAAGCCTAAAAAATCCAAAAAAAAATATGAAAAATTAAAAAAAAAAATACAAAAAAATAACAATAAAAATCAAAAAATTTCAAATATCGAGGGCGGTGTTTCAAACCGTGCTATTTGCAGTACTGGCATCGGTAAAAATAGCACGTTTTGAAAAATAGCCCTCGATATACAAAAAAAAAAAAAATCATAAACCTAAAACCACTTGACCAATCAAACATAACAAGCCTATAAAATCAAAAAAAAACAAATTAATAAAAAATTCTAAAAAAATAATAAAAAATTAAATATCGAGGACGATTGTTCAAGACATGCTATTTGCAGTACTGACATCGGTGAAATACAAAGTTTTGAAAACTCGCCCTCGATTTAAAAAAAAAATCAAATTATAATCCTAAAACCTCATAAACAATCAACCATAACAAGCACAAAAAATCAAAAAAAATAGTAAAAAAAATCTATAATTTTCGAGTACATTCAAAAGTAATGTACAACAAATTATAAATATGAAAAATAACAAAAAAAAACTAGCTTATAAGTAAGCGAAAACACCGTGACAGATCAAACATAACAAGCCTAAAAAATCAACAAAAAAAATTAAAAATGAAATAAAAAATATTAAATAAAAAATATTAAAAAAAAAAAAAAATTAAAAAAAAATATCGAGGACGGTGTTTCAAACCGTGCTATATGCAGTACTGACATCGGTAATAATATCACGTTTTGAAAAATCGCCCTTGATATAATAAAAAAATCAATTTATAAGCATAAAACCTCGTGACCAATCAAACATAACAAGCCTAAAAAATGTAAAAAAAAAATTACTAAAAAATAACAATAAAAAATAAAAAAAAATATCGAGGACGGTGTTTCAAACCGTGCTATATGTAGTACTGACATCGGTAAAAATAGAACGTTTTAAAAAATCGCCCTCGATATACTAAAAAAAAAAACCATAAACCTAAAACCACTTGACCAATCAAACATAACAAGCATAAAAAATCCAAAAAAAAATTAAAAAACATCCAAAAAAAAAATTTTTAAATTAATAAAAAAATTAAATAAAAAATCAAAAAAAAAATTAATATTGAGGACGGTGTTTCAAACCGTGCTATTTGCAGGACTGACATCGGTAAAAATAGCACGTTTTGAAAAATCGCCCTCGATATACAATAAAAAAAAATCAAATTATAAACCTAAACCCTCGTAAACAATCAACCATAACAAGCACGAAAAATCAAAAAAAAAATAGTAAAAAAAATCTATAATTTTCGAGTACATTCAAAAGTAATGTACAACAAATTATAAATATAAAAATAATCAAAAAAAATCTTTAGCTTATAAGTAAACGAAAACACCGACACCATAAAACATAACAAGCATAAAAAATCCAAAAAAAAAAAATTAAAAAAAAAAAAATAAAAAAATAAATAAAAAAAAAAAAATAGAGGACGGTGTTTCAAACCGTGCTATTTGCAGTACTGACATCGGTAAAAATAGCACGTTTTGAAAAACCGACTTCGATATACTAAAAAAAAAAACAAATCACAAACCACTTGACCAATCAAACATAACAAGCATAAAAAATCCAAAAAAAAACAAATTAATCAAAAATTTAAAAAAATTAAAAAAAAATAATAAAAAAATTAAATAAAAAATTTATATCGAGGACGGTGTTTTAAACCGTGCTATTTGCAGTACTGACATCGGTAAAAATAGCACGTTTTGAAAAATGGCCCTCGATATACAATTAAAAAAATCAAATTATAAACCTAAACCCTCGTAAACAATCAACCATAACAAGCATAAAAAATCAAAAAAAAAAATAGTAAAAAAAATCTATAATTTTCGAGTACATTCAAAAGTAATGTACAACAAATTATAAATACAAAAAAAATCAAAAAAAAATCTTTAGCTTATAAGTAAACGAAAACACCGACACCATAAAACATAACAAGCATAAAAAATCCAAAAAAAAAAATAAAAATTAATAAAAACTTAAATAAAAAAACAAATAAAAAATTAATAAAAAATCTAAGAAAAAAATTATAAAAAATATCTATAATATTCGAGTACATTCAAAAGTAATGTACAACAAAATATAGATATAATAAAAATTTAAAAAAAAAAAACAAAAATCTTTAGTTCATAAGTAAACACAAACTCCTTGACAATGAAACATAACAAGCTTAAAAAAATCAAAAAAAAAAATCTTTAGTTTATAAGTACGCAAAAACGCACTAGCAACTGAAACATAACAAGCACAAAAAATCCAAAAAAAAAAATAACAATAAAAAAATAAATTTCTATATTAATTACATTCAAAAGAATGTTCGAAATTTTTTAAATATACAATAAAGAAAAAACTAAAACAAAACTTTCCATCTTTTTATTTTATAGTTCAAATAGGTATAATTAGGCAAAAATCAAAATTATGTTTAAAGCAAATTCAAAGTATAACAGTTATACAAACAAAAATGTGTGATCTTTATGTGACAGTAACATAAATCCTATAAAATATATCACACTATGTAATGGGAAATGGAAAAAATCAAACTTTATTTTAACAAAACTAAAAATTGGGCTGACTTTGTTAGTGTCTACACTAGCAGCGCATATGTAAGGGTGGAGCGCACTGTGGGGAAAAAGGGTTTTTTTTGGACATTTGAAATTTTAGGCCACAATTCTCGACCGATTTCCAATTTTTTTCTGTGTTATTGGAAACAAAATTGTGCACAAAATTTACGTTTTTTTTATTCTGAAAACTTTACCGTTATTTTATTAACACGGAACATTACCGTCACGTGTTGCTTTTCTATATAAACAAGGTACAAATGCGTCACAAGCTGGTGAAAAATATTGTGAAGTTTATGGACCGGATCTGTAACTACAAAAACAGCAGCGAAATGGTTTGCTCGTTTTTGATCTGATACGAGTATTTGATACTTTATTCAGTTGGGAATAACCAGAAACCAGACATCCGATATTAATACAAAAATACAGTATTTTTTAATTTTTTCCTCATAAAAAAACGAACTTACAAGTTCAAAATCAAATGTTTCTTTCAATTGTTCTATTTGAATTCAACAAATGTTCGAAATTATTTTGAACTCTTGCGTTCAATAAAAAATTTTCAACCGATGAAAAAACTAAATAACGAACAATTGTTCAAAATAAAGTTATTTATCATTGTTGAAAAAAATATTAAACGTTCATGTACAAATGGGACTTTGCCCAGAGGCTGAAAGTTACTGATTGTCACTCACTTGGGAGTGACCAGAATCGATTCCTTTGCGGCACTGTCCAAGCAGCTAACTACTTCCGGTCTTAGACCAAGTATTCCCTGGGCAATGACTTTAAAGCAACCGCTTTAAAGTTAGCTAGAGTTAGAAGGCGAAATGTTGAGTAACCTAATCGGCATGCTACCACCAATGCGTCTTAGTATGTAGATAACAGAAGATAATGAAGCTCAACACAAAGTCTCTCTTAGTGGTTTTGTCAGTACCAAGAAACTAGGATCGGGTGCGGTGGCCTAATAAGCCACTCTCCTTAAACAAAACTAAATATTATGAAAACACTAAGAAAAGAGAAAACAAGAACCCTCCACCAAATGTTGATGACCCCCGCAAATGTTATAAGGACCATGATTTAAGGATATGAACCTGGAATGTCCGAACTCTATACACAGATTTTGCGTCTACCCAACTGGCGGATGTCCTCGACAAATACAAGTCTGGCATCACCGCCATACAGGAAATTAGATGGACCGGACAAGGATGCATACAACGAAAGAACTGTGACATGTTTAACACCTACCATGGACCGATGACAAGAATTTTGAAGTGGATTCTTAGTCGGCATGAGACTTTGTTGTTGTTGTTGTTGTTGTTGTAACAGCTGGTGGTTCTTTATACCGATTTTCAATTTATTGGCACTCGATCTGGCATATTATCCGATTATCATACGATCATTGTTGGCAACTCTGTGTCGTTCCTTTGTAGATAACAAGGTTTGTGTCAAGGATTGTTAGGTGTTGTTGATGTGAGTTTTAACCGCATAATTCCACCAGAGATGGCGCCAGCTGGCTTGTTGATTTATATGAGATGTTGATAAATCATTTTCCTTTTTCCTTGGTCCTTGCGCAATCTGGATTATTGTAGCGGAAGCATCTAGGGTGAGTTTTGTTTGCTGGAGAACTCGAAAGTATTTGAAAAGTAATTAAGCTTTCATCGATGTTGATTTGGCCAGTGCCCCGGCCCGGAATCGAACCCGACACCTTCAGATTGCTAGTCTACGTCGCTTCCACTGAACTATCGAAGGCCACAATTTGGGATTTGAATGAGACTTTGTCATCTGGTATCCCGGTTTAACCCTGTAAGTGGCCGAATAACCACTATTCGCATCCTAGCGAAATACGCTGTGTTGTATACACGCTCCGAAGCAAGACAAAGACGATACACATTAAAGATGAATTCTATGAGCATTTGAAGGAGATTTATGACCGCTGCCCAGCACATGACATTAAAATTGTTCTGGGAGATTTTAATGCTAAAATAGGAAGTGAAGGTGTTTTCGGTTTAGCTTACGATAAAATTTAGTCTACACAACAACACCTCCCTTAATGGATTCAGACTGCTAAGTTTCGCGTCGGCAAGAAACATGGTTGTGAGAGGAACCAGATTCCCGCATAAAGATATACACAATGTAACACAAGGGATGTCTCCCGATAAAAATACAAGAAATCAGATTGATCACATGCTAATTGATGGCAGGCATGTCTCAAGCGTCATGGACGTGCGTGCCATGCGCCGTAAAAATATTGACTCGGATCACCACCTAGTTGCAGCCAGGGTACGCATGCGATTAAGTAGTGCTAAAAAAAAGCTCGTCACCAAACGCAAATAAACCTAGACTAACAAAGCTCCATACCACCGAAATAGCCAATGCCCAATCCAACCAACTCTCTCAATTACTTCAAACAAACTCCCCTAGTTCTGATGTTCCCGACATACAGTGGCATAATATTGCGAATTCTATGACCACTGCCGCAACCACTGTACTGGGTTATGAAAATCCACGCTCAGACAATACCTGGCACAATGAAGAATGTCGCGAAATGTCTGAGGATAAGGCTGCATACAGGGCAAAACTGCAGCCAATGGCAACTCGTGCGGCGACTGGACGATATAAAGAGAAGAAGAGGGAGATGGCACGCCTATTCAGACGGAAAAGCGTCTATGGAAGAAAATAGAGAGCCAGGATATCGAAAACTACAGGGATAGAGGTGAAACCCGAAAGTTTTCCCAAAGGTAAAAAAACAGGGAACCCCACCTGTAAGGACCGAGACGGAAATCTGACCACGGACACTCAGAGTGTGCTACTAATATGGAGGGAACATTTTCGTTCTCTTCTTGTTCCGAACACGGCATAACATAAGTGACGAAATTACGCCAATTATCAACGACGGAGTAGATTGTCCACCACCGAGTCAAAACGAGATCAGCACGTAATTGCTCGACATAATAGTAATAAAGCTGCGGCAGCCGATGAACTGCCCGCAGAGCTTTTAAAGCCGGCGGCGATAAGCTGGCAACATGCATGTACCAGCTGATAAACACGAATTGGTTCAAGGAATGCATGCTTGGAAACTGAGTGTTCTATGCCCCGTGCTTAAAAATGGCAAGCCAAGTGTGTGTGCCAACTATCGAAGGATCAACATTTTACCCATCACTTACAAATTCCTATCTAGTGTGTTATATGAAAGACTAAAGCCCATCCTAGTGTACCCGATTGGACCTTATCAGTGTGGATTTATAACTGGTAAATCCACGACCGACCAAATCCTGCAGAAGAACCAAAAAATGCAGACCCCTACCTACCATCTGTCCGATACGACTGAAATTATTAGATGCTATGTCTGAGTTAGGTATCCTCTTAAATCTTTGATGATGTAAAACACACACAGAATTCTCAGTTTTTTTGTAAAGACGTTTAGAAAAATGCTAAGAAAATCTTACACTTATTAAAATTAATATTAGTAAAATTTTGGATAAGATGGATCGACGGACATACTTTTAAAATATCGGACATATGACATATGGTTACTTTGCAGAAATTGTTTAGAATCATCTTACATTTTGTTTGATGGGTTACTCTTATGAACTTTTGTGATACCATACTAAATCAAATCATAGTTTAATTTGATCTAAACTACAATACAAAATACATACAAGCCATATTTTTCTAAGAATTTACAATTTTAGGAAATCGACAATTTAAAACAGAAATTTTGTCACTTAACATTCCTGATATAAGTTTTCTAAACAGCATTTGAATATTTTTCGAATTTTAAGTAGACATTTGTTTGTCGAAAATAATAATTTCATTTTCTATTTAGAAGCCTCGTTTAGTATTTGAAGAATATGTTTAAATATCACAGTGCAACATTTCTAAGGTCATCGTCTGGTGCCGCCTTCGTACCCAGATATTTTTGAAGTATATACCGAGACTAAAAAAATCGCCAAAGGATTTGGCCCCATTACATCGAAACATTTTTTTATGGATACTCCAATATTTTCACCCCAACACAATTTTTTTATCATTTTTACAGAGTCCATATTTCATAAACTGTTCCGAATTCTTTCCTTTCGCCTTCGGCAAAGTAGTAGATCTAAATCAGAGCAAAAAAAGTCTCAAACAGACCAACCCAAAAAAATTGCATCCAGTGCATGAAAATTGCAAAAATTTGTTAAAAAAGGAAATTTTTTTATGATGTTTTCCACACAAAATGTATTTCGTTGTACTCTGTGGCGTATGAATTATGTGGAATATTACTTGTTATAATCATAATTTTATGGTGAAAATATCATGAAAAAATAGCCTTTTTTCTCATATTTTTAAAATTTTCATGCACTAGATGCAATTTTTTTGGGTTGGTCTGTTTGAGACTTTTTTTGATCTGATTTAGATCTACAACTTTGCAGAAGGCGAAAGGAAAGAATTCGGAACAGTTTATGAAATATGGACTCCGTAAAAATGATAAAAAAATTGTGTTGGGGTGAAAATATTGGAGTATCCATAAAAAAATGTTTCGATGTAATGGGGCCAAATCCTTTGGGGATTTTTTTAGTCTCGGTATATAGTTCAAAAATAGCTGGGTACGAAGGCGGCACCAATTTATGTGTTGCACTGTGTATTTCAAACACGTTTCGTCACATACATTTGAAATTAACAGAAAGTCAACAATATTTCCCACAAGAAGGACACGGTATCCATTAAGAATTTTAATTAGAATTTTATATGTATGTAATAACCTAGTGTCATATAGAAATAGAATGTAGTATATTGTTTTATCAAAAGATAATAACAGAAAGTCACTGCTCTTCGGACGAAAAAAAATCCAAGAAATCAATATAAACGTTCATATAAGCCACTCATTAAAAAATTTTTATATTGTAAACTATATTTAAACGACAACTCGTTTATGATTTCATATTTCAATCTTATATGAGAAATCTAACGGAATTCACTTTTCCAATTCATTTTGCATGTGCTGTACTTGTTGCAACATTTTCCCAATTAGTTTAAATCAAAACCATGTTAGATTTTGTTCCAATTCGTATAAATCAAGGAGATGTAAAGATTTCCTAATTAGACTCTGTGTGTTGTAATTTGCGCAGGAGAGTATAGATGGCGTTTAAATTACAAAAACTAAGTCTATGTACTAAATATTTAAAACACCTACCTTCTGTTTGATTTAGAAATAATATTCGTTAAAAATGATACAAAGCAAATCCTGCAGGATACCATAATGTTGTAAGGGGTTTGATCTTAATTGTGGGCGTTAGCGATGTTTTGAGAATAATATTTCTTGTATATGAATGACGGTTTGAATAAGCGACCACCATGTGAGAAACCAGGGTTCATCTCCTTTCTCATTCATCAACATTTCTTGAATCGTCAGTCCCCAATATGACAATAAACTCTCACATAGTATTATTATACTAAATTTATTATTATAGTATTATAATACTATATTTAAGGTTGCGGCTTAAAGATTAAAATCAACATTAGGAAGTATTTCGAATAGTTTCGATACTAAATGGAAACTTCATTTACTTATTATTATGCGATGTATAACTTTTATATGAAACATCTTCATTCAGAGAGAATGAGTTTCATAATTACAAATATTTGTCCAGAATATACAAATTTACTTTGCTATGAAGTTTTTTTTTGCATGCATGGCATGACATGTATATAAACGTTTAAATACTTCACCTAAGTGGTCGACCATTAACTCACGAGCATACTATGGAAAAGATCCTTTGGTCAGAGAATGACTCACGCTCAAAATGTTTATGGTACTGCACACTATAATTAGCATAAAAATCCTTGGCAATATAGCATGTATAGCATGATAACAGAATATACACAAAACAACATTCGCCATGAAGATGACCGAAAGGACAATGACTCACACACGAAAAGGACAAAAGAAACAAAGGTATTATTAAGAATACTATAAAGAAGATAATGTATAATTTAAAAAATATTGTGAAAATGAGTGGTTAATGGTCTTCGTCATCCATATTAATAGTATATTATACTATCATATTTAAATTTTAAATGTGAATGTTTGTCTGTTTTTTTGTTTGTTTGTGTGTGTTTTTTGTTTGTTTGTGGCTCAATGAACCGATTTCATTGCAATTTTCAAAGTAGTTAGTATACAGATCGCAAACCGCTGCTATGCGCTGAGCAAGCGTTTTAATGATAAAGACGAAGACCCAACTCTACCAGACTCCGATCCTACCTGTCCTGCTCTGCAGCGCAGAATCCTGGGTAATAACTAGGGCGACCAATTTTCAGCACATGCTGAATATTGCTGATGCTGCTTAATTTAACGATTTCAAGCGATCTTGCTTATTTAAAAGGTTTGTGCTTTTTTATGCTGTTTTTGCTCTTATTTAAATTTTTGATACATTTTGATAAGATATGTTTCTGTCAATTGAAAATTTTTAAATATCACAAGCCCTTGCGGTTCATAAAAATATGACAGGTAGAATCCAATTTGCCAACTATCCTCTTATTTTACACACAGCCTATGTTCAAGATTTTGTAATAGCCCTTTTTTATCGATAGCTTAGATCGTTCGATTCGTTATATTCCTATAGTTTTTAGGCGCCTTATCGAAAACAAAAATTTAAACTAATGAAACCTAATGTGCCTCTATAACCTAAATCAATAACGACACCATGAGGAACGTGGTTGGAAGCAGCGGAGTATTATACTAATTATTTGGAAGACATAAGGGAAGTCATTCAAGAGTTTAACAAAATGATTCTGAAGCATTGCGATAAAGCAAAGAGGTTCTTTCTAATGAAAATTTGTAATCCGACTTTTCCTTCATAAAAATTAACTTTAAGTGCATCTGGCATGCCATCACAAAAATTGAGTCAAGCCGATTGCCATTGAATGAAAGCTTGGAAACAATAAAACCAATTCAACATGCTATAGAAAAACATCTGATAAAAATTATTTTAAAAAAATGGCTGCCGTTCTTGCGCGAAATCCTGGCTTTGTGGAAATCAACAATATTATTTTTAAAAATTCCAAAACAACAAGTGCGTTTATCGGGAAATATTCGCCTGCTGAATCAACATTTTTTAAATACGCTTCCGTTTCATCGAGTGACGTGGAATGTGTTTTTTCTGTATATGGAAATATTTTTACAAACCAGCGATAATTTTGTTAATTTACTTATTGTTTTTTATTACTTACTCACATCTATTAAAGTGGAATTGTTTTTTGTTTGTTTTTCAATAAATAAAAAAAATTATAAATGCTGAATATGAAATCTATCGTGCTTATTTTAAGGGTTTTTCATGCTGTTTTAAGTACTGAAAACCGTTTTTTTCGTGCTGAAAAATGGTCGCCCTAGTAATAACACAAGCGGATCAAACTATTCTGGCAGTTTTCGATAGAAAAATACTACGCAAAATATTTGGACCCATCATCGTTAACGACGGATACCGTCATCGAATGAAATACTGACAATGATGTCAGAAGTGTAAATGAGCCTTTATAGTACTCGGCAATACAGACATGAATATATTGACATATTTTTATCATTGTTTTTTAATGAAAAACAAATACTGTTCAATGCCAGGAATGGCTTGAAAAACATTATTCGGACTCTGCTCCATCAAAAAGAAGCATTTGTTATTGGTATGCCGAATTCAAACGTGGTCGTACAGACACCGATGACATTTCATCTACTGGAAGGCCAAATAACGCTGTTATTCCGGAAAAAGTTGAAAAAACACTAAAAAACATTATGTCCGACCGTAAAGTGAAAGTGAGGGAGATTGCTGACATTCTAAAGATATCAGCAGGCAGTGTACACACCATAATACACGAACATCTGGGTATGAAAAAGGTGTTTTCCAAATGGGTGCCGCATTTGCTCACAGCGGAGCAAAAACAACAACGAATCGATGAATCAAAGAGCTGTTTGGACATGTTTACGCGCAATAAGTCGAAGTTTTTGCGTCGGTACATCACAATGGATGAAACATGGATCCACCATTTCACTCCAGAGTCAAATCGGCAGTCTGCTGAGTGGCATGCAGCCGGTGAAAGCCGCCAAAATCGACAAAAGACGCAGCAGTTAGCTGGCAAGGTTATGGCGTCTGTATTTTGGCATGCGCATTGAATAATATTCATCGACTATCTCCAGAAGGGGCAGACCATCAACAGCGACTATTATATAGCGTTATTGGAGCGTTTAAAGACGAAATCGCATAGAAACGGCCTCATATGGCGAAGAAAAAAGTGTTGTTCCACCAAGGTAATGCACCGTGTCACAAATCAATGAAAACGATGGCAAAATTGAACGAATTGGGCTTCGAATTGCTTCCCCATCCACCGTATTCTCCAGATTTGGCCCCCAGCGACTACTGGCTCTTCGCAGACCTCAAAAAGATGCTCCGTGGTAAGAGATTTCGTTCAAATGATGAAGTAACCGCCGAAACCAACGCCTATTTTGAAGGCAAAGAAAAATCGTTTTACAAAGGCGGTATCGAAAGATTGGATAAGCGTTGGAATGATTGTATCTCCCTAAAAGGGGACTATGTTGATGAATTAAAACGAATTTTGGCAAAAAAAATGTGTTTTAATTAATTAGTCACACACATTATTGAACGAAGTAATATATATATTTTCGTCCAGCGGGAATATGAAGCCGAACATTTTATTGCCATTGAGTGGGCCTAAGAGAAATGGATGAAATATTTTTAGGGCTATAAAAGGTAATATTTGTAATTTGGCGCTATAGATATAAATTTGCAGACGCATGTTTTAATATAGCTTAGTGAGACGTTGTTAGATTAATCAGGTTAAGGAGTATTAACTTGGGGTAACGAATTATTTATAGAGCGAACGATACTTAAGCTTAGCCCTTTAAGTAGGCGAGCCAAACAGATTATATGTATTCGTCAAGTAAGCAATTGCAAAGCATTTCCGGGTCCACTGGTCATCATATAAAACACAAAAAATTTAAATTTTTAAAAACAAAACAAAAAAGGCGAAACGGTCATTGACAAGGACTACAATATACAGCAGATTATTAGTTCTACAAAATGTCTTGTTTCTTTGGACACTTCATAGTACATCCTATGTTTCCAAGTAAAGAATAATCACTGGAAATCCTTATGTTCAGCTAATTGTGAATAAAATTATTATTGTTGGTAATAAAGTGGGCTTTTAGGTCTATGGATTGTAAGAGTTTAGATATTTTTCTTAAATTTGTAACTATTATTTGCAACATTTCCACCTAAATCTTTAGTAATTTTCAGAGAATTAGTGTATTTTAAGTAATAAAATAAAATAAAATAATAAAATAAAAGTAAAAAATCTTAACCCATTAGTGAAGACTGTTACCATATGGTAACGTTGACAGCGTTAGATATTGCACGAAATAAAATAAATATAAGAATAAATGTCAAGAATTTGATTTCATCAAAGCTTGCTTTGATCTTTCATTCTTGATTTATCACTATGCAATCGGCCTTCAGTAGCGAGTGTGGAGGATCATTTAAAATAGGTGTTTTTCACATGTGTGCAAAACAGCAATATGGAGGGATATAAAAAGTCACTCAATATTAAGAATATTTTTTGGTTGTTTAACGACTGATTAATTAAAGAATTTTAGTTTTTGTTATTTGAGAAGAATATCAAATATCATAAAAACGTGTTGCATGAATTATTTTGTACTTGGTTCTTTTTATTTGCCTATTTTAAAGCTGTTACCATATGGTCACAGTCGTCATAACTTAACTTAATTTCCCTTTGCCCCCCATGAATGAGGTATAGGATAGCTTCTCGCGATGTTGTGAATTAACACGCTTTCAATTTTTAGATTCACAACTAACGGCACCTACTTTTTTATCGATGACTGCGACCGTCACTGTTTGAGAAGCTCTTGCTAGACACGCCGATTGAATCGACACTTAATACTGCGAAGTTGCTGTCAACAACATTCGAGGGGAGCCGACAATGGAAGAACAATTTTATTTTAAGGATGAATGGAGCCAGGTTTGAACCTGCGATCTCCCGCATGGTAGTCGCGTGTTCTAACCACTATGCCACGGCCGGTCCCTCATAACACCCGTAAAAATGTATATTTTTCTGAAATTTTTCGTCTTTTTTATGTAAAATTCGTTTTTTAACTAATTCATATGTAGTACTGACAAAATCTTTAAAAAATTCCCATTATTTCTCTCTCGTCATTAAAGGGTTAATTCCAAAATATGTTCATTCCCTCCCTAAAATAACAACCCCAATAAAACCATAACGAACATTTTCACACTTATTAGGACCCTTTATAAAAAAAAATAAAAAACTATATAAAACATTCCTTGAATAACTTGTTAATTGCCACACAGTAAATCCCACCCATGTTTATTAAACAATCCAAAAAATTATACGATTTTTTTTTTCTTTTGATAACCTCTAACTCACATTTAACTACTAAAGTCGAAGAATATAAAAAAGGACCCATAAAACAGGTACCAAGAACCTGTAAAATCCTTCGATAGTCATAGTCAAGTCGTTTACAATATCAACCCCGAAACCTGTTCAATAAACATGGCCAACATACAAATCAACAGAAGAAACAAAAAATCAACTTACAATGTCATCTTCAGAAACCCCCCCACACACATACACACACATACGATATAATCAACTAAAGAACCAAAACCTCTTGAAAATAAAAAACACACAATAAAAAAAGGAGCAATCAAAGCTATAACATACCATAATAATAAAAAACACTGCAACAACAACTACAACCACACACTACCAACCACAAAAAAACCTTAACCAAAATCTAAATTGGAACATAAAAAATGAACCCTTTTAACAACTTGTTAAAAATGCTCAACCAGTTTTTGAACGATCCTCTACGAGCGTTTTTAATGATCATTTCGAAATAAAAAAGAAAACCAAAAAAAAACAACAACAACAACAATAACTCATTAAATTCAAGAAATTTAATATCATCTATAGAACTGAAAAAAAAAAAAGAAAAATAAAAAAACCAAAAGAAAATAAGTAAAAAGAACATTATCATTATCAGAGGTAGTCGTATAAGAAGGGATTCATTATCTTCATACATTTATTGTTAGTAGGGACCAAAAGTGAATTACGACGGCCAAGGCATTAAACGAAAATTACTCTAAACATAAAGCCCTGTCTATACCCATTCCATGCATTCCTTTAATCTTGCCACTGCGACAAAGGATTTCAGTGGTGTTCTTCTTATGTATTTTTTTTTGTTTTCTTTCTAAAAATCTTTGCCGATGATTGATTAAGGTGACTTGGGCAAAGGGTATAGTAATTTTGTTTTGTATTGCGTTTGAAGGCACACAAAAATCATTACACAAGTGTTAAACGAGTTTCAGTCGAGTTTCAGTTATTGTTGTTGGTGTTTTTTTTCCTATTATGTTCTTTCCAGAATTGCCTTTTTTATAAATCGCTTAAATCCTTTTTTGATTATGTTTAAATTGTCTACCCTTTTGTGGTTTTCTGTTTGTTTGATTGTAATTATAATTTCATAATTCTTTTATAATTTTTTGTTTGTTCCTGTTGGTCTTTGTTTGAAGACATGGTTGGGATTAGACCGCTATAAGGGTTTTTAGGGTAACTCGAGTACTCAGTTAAATTTTTAAGTATTAGATTGATAACCATTATGAAAAGCAAGTAATTTAAGCTGTTATAGAAAATAATTACTAATATATAGAAAATATAATTGCTATTAATTTCATTGCTATTTCAATGGCTGAAAGATTATCCAGTTTTATGTCAAGTTTAGCTATTAACGTTAGTCTTGAAAGTGATACTTAAAATGTGTATGTTCCTCTACATACATTACTCCAGTGATACACAAAACGCTTTCAGTTATCTAAGAAAGTCTTCGACAAAGTTTAATCGTTGTTCCTTGCTCTGTTTCTGAGCCTATAGAATTCACACAGACACAAAATACATCATGTTCATTGAAATAACTTCCCAGTGGCGGAATTTGAGAGACCTTCCTATTCCTTATTTGGGAATAATTTTTCAAATAAGGAATGCATAATACATGATGTTTCATTAGATTCAGGCATTACATGGACAGACCTGCCAAAGGCTTTTAAAAGGAATGCAGAGAGATTTCAAACACATATCCTCTCGTTTCCATACAACAGGGGTGTTGCATGCCTCCTAAATGGAAACAATTGTTAATACGTTTTCTTTCAACATGTATGAAGGCCTGCCAGAGGCCTTTGCGAAGAATGCCGAGGAATTTCACACACATACCTTCGTGCTTCTAAATAACAGGGGTATTGCATGTCTTCCTAATGAAAAGAATTGTTAATATCCTTGGAAGGTGTTCATGTGATTTTCTTAAAACAGTGTAAACAGTGGGACCGGCCGTGGCATGATGGTTAGAACACGCGACTACCACGCGAGAGATCACAGGCTCAACTCCTGGCACCAGACATCTTAAAAGAAAAAAATGTCTTTCATTGTCGGCTCCCCTCGAATGTTGTCGGCAGCAACTTCGCAGTATTAGTGTCGAGTCAATCGGCATGTCTAGTAAGAGCTTCTCAAACAGTGACGTTCGCAATGTGTCCCAACCAGCGCCTTCGGTCTATTTCCACCCGCTTGACTACATTGATGTCATTGTACATCCCATACAGCTCATAATTCATTCAATGAAAAAACTCGCCGTTAACTAGCATGGGTCCAAATATTTTGCGTAGTATTTTTCTCTCAAAGGCTCCCAGAATAGATTGATCCGCTTGTGCCATTATCCAGGATCCTGCGCTGCAGAGCAAGACAGGTAGGATCAGAGTTTGGTAGAGTTGGATCTCTGTTCTTCGAGAGAGCGCTTTGTCATTAAATCGCTTGCTTAGCGCATAGTAGCAGCGGTTTGAGATCAATACTCGTCATTTGATCTCCAGGCTGATATTATTATTGTTGTTGGCTGCGTAGCCAAGAAAGACAGAATCTTCTACCACTTCAAAGTTATAGTTGTCAACTTTCACGCAGCGTCCCAGACGAGTGGACTATTTGTTCGTTGAAACAAATAACTTGGTTTTGTCCTCTCATTTATCACCAGACCCACTTCCGCCGACTGCTTATCAATGCTCGAAAAAGCCGCAGTAACATCCCGCAATACACGGCCAATGATAGATATATGATCGGTATAAGCGAACAGCATGTGACATTTGTTGTAAACGGTAACATTCCTGTTTACTGCAGCCTCCTGCATGATCATCTCCATTATGATATTAAAGAAATCGGAGGACAGACTATCGCTTTGTCTAAAGCCCTGCTTGGTAGAAAATGACTCTGTCAGATTCTTGCAAATTTTCACTGAAGACTTCGTGTCAATCAGTGTCATCCCGAAAAGTTGTATTAGCTTCGCGGGGATACCAAACTCAGCCATTGCATCTAACATTTTCTGTCATATCGGACTGTTGAATGCAGCTTTGTAGTCGATGAATAGATGATAGGTGGCGATCTGCATTTCCATGGTCTTTTCTAGGATTTGTCGTAGTGTAAACACCTAAAGCCATACTGATAAGGTCCAATCAGGTTCGCCAGAATAGGCTTTAGTCTTTCACATTGCACACTAGATAGGATCTTGTGCGCGATGGGTAAAAGGCTAATCCTGCGATAGTTGGCACAAACACTTGGATCGCCTTTCTTAAGCACAAGCCATAGAAGACTCAGCTTCCAATCATGGGGCATGCATTCCTTGACTCAAATCATGTTTATGAGCAAGTGCATGCATGTTGCTAACTCATCGGCGCCGACCTTAAAAAGCTCTGCCGGTAGTTCATAGGCTCTCGCAGCTTTATTTTCTTTAAGCCTTGCAATTCCCGTGCTGATCTCGTTTTGGCTGGACGGTGGACAATCTACTCCGTCGACGATGATTGGCGTGCTTTCGATACTTACGGAAGAGGACGGAACACCCTCCATATTTGCAGCATACTCTAAGTGTCTGAGACCAGATTTCCGTCTCTGTCTTTACAGATGGGGATCCCTGTTCCAAAACCTTTTCTTTTAACTCTTTGGTAGAACTTTCAGGACTCACCTCTATCCATGTAAAGCGATGATAGGATTTGTATAATACCGCAAATATTGTAAGGATGCGTAAAATAAACAATTTATTGTCATCTATACGTCTACTGGAAGTTCTAAAAAGATATCCTTCATAATATAAAGTATTATTTTTTACGCTTTTTTTGCTAAGTATTTGTTAAAAACTTTCGAGCACCAACACTGGTATCTTAATCGCAATGATACAGAAACTATTTCAGACATTATATCAAGATTTACGTTAAGTATTAACGTAATTGCTTGAGTAACATCTAAGCTAGTATAAAACACACAGACACAAAAGAAAACAAAAATATTCATGATTAAAATGTCGTATCTAGTGATTTATAAACTGAATCAGATATGTAAGCAAAACCTATGCATAATTGTTATGTAATTACATGAGCTGTCTCTAAGTCTATAGCAAACACTCAGACAATAAATTGAGCGAAACAAATATTTTGGATTTTGGATAATCATCAATTTATGTGGTCATTAATAAACATTTTGGTTGTATTGTTGGCTATGGTGGGAACATCTTCAAGGTCTATTGTTAAAATTTGCTGTGTGAGACAAGTTAATAAATTAAGGACACTTTTTTATATTACTTTTGTAAAAAAAACAAAAGATTTTAGGGGAGTACTCATTGGTAATTGGAAGACATTGTTGTGAACACAAAATATACTACCACAACGGGTTTTAATATTTAATAATATATATTGAATTCAATATACAAAAAAAAAGTTACTTTCCTATAGCCATGAATGAGGTAAGGGGTAATTCAATTACATACTTTATGATATATTAGGAAAAAGCAAAATCGTAGTAAAGATCAATTTTTTCTTAGTCGTAGAAGCCAGCTATGTATCTAAAATAGCATTGCTAATAACCGGAATCAAATATAGTTCAAAAGTGTCGAACACAACAGAAGTATAAGTTAAAGTAGGTGTAATCAAAAAAAAGAGCATCATGAGAAACTCGAATGAAGAATTGAATGTCCTAGGTGTTGGTATTTGTTTCAATGTAGTTTGATATTCTAATGCATACACGCACATGGGACATTTAGTTCTCTTTTCAAATATATCTTCTCAAGAAAATGATTGAAGTCGCCACATTGAACTATAAGCAGAACATAAATCTCAATTGCTTTGCTACCACACCAACCTCTCTCACTTGAAATTTAAAACGCTAGACAAGACATGTCGCCTAGAGATTACTTGTGGCTTTATGTGATAATGTTGCAAAACAACAGTACAGGATAATCTGTCTTACGACTCACCAGGATATGTCGCGTCATTAAGCAACGTCAGTGTCTGTGAAATAATTAGAAGATTTAAAGAGTAATGGGGTTTGTTTTTGATGCCAGTCTGATAACAAGTGTAGATATTCGATATTCGACTGCTCTCAGTTGCAGCAATTTAGGTCGAGCAATTTAGGTCGACGTCAAAAGGGATTATTATTTGCCAAGTCATTCACAGGACATTCTGGGAGAATATAAATTCGAAGGTGACATAGAGTACTTGGTGACATTTCAAAAAAATAAGACTGCAAAGGGATGTTGAAGATCATTTGAGGCATATACTTGTCCTGTGCTGACAATAAAACGGCATTGCGAAAAGTAGGTTTAGGTTAGTCCTACCAGATGGTGGCACGTCGCCTACCACTTGGTCCTTCCAACGGAGTTTGGGTCTCCCTGCTCTGCGCCGTCCATCAAGTTTGCCTTCAAACACCTTTCTCGCTGGATCATTTACATCCATCTTGGCAACATGACCCAGCCATCGTAGTCGTTGCATTCTGACTCTTTTAGCTACGTCGATGTCGTGGTAAAGTTCATACAGCTCATGGTTCAACCGATGGCGAAACTCGCCGTCGACACAGATAGGTCCATAAATTTTTCGGAGTACTTTTCCTCTCGAATACCCCAGGTTTTGTATATACATTGTCGTGAGCACCGACGATTCGGCAGCATACAACAGAACGAGTTAAATTAGAACTTTTTATAGCTGTTTCTTAGTATCCCGAGATAAGGTGGTGTTACTAAAGTACTGCCGAAGTCCGTAAAAACATCTATTGGCGAGCACCAGTCTCCGCTTGATTGCGTGGCGGTTACTATTTTTCTTGTTGACGGAAGATCCGAGGTAGGTAAAATCATCTACAACCTCAAAACAATAAATTTCAACGTTGACGGTGCGTCCCCAGCGAGAGGACTCTTTGTTCGTCGAAATCATTATTTTTGTTTTGTCCTCGTTGACCGCTAAACCCATTTTTTCTAACTCCTTTTCTAGTGATGAGAACACTGCAGTGACATCCCGCAGATTTCGGCTAGTGATGTCTATATCATCAGCATAGGCTAGTGGCATGTGGCTCTTATGGAATATGGTGCCAGACATGTTGACACCAGCCTTTCTCATCACCTTCTCCACAACTATATGAAATAGTGTAAAGGACAGAGTATTACCCTGCCTGAGACCTCTTTTCGTGTTGAATGATTCAGAGTAATCCTATCCAATCTTAACCGAGGATTTTGTATTTTCCAAGTTACATCTGCAGGAATACCAAACTCAGACGTCGATCAGCTTTCCATGAGTATTTTCTAGGATTTGTCGTAAAGCAAATATTTGATCCGTCGTAGATTTACCAGGTCTTAAGCTACATTGATATGGTCCAATAGATCATAGATCATAGATTGGAGCATGGTCTTCTGGAGTGGTGTACGTATCCGGTAGATTTCTGAAATGTTCTCTTCATACCTTAAGAAAGTTATCCAGGTCCGTCAGTAACTGGACATTGCTGTCCTTGCAGGAGGGCAACCCTGTTTCACGCATTCTCGTCTTAACTCTCTGATAGAATTTTCAGGCTTCCCCAGTGTTTCCCTCAGTGCACTCATCCTGTCGCTTATTCAGCTTCTTCTTCCGTCTAATAAGACGAGTTGCCTCTCGTCACTTATTCCTGTGCCGTTTACGAACAGCTCGCGTTGCCGTTAGCTTCAGTTTTGCCCTGTATGCAGCATCCGTCTCTCTCGTGGCATTGCCACATTCATCATCGTACCAGGCATCTTCTTGAGACGGCCTTGAGTACCCAAGAACGCTTCTCGCTTCTCTCCGTTCTATGGAGTCGGCTATATTTTGCCACTGGGGGTTGGAGCATTCGGAAGCAGTTGAGTTAGGTGGTTGGAGTAGGCGTCCGCTACCTCTGTGGTCCGCAGTTTACCGATGTCCAGCTTTCGTTGTGCCTGGTTACGTACGTTGTTCGCCATGATTAGCCTTGTGCGTAACTTAAATGATCACTCGTTCGTTCAGAACACTCGATGAGTGCCTTCCATCGACTACCACGTGATCTATCTGATTCCTCGTCAATTGATCTGGAGATAACCATGTTGCCTTATGAATATTTTTATGGTCAAATCTAGTGCTGCTAACTACCATATTTCTTGATGCAGAGAAATCAATCAGGCTGATGCCATTGTTCGACGCCTCCATTGATGTCAGATGCTGACCAGGGTACCGCTCACTATAAGCCGACGTGCCTGGATTAGAGGTTTCCCACCTCAAGGTTAGCCGTGCTCTGACGGGTTTCAAAGGCACGTTTCCAGGCGTCACTACGTGAAGGTACTCCGTCCGTAATGGCCACTCCGTTATCCATATATTTGATATTCTGCCAAATCATTAAGTTGATATCGTGTGAAGGTAAAGTTAATCTCCTGCGACGCCAGTGCGAATTTGTTAATCTTAACTATGACACAAAATACAGATTGCGAAAAAGGATACAAGCGTCTATCTTACACCTCACAATCTCTATGCCCTGTCATAGCCAACAACATTTGTTATCAGACAAATATCAAATGATGCCTCATTTCAAACAACACCATGATACCAAAAGAAAAATGTTTATCCAACTCACTGCATATTTCCACAAATCATCACAACAATGAATAATGATGTTTCACAGTCAAGTGCTCTACAGTCGCGACTGTGTCTCATTATGTTGAGTTACATTTCTGAATGGCCTTTAACTAAGTATCCTACCCGCCAGGACCTGTCTACATGTTTTTTTTTTCAATTCAAGTGGTGAAATTATGCGGGCGTTTGTCGGTAGCAAACTATGTAAGTTGTGAGTTTAAAGACATTCATTCATTTTGTGGCGACTTCAATTGCATTGTCAAGTATTATAATTTATATAGGACACAACTTGCTATTAAAGGCTAATGTAGGGCTAATGCAATGTCAAGTGTAGTCTTATTCCTGTCAGTGCATGTCTCTTTTAATATGATGAGTTTGTTTTAGACGTTAATTATCTCTGTTGAAGTTATTATTTATGTCTGGCTAATGATTCAACAAGAATTATGTTGGTCTGTGTGACACCACAAAGGATTACTGAGATGCATAGTAATGATAAACGAAAAGTGTTGCAGACGAGACGCAACATCATTATATACTTGGAAATTGAATACATTTCTCTACTATAATGTGGCCTATGTTCTATATATATCATCAACACTCTGTGTCCTAGGACGAAACTCTTGAAGACGCCACAATTTTAAACTGTCATCTAAACTCAATTACTTAGCTACAGACAACCACCCACACAGAATATCTTCACTTGACATTTAACATTTGTCACAAAATCGGTTTGTAAATCCCTTCTTCTCCATAGATGATTACAAGTGTAAGGATACATTTGTTTGAGAATGTCCTGGAGCTCAATGTTATTTTAGCGTTGGTCATATGACTCTGCACGGAAATGACGTTTGTCGTGTCTATATCCGTTTCAAAGATAATAGAGTGAAAATATGCACTTGTCGCCAAGATTGTGCAGCCATATTTGACCACCCAGTTGTATTCTCGGTTGTACTAAGCCCTCAGTCTTTGTTTGGTGTTATTAATGCTTAACATTGCGCCTAAGGTTTGCAAATGTTGCAGCTAAGAGATTAAAACTATTGAGTTGGCGTCAAGAGAGCATTGTTTTTGTCAGTTCATTTACAGGAACTTTTAAAGAGATTGCAAGTAAGTTGGCTGTATGTGTGAGGCATTGGTATTTAAAAACTATATTAGTCTTGTTATTAGCCAATTTATTTTGTATCACATACATAGAAATGACTCAAGCGCCACCTATCGTAAATTATGTATACTATTCCTCTTATGAGTTTAGGCTAATTTGATGAAAGAGACAAAAAGTAAAACGCACAAAAAATAGTTAGTGATGGCAATGAATGAGATGAATGTGCATACAATATTACATAAGCAATTGAAATAAATATTAATTTAATCAAAACTTTGCGATAAATAATATAGTGAAAGTCAAATAACAAGAAAAGGCCGGAGAGGATGGTTTTCCCCTTAATCGAGTGCGAGGAATCGAACTGCATCTTTATTTTTAGAGTTTAAATGTCGCTTTCCTCCATTTTTTGTTGCATATACAGTGATATTTGTTATTTTTCGTTTTTAACTAACTTTAACTAGTTTATTAATTGTACAAGTAAACATTCCTCAAGGAAATTCTTTAAAACCTTTTGGGCTTCAACTTTTGGAAACAAACCTTAACTCTTAAACCAGGATTGATTCTGAAAACTAGTAGAAAGTAAATTTGGAATCTTACACTCAATACCAAGTGTATGACACTGTGCGACATTATTTATGATGTGTCGAGTGTCGAGTTAATCGGCATGTCTAGTAGAAGCTTCTCAAACAGTGACGTTCGCATTCGTCGATGAACAAGGAGGTGCATAATGCAGGTGTTAATTCACAACAACGCGAGAAGCTATCCCATACTTCATTTATGGGTTGTACAGGGATATTGAGAGAGTGTTTTGAGTTTTTCAGGCCGATGTACTCGCCATTCAAAAAGCCACGGATTTTATTATGGCATATGGAATCGGTACTACCAGACCGATAACCAAACATGTGGATAGACAAGCTGCAATAATAGGGATCAACGATATTTTGTGTAAAGTTGATGAGGAACTGTGAGAAGAACTTAGATGGACAACAGCCTCTGGATATTAGCCTCTGTTGGGTCTTAGAACATTGCCAGATCCCTGGAAACGAATCAGCAGATTTATTGGCTAATGGAAGCTGTACCTGATCCTGGCTCTCTTTTTGTCTTAGTGGAGAATTGGATGTGGAAAACAACCACCAGGCGTTGGATTTCCTCAAACGCTTGTGGATAGCCAAGCTGCAATAATAGGGATCAATGATATTTTGTGTAAAGTTGATTAGGAACTGTAAGGAGAAGTTAGATGGACTACAGCCTCCGGATGTCAGGTCTTCGGACATTGTCCGATCCCTGGGAATGAATCAGTAGATTTATTGGCTTAAGAAAGCTGTACCTGATCATGGCTCTCTGATAGAAATTCACGCGCCCATTTGTTTACTTTTTGTCTTAATGGACAATTTACTTACTTAATTTCCCTTTGCACCCCATGAATGAGGTATGGGATAGCTTCTCGCGTTGTTGTGAATTAACACGCTTTCTATTTTTAGATTCACAACTAACGGCACCTACTTATTTATCGACGAATGCGAACGTCACTGTTTTGAGAAGCTCTTACTAGACACGACGATTGAATCGACGCTTAATACTGCGAAGTTGCTGTCAAACAACATTCGAGGGGAGCCGACAATGAAAGAAAATTTTATTTTTTTTTTTCTTTTAAGATGACTGGAGCCAGGTTTGAACCTGCGATCTCCCGCATGGTAGTCGCGTGTTCTAACCACTATGCCACGGCCGGTCCCTTAATGGACAATTGGATGAGGAAAACAACAACCAGGCGTTGAATCTCCTCAAACGACCGTATAACTACTAGATCGCTGTGGCTAGAGTATAGCAGTTGCCGAACGGAGTACATGTTTGGAACTCCAACTGGCCACTGCAACATCAGGCACCTAGTAGGCAAATAGACATCCATATCCGGAGAGATCCATACCGGACTACAGCCGCGCGTGTTATTTTGAGAAGGAGTCCGAGGCTATAGAACATCTTCTTTATAACTGTCCCGTTTTAGTCTAACATATATGATGATACTTAGGGGAAGGTTGCATAAAGGACCTAGAGTCTCTCTCATCTTCTTTGTAACTGTCCCGCTCTAGAATAACATATATGATGATACTTAGGAGAAGGTAGCATAAAGAACCTAGACTCTCCCTCCTTCGTCGAGGAGGAGATGATTGGTTAAGGACCTTTTTTGTAATGAGGTTTCCATGACTTTTAATACTTTCAGTTATATTGTATATGTTTTTGTTTATTACTATACTCTGATAATTGCCTTGGAAACCCTTTCCAATATGTTTACACAAATTCTAAATGTTATTTCCCCCAAAACCTCAATAAAAAGATGCAATTTTTACGATTTTCCTGTATTATTATGCCAAGTTTTGCAACAAAGTTTGAGCTGCCTACGAGATCCTTTGTTTATTATTATTTTTAAAAATCTGAAATGTATTTTTTCCCCAAACCCAAATAAAAGATAAATTTGTTAATGTTTTTTCTGTTATTATTATTTTTTCATTTAAATATAAACAGTTATTGTGTTTAAAACATTATTTTTCTTTAAAAAAATAAGCAAAACTATAAATTTTTTTTTTAAATATAAAAAGTGAAAATTTTTAACAATATTTTTAAAACAAAAATAGTACAATTTTCTTTTTATGTATTATAAAATGTTAAAACAATTTTTTTAAACAAAAATATGCTACATTTTTTTTTTAATTTTATAAAGAAATACTAATTAAACACTTTTTGCAACAAAAGCAAAAAAGTCATAATATTCCTTTACATTTTTTTATAGCAAAGCTTCTGTTGAAAACTTTTCCTGATACCAGAGGAACTGCTCGAACAGGCAAAGTCGTAGTAACCAAACTATGCCTTAGAAGTCTTCATCCCCTGGACGTTGTGAAAAGATAACGAAGCCGTTTCCCTTTAAAGCAGAGCTTATTCTCTCTCTCTCCAGAGAGAATTCGTTGCTTCCTCTTCAATTTAAACCCCAAAAATCTATGTTCCAATTAGATTCAGTTGTGTTGCGTCAGCAGAACTCAGCTTTAGGCTTGAGCCCAACGATCTAGGAAATTCCATTCGATTTGATAGGGTTCAATGGTTTCACGTTGCACCGATGTCCAAAAGAAAGTACCGGCATTGGTGCGAGCAAAGTGTACCGGCACATAGGCATGGGACTTGTCCACTAACTCCAATTGGCGGCTGCCATCATCGTTGATGATCACAATGGCTTCGCCACTCTCACTGTGTTGAATCTCTTCGAGCAGGCGATTCTCCAAATGTTCATTGGCCATGTTGTCCATATCATTGTTGAGCCAGTCGAATTCACTTTCCTTCTCTTCGGAGGCAATGTAAGAGCTGCGCTTGGGTTTCTGGGCCTTGGATTTGAAGATGCGCCCCAAAACGGGCTTCAGCATATTCTTGAGACGGCGTGAGGGGGATACCTTGTTGGATTTGTAAACGGTGTAGGTCTGATTGTTGTAGTTGTAACCGGAGGTGTTGTTGTTCATCATCATCTTAAGGTTGGCGTTCATGGTGATGGAGTTGGAGATACACGAAAGTGTTTGTAAAAGATGTTAAGATGTTTATGACTTGAGCGCTGGTGAGCGAATGATGCTCTGCTCCCTTAGCTATGGGCTATTTATACTCTCTCTTTGCGAGCAGTGTCTCTCCCTCTGTCGCTGAGATCTTGCCAGCATCTCAGCCAATCACAAGTGTTTGTTAGGGGCAGGTGGTCGCATTAAAACTTTCTCACGTTCAGCATCCACAAGAAATAATCGTTTTTGCTGCTGCCACTGCTGCTGCTGCTGCTGCTCAGAACAGATATTTCTTATGGGTAAATAAGAATCTCTGGGCTCACGTACAAAGAGCTGAGTAACAGCAGGTACTTTTGTTCCTGCGAGGCACCTTAAGACAACAAACACCAGAGCGTGAGAAACTTTGGTTTCGGTTGGAAAAACGTTTCAAGGGAACATGTCTTTGAGGGATCCTTTAGGGATTAAAATCATTACTGTGTAAGGTGGTTGTTGTTGTTGTTGCTGGTGCTGGTGCTGCAGTTCTTATTATCCTTACAATAACAATACCGGCGAAATCTAGTTGAGTTGAGTTCGATTCGATTAAACAAAACCAAGAAACCAGCGTGGGAATGTTGAGAAAAAAATTTTTATTTTTAGCAAACAAACGTGGTAAACACCTCAATTTTCATAGCAGGACGATGACGCTCATGGCGTTGGTGATCATTATATTGATTGTCAGTACAGTTTTTGCTGCTTCTGTTATCCTTGTACGGTTTTGTTTATGTAAATTGATATACGCTGACATATGTTGTTGTTTATCGAATACCTTGATTGCCAGAAACTTGTTTATCATATAAGGTTTCTCGAACATATTAAAAGGATTTTGTTTAACATTTTACACACTGTAGTCGAAGGATAAACCAAAACAGTTGTATAGCCTTGAAGAGTTGCCTTGAGGAATTCTCCTGAATTCTATCAGATAATCAAAACAAAGGATCCACCAGTAGATTGTTTGGATAACACGTGGAGCCCAGGGCATTTGCCAAAATAATGTTTAGAGAATAAGAATTTATTTTGAATATCTGTAACACGTGAATCTCATTGACGGAGGTTTAAGGTTTCGGCGTGAAATTGTTGGCGGGGGGTTGCACTTGTTGTGTGTCACACTTGCTAACAGTGTTATCTATGGTTCAGTGGCAGGGCAGAGATTGAAACAAGTGGGCAAAGTGGAAGAGACAATTTTACATTTAGTTATAGACAGACGGAGAGGGAAGAGACAGGAATGTTTTATATAGCATGTGGCAATTGAGTATTTGGGGCTACGGCGTGAAATCTGTAGCTGGTGCTATAGATATTTGGTTGAGCACTGACAATTTGCTGTGAGGGTAAGGGATTGGATAACAATACTTGCTGTATTGAACGAAATCGGCACAGGGCTTGAAGATCTTTGTTTGTAATGAGAAAATCATAGGAAAACAAATTCAAACTTGTCAGAATTGTCATTGAGTGTAAATATCAGGATAGTTACTCGGCAATAGGGAAATTATAACAAATTTTTTATTTATTCTACATTGTGATTTTTAAAAATCGATACTTTTACAGGAGCAATCTTTACATTTGTTTACACTGCTAAACAGCAAGAGTACCATAAGATGCTTCCCAACAAAATTTGCCTTCTCTGTAACTGTATCTCAACATTACCATACTTTTAAACAGCGTTAGGCACTCCATAACCTCGCGGGGCTGACAATAAACAGCCTCCAGTGCATGTGCGTACAGCTCGTACTGCGGAAAATATTGCTGCTGTTCGCGATAGTGTGGCTGAAGAGCCGCCCACCTCAACTTGTCGTTGTGCCCAACAATCGCACCTCTCATGCTCGTCATTGATGAACATTATGCATAAAGACTTGCATTTACACGCTTACAAGGTGCAATTGACTCAAGAACTAAAGCCTCTTGATCATTTCAAACGCCGTCAATGGTCAGAATGGTGGCATGAAGTGTCAACAGTAGATGATCAATTTTCGAAGAAAATCAACTTCAGTGATGAGGCACATTTTCATCTCAGTGGATTCGTCAATAAGCAGAATCGCCGCATTTGGCCGAATGATAATCCAAGTGTGATTGTTGAAAAAACCAATGCACCCACAAAGAGTGACTGTTTGGTGCGGTTTATGGGCTGGCGGCATCATCGGGCCGTATTTTTTCCAAAATGAGGCCGATCAGGCAGTTACTATGAAAAGTCTTCGCTATGATGAGGTGATAACGAACTTTTTATGGCCCGAATTGGATGATATGGATGTAGACGATATGTGGTTTCAAAAGAACGGTGCCACTTGCCACACGGCTAGCGAAATAATGGCTGTTTTGCGTGACAAATTAAATGGCCGTGTTATCTCACGAGGTGGCGATGTCAATTGGCAGCCAAGGTCATGTGATTTGACACCGTTTAACTTCTTTCTTTATGGTTATTTGAAAGAAAAGGGGTACGTCGATAAGCCAGCAACAATTCACGAGATAATTCCGCACATTAACGGCATAGAACCTCAATTATGCCTCAGCGTCATCGAAAATTTGAACCAACGGATGGAGGTGTGCCGCCGAGGTCGCGGCGGCCATATGGCCGATATTTTTTTCCATACAAAATTGAAACATACCAATATTATCACAGAAAAAAGAAATGACAATAATATCGTTAATAACTTGTGTTTTATTCAAATCAACATCGGCCCTTAAAATGTAACCGCTCTTTAAATTCCATAGCTTCGCGATGCCTGCAATAATCGTTTTTATTTCACACAAACACTAACGGCAATTCACACGTACGTAAAGCTATGTCTGGAAATTGTTGTTTGATTCAAAACAGTCAGTCACTGCTTGAGTGTTATGAAAGCAACACCACACAAGCTTGTTTCGCATTCAACGCCAAAAACAGAAACAAGTTCAGATATAGAAACAATGTTCTACGATTGTTGGGAGAGCACAATATTTGCACGGTGTTCAAAACGACAGCATTGGCTTCTTATGCCACCGCACACAATAGTGCGTGCGTTCAGTTATACCTGCCACTGTTCTAAACTATTGAATGATGTTATACATATTGTTAGAACACATGGGGCAGACCAGGGTTCGATCCCTGTCACAGTCCTCAACATATCTTTTTATCGGTGACCTCCTCGATGTTGTCGATAGCAACTTCGCTCTAGTTGTGACCGTAGTTGAATGAGCAAAAGGGTGGAAACTTTGACCAACTCTCTTTAATTATTACTAACTTACTTACTTAATTTCCCTTTACACCTCATGAATGAAGTTTGCGGTAGCTTCTCGCGTTGCAGTGAATTGAATAACATGCTTTCTATTTGTAGATTCACACTAGCGGCACCTTCTTGTTTATCGACGAATGCGAACGTCACTGTTTGAGAAACTTTTACTAGACATGCCGATGAACTCGAAACTTGATACTGCGAAGTTGCTGTCGACAACATCGAGGAGGCCGTCAATGAAGAAAAATGTAGGTGAATGGAGGCGGGAATCGAACCCGGGATCTCCCGCATGGTAGTCGCGTGTTCTAACCACTTTAATTATCCCCATATGTAAAGTTTATACGTTTTTTTTTACAACCTCTACCAGAAACCATAATCAGAATCTTGTTATTTCAAAAAATTTTCATTTTGATCAACAATCCTGACTTTTATGGAAACAGACAAAGTGGAAACTATCTTAGAACCTATTTAAGGATAAAATTCTAATAGAATTATCAAATACAGTGACATGAAATAAATTGCATTTATATTATATTCAGAGCTAAGTAATATACTGTTGTTTTGTTTAGCTTTTGTTAACTGTGGAAATGTTGAGACATAGTTACACAATACATTTTATTGAGCTACTGGTTGTCGCACTCTGGCAAGAGGAAAACAACATATTGTTGTTAGACCGTAATCCTACTTAATTAGGACTTCTAACAAAAGAACATATCAGCTTTGAACTTCCTACACTTGTTGGTATAATAAACCTTTTGTTTCCCAGGTGGTATTGCTACGTTGTTGAGCTCTTATTGGCTGTGAAAATGTTGAGCAAGCATCTCATAACAATTGTACAGATTCACACTCTATCGTAACTGTATGACAGACAACAAACTGCTTTAAATTCCTTTATCCAAGTAAATTATAACTTGTATTGAGATAAGGACATTTCACATAAGAAATATCATATGGGAATCTTGGCGTCAATGACCCTTTTGTAGCTAACTACCTATTGTTGAGCTGTGACCCAACAAATTTGAACAAATGACCCAAAGGTTTTTAACAGCCACAAAAACAAATAAATTATGATATTGCTTGAAATGATCCTTTGATCCTATGTTGAGACATTATTGACTGTGAAATTGTTGAGCAAGCATCTCCCTATGAATTGTGAAAATGTTGAGCAAGTATATCCCTATGCATTCTCAGAGTCACATTATCGTTATCGTTACAGTCAAGACAGACAGTTGAAATTCTCTACAGCTAGATAAATGATGACTATTATAAGGATACGGATATTTCAGCTATGAGCTGACATTTTATACACTGATATGGGAATGTTGTCAAAGATCCTTTTGTACCTAAACAGGTATTGTTAATTTGTTGAGCTGTTGCTTCAAATTGTGGGAATGTTGAGACCACATGACCCAATGATTGCATTGAGCCACACTTATGATATTGTGTGAAATGATCCTTTGAAATATGTTGAGATATTATTGACCGTGGAAATGTTAAGCAACTATCCCCAAAAGATAGTACAGAATCACACGTTATCGTAATTGT
Organism: Muscina levida; assembly: GCA_964034835.1. Classification (NCBI taxonomy): domain Eukaryota; kingdom Metazoa; phylum Arthropoda; class Insecta; order Diptera; family Muscidae; genus Muscina; species Muscina levida. The sequence continues at coordinate 144,718,976 of OZ035883.1, read as the reverse complement.
ATAGACAGGTAGCAAACTGTTATGTGAGTCCCTAAGGCGATATAAATGATGACTTTTATTAGGATAAGGATATTTATAAAAAAATAATATGGGAATGTTGGCGTCCATGAACCTTTTGTATGTAACCACCTATTGTTTATTTTTTGTTGAGCTGTTATGAGAACGTTGATATGTTTTTATTGAGCCACTCGTTATGATTCATAGAAAAAACAACAAATAAACAAAAAAGTGTATATTGGTGACAAGGGAGACAGGTATGAGATAACACTCCAAAATATCCAATATATTGTGTGTTAATATCCTTTGAGATATGTTGAGACATTTTTGGCTGTTGAGCAAATCACACGTTATCGTAACTGTATACACAAGCAGCAAACTCCTCAGCCAAATAAATGATGACTTTAAGTTTTAAAGGATAACCATATTTCAGCTAAGAGATATTATTCTACGAGGATGTTGACGTCAATGATTCTGTTGAACCTCTTGTTATGTTGTTGAGCTGTTGTTTCTTAGTTGAGGAATGTTAAGAACAAATGATCCAATGGTTTTATGGAGCCAAACGTTATCAAACACACAAATTATAAGGTGGTATGAGATAGCGCCACAAAATATCAAAAATATTGTCTGTAATAATGCATTAAGATATGTTGACACGTAATCGTAGCTGTTTAGACAGGCAGCAAAGATAAATGACGACTTTTGTTGGCATAATCATATTTTAGCTACGAGATATTATTATATATAAATGTTGACGTCTATGATAGCTTAGACCGTATTGTTATTTTCTTGAGCTGTTGTTACTCCGTGTGGAAATGTTGTTAAAATTGTAATGACCCAATGGCTTTATTGAGCCACGCGTTATCTGTCAGAGAAACAACTACATAGTAAACATATTTTTCCTAAAGAACTTTTGATTTCTTATAAAATATTGTTGTTGTCCTGCGCAACTTGTATATATGGGAATGTTGAGAAATATTTTCTTCAGTGATGAAATTTGTTGAGCCACACCTTATCACATACTTATAAACAGATATAGTGGAGTTTAGGCAGTTCTGTCTTTTTTATTGTTTACATATTTGTGGTCTATCGTCTTTTGCAATCTCAAAAGTATATTTTAACGGCAGAGACAGACATTTATTGTATAATCGTCTTAAACTTCTTTCATGTGCTGACATAATCGATAAAGTTGTGTGGTATTGATATTTTTGAAAAGTTGAATATTGCAACTCCGAACTGGGATTCTAACCTGGGCACCTGCGACATACGCGTTTAGGTAGAAGACTTATTAGTGGAGTAATTGTGATGGGTTCGATTCCTTACCGCTGCAATCGATGTGAGTTACTTTTTCGTGTTATCTAGCCAATAATCACTCATGCTAAATGAATTAAATTCGAACTGTTAGATTGGGACCGGCCGTGAGAGGATCCGTGGTTCGATTCCCGGCTCCAGGCATCTAAATATTTTTTTTTCATTGCCGGCCCCCTCGAACTTGTCGACAGCAATTTCGCAGCATAAGTGTCGGGATAATCGCCATGTCTGGTAAAAGCTTCCCAAACAGTGACGCTCGCATTCGTCGATAAAGAAGTAGGTGCCGTTTGTTGTGAATCTAAACTAGAAAGCGTGTTAATTCACAAAAACGCGAGAGGCTATCCCATACCTCGTTCATGGGGTGTAAAGGGAAATTAAGCCAAGTTATGTTAGATTGGCAAGGTTTCTAATCAAGATTTCAAATAAATTACTAAAATCTGCTGGCGCCATCTCATGAATGAATTTTGCGATCAAAACTCTCAACAGCATCTAACAAACCCTTGACTCAAACCTTGTTATATACATAGAAAGGAACACAAACAGAATTGCCATAATGTAAGTATGTTAATCAGATTACATACCCGATCAAGTGCTGATAAATTGAAAATCGCGATAAAGAGTTATAACCCCAGTTATATCCTTTGCTGTTACAACAACAGCAACTGATTGATACTCTTATGAAGATCACAGTTGACATGCCGGTACAGTAAAAACAGAGTGGTATGCTATAGAATTTCAATGGTTTTAAACAACGATCGTGGTTTCAGCAAGGTGAGGCAACAACTGACATATACTCGCCCAGACTTTTCCTCAATGTGGTTTTTTCTTTGAAGACACCTTAAAAGTAATGTTTTTCTACAGCAGGATACAAAGGAATGTACTCGAGAGGAAATGCAGAACATTTCACTGAACACCTATTAAATCGCTTCAGGAAGTGATAGTGCCAAAGTAATCAAGGATTAAATATGAATGTACGTCCGTCTATCTCTGCCCACTAATGCAGCTGTCGTTTTAGAATTCTATACTGTAAGCGGAGATTAAGTTCTAAGTTGAGTAAGATTGGTAAAAAACTACGCACATATTCCATACACTTTTTTTGGTGTAAAAAAAAATCTCTGATATGAACAATTCAGTAGCGCCGACCGAAACAGTCAAGTGTTATTCAATTTCTTTTCAGGAGAGCCAAAAAACTTGTTTGTTTCTGAACATGTTTCATATATTCTACGTTCAACGGAGATTAATAACTTCCAAACCGATCAAGATATCGCGAAAGAGATTAAGGGATAGTTGGACGACCATAAAAGCTTTCCAAAAATTACACATACCTGATAAGGTCGGCGCAGCGTTGATATGATATTTCAGTAGTAATAAAAATTGGGACCAGCCGTGGCAAAGAACAAGCGACTACCATGCGGGAGATCACAGGTTCAACTCCTGGCTCCAGTCATCTTAAAAAAAGAAAAAATTTTCTTTCATTTTCGGCTCCCCTAGAAAGTTGTGTGACAGCAACTTCGCAGTATCAGTGTCGAGTCAATCGGCATGTCTAGTAAGAGCTTCTCAAACAGTGACGTTCGCATTCCTCGATAAACAAGTAGGTGCCGTAAGTTGTGAATCTAAAAATAGAAAGCGTGTTAATTCACAACAACGCGAGAAGCTATCCTATACCTCATTCATGAGGTGTAAAGGGAAATTAAGTAGGTAAGTAAGTAATAAAAACTACTGGCAAAAAAATACATGTAATCGTCTCTACGTCTCATATAAACTCCGAAACTACCGAAGGGTATCTGAGTTTCGGCATAACCGAAAATAGTTATCTTACTGTGTTTTTTTATACCCTCAACCTCCGGGTAGAAGGGTATTTATCATTTGATACAAACCAAAAGTGTAACACATAGATGGAGTCACTCTAGACCCTAGGTTTCTTTAAAACAAATTCAATTCATGACTATTTAAGTCGCTTGAGTCATGTCCGATAACTTTGGAAAGACGCAAACAAATATTTTGAAATTGCACGAGTTAATATTTCCCCAAAACTACTTACGGTATTGCAAATGGGCTACATGGCCCCGCCCCTTCTGGTACCTCCCATAAAAATTCATCATTCCGCCCACTTTAGAAATCAAGTAATAATATCAATACACCCAACGGGATCGTACCCATCGTATTTAATTAAGCTTTAACCATACAAATATACCGCTCCGCCCACTTTAGAGATGGAGCAATAATATCAATACACTTGACACGATCAAGCCCAAATTCTGTATTTTGTTAAGCTATAACTGGATAAAGTTTTGGAAAAAAATTTGGATGTCTAGACACGCCCATTCTGGTACCTCCGATAACAATCTGGTACCGCCCACTTTAGAAATCGGTGAATATTATTAATAGAACTAACGCGATCGTGCCCAAATTCCATATTTAGGAAAGCTCAAGCAGGATAAAGTTTTTGAGAAAAAAATCTGGAAGTCTAGCCACGCCCCTTCTGGTACCTCCCATACAAATGTACCATTCCGCCCACTTTAGAGATGGAGTAATAATATCAATACACTTAAGCTATAACACGATAATGTTTTGGAAAAAAATTTGGATGTCTAGACACGCCTCTTCTGGTACATCCCATATAAAAATGCACCTCTTCATCCACTTTGGGGATGGAGTAATATATCAAAACATTCGACACGATCGTGGCAAAATTCTGTATTTTGTTAAGCCATAACAAGACAAAGTTTTGTAGAAAAAAAACTGAAAGTCTAGCCGCGCCTCTTCTGGTACCTCCCATACATATATACCACTTTAGAAATCGTGTAATAATATCAATATAATAGAAAATTTTATGTTTTACTGAGGGTGAGTGTATATGTAAGTCGGGTTGCCCGTCATCGTTTGAAGAGTAAAAAGACTTATGGTCCACCCTGTACATAAGTATATCGATTATAAATATTGCATTAAGCTAACTGCGTAAGGTATATAGGGAAATGAGTAACAAACAAACAAAGTAGTCATATCGGAGAGATAACTTTACACCACCGCAAAGTTATGTTTGGCCAAACAAAAGACTTAAGACACGAACTTTAATCGCAGTTACGCAGCCTCTGCTTGTATAAAGCAATTTTTTCTACATTTTTTTTCTCCTGACAAATACGATATTCTCCGCAGTATATAAGATTTTAAGTAAATATTATTTTTTTTTCTCATCATCCCTTATGTTTTTCCTCTGCAAAACAAAAGACTTAAGACACGAACACTAATTTAATAGCAGTTACTTGTTTGCGGTCACTACACTACAGTTTTTCTTCTTAACCCATATAAAATCTACGTGACATTGCACTACCGTTTCTTAACGCCAAAGCCATTTTGCGTAGCAAGAAATACGTTACATTTTGTGACTAGTCATCTTTTACCTCTGTGTCGACATTACAAAAAAGTCGTTACTTTTCCTTTTGTTAAGGTTCACCTAGATTTTGATTCTTAGAATCAATTTCATCTGAAACCATAACTAATTTACGTTCCCTATTGTTCAGCACACAATCTCGGTATACACCCTAAACTCAATACATAGCTGTATACTAATCATGGTCAGTACTGCGTATACTACCAGTGTTTAACCTTTAACACGTAAAGCGAAAAAGGTCTTCGCTTAAAAAGACAAAGGCGACTGGGAGTACACTTGTTTATCACGTAGAGAAGATTTATTTTTAAAATTTACTGCTCCTTTTCTGTTATTGTTGTTGTTGCCGTAAAAGAAAATCTTCATATTGAAATGCACACGTGTTCACAGATATCTTTAGTTGTCAGGTTCTTTTTGACATTGAAAATCTCTGTGTGATATCGTAGTCGAAGTCGCTTCTTAGCGTCTTCCCGCCAAAACAAGTGTCGACCGTCGCTCGAAGAGATCACGCTGATCAACTTGTTCGGTTCGTTTATGCTCGCAGGGATTTGTGAAAAATCACAGCGGGAAAATTGAAAATGTTCAATGTTCGTTGGGAGGTTCCGGCAACTTGTTGTGATTTTTATGACGCTGCTACATGCTAGAGTGTTCAAATTGATTTTAACGTTACGGGATTATCTTTTCGACGATGCAATGTTGTTTGTTATATGTCATTGAAACGTGAGTTTTAGATGTTTTGTATAGAAAAAATATTTGTTATTTTTCTTTGGGTTTTCGGAAGAGAATAACAAAAAAAAATATCGTTTTCACATCTAAACACTTGTTGGCATTTGATTACGTCGGAGTTCTAGGCCAAATAAAGGGAAGAGGGGAAATTCGAAATCATATTCAATGTTTGCGTCAAATGTTATATAGGTGTTGGAAATTCTATTATTGTTTTAAGGAAACTATCGTGTTTGATCATATAGGGATTCAGTCAAAGTAAATATGTTGTTTGATAAGTGCGTGTATGAAATGAAAGATGCAGTTTTACTGTTATCTTAGGACACTGGGGTTTCCCTGTGTTTACTTCAAATGTTGCATTTCATTACAGGACTGGTTCCAATGTTTCAATTGATGACATAGTGGTTAGAACACGTGACTGCTATTCGGGAGATTTCGGGTTCGATTTCGATTCCCGGTTCCAGTCACCTACATTTTTCTTTCATGGCCGCCCCCCTCGATGTTGTCGACAGCAACTTTCCTGTATAAGTGTCAAGTCAATCGGCATGTCTAGTAAAAGCTCCTCAAACAATGATGTACGCATTCGTCGATAAACAAGTAGGTGCCGTTTGTTGTGAATCTAAACTAGAAAGCGTGTTGATTCACAACAACGCGACAAGCATCCCATACCTCATTCATGGGGTGTAAAGGGAAATTAAGTTAAGTTTTTTACTGGTGACAAAGTTGATAGTGAATCAGTGTAGTTGTACTATCGATGTTTGCTTCAGGGGTTGGTACTAGTACGGTACTAGCTATGCTGTTGCATAAAAAACTGGACATTAAGTAAGTCTATATAAAAAATAATATTTCAATAGATACTGCTGTTTATGCTAAATTACATACTTTCTATTTGTTAACCATATCAAATAAAACACTAACCACTCTTTTAATTTAATACTGTTAAGATGACTAAAATTAACTAAGAACCACCAGTCGAACATTTAATCGAACATCTTTAAAGAAAACTCCAATATCTAGATGAAACGTGAGAAAATTCTCAATCTCCAAGAAAATGTTAATGCCACTTCAAATCTAAAAACAAAAACTAAAAATAAAATACAATTGACAACCCGTAACCATATAACTAACTGAGGCGAAAGTGGGAAAACATTTTCAAAACAATAAATATAAACACAAAAATCTTTAAATCCTACACACGCATCGAAGGGGGTAGTATGTTGTTAACGTTTCACTTGTTGATGGTGGAGGAGGCTGGGAATCATTTGAAAAATGCATTTGGGGTTGTTAAGAAACAACTTTCTGTTAATAAATGTGAGAAAGAATAGGGAGAACATTAGTGGAATAACCCTTACAAATCCTTTAAATTCTTTTATAAATTTAAGAATTTTTGAAGAAAAAACTGTGAGAATTTTTCTAAATTGTCTTACGAGTATGTGGAACTAAGATGTGAGATTTCAAAATATACTATAACCATAAGTTGATGAATCAATTGGTAGAAACAGCCCAGACTATCAAAGTGCAACAATATGTTGTCAACCTTTTCGTATACGACGGCAAGTCAATAAAAACCTCAATGGAAACCTTTGCAGTGTAATGTTATTAAAAATTTGACAAATTGCTAATTTTACAGCTCATTGTCACATTATGAGTGGCACTAAAAAGGTGTTTCTTATCTTAGAAATCAATTTAAATTTTAGTGTTAATACTATTTTCTATTGAAAATACCAGAAAGGGTGGGGTATATGCTTGGGTTTTCTAAGGTTTTGTCTACTACACTTACTTACTTAAATTCCCTTTACACCCCATAAATGAGGTATGGGATAGCTTCTCGCGTTGTTGTGAATCAACACGCTTTCTATTGTTAGATTCACAACTAACGGCACCTACTTGTTTATCGACCAATGCGAACGTCACTGTTTGAAAAGCTTTTACTAGACATGCCGATTGACTCGGCACTTATACTGCGATGTTGCTGTCGACAACATCGAGGGGGCCGGCAATGAAAGAAAAATGTAGATGACTCGAACCCGGGATCTCCCGCATGGTAGCCGCGTGTTCTAACCATCATGCCACGGCCGGTCCCTACTACACTGGAGAGCGAAAAATTATACGCTCCACTGCACAGGTTTGGTGTGGATGATCTGAAAAATTAACTTTGGAGCTGGCCTATTCAAGTTGCCGTATGAACTCCGAAGAGATAAACTGAAAACTAGTTTATTCCCCTTGTTGAAGCTAAACCAGAAATAAATTTCATTTCTCAGCAAGAGATTGCGTCTATTCACTCCAATAAGGAAACAAAAGGTTGGGTTCGGTCAGAAAACATTGAAGTTTTAGAGGGGCCAGCGTAGTTTTATGACATGAACTCTATTGAAAATGTATGGGGCACACTTGTTCATAAAATGTACTCCAACAACAGGCAATACAATAGCGTTGCTGAGCAGAATAGCGGCTTGGGACTCCTTAGAAAGTTCAACCCCAAAAACCCTGATAAATAGTACGACCGAAGGGCATTTTTGTACTCATTCAAAATAAGAGAGTTCATACGCATTATTACAAAGTGTTTTTTATTTTTAATTTGCTTTTTGTTTTAATAAAAAAGTTTTATTTCGTAACTAAAAACCACTGCGTTTAATTCCATGATCACCATAAAATTTAAAAAAAATGCACAAAAAACATAAACTTAACTAAATACAATTTTGTTGTTGTTGGTTGTAAAGGATTTTGATTCTCTTTCATTCCTCATATTCGGTTTTTGGATTATGACCCCTTAAGTACATCTGCATCGAAATATAGTGGAGCGTTCCTGCTCTCCGGACGTGGCATAGTGGTTAGAACACGCGACTACCATGCGGGAGATCACAGGTTCAAACCTGGCTCCAGTCATCTTAAAAGAAAAAAAAATTTTCTTTCATTGTCGGCTCCCCTCGAATGTTGTTGACAGCAACTTCGCAGTATTAAGCGTCGATTCAATCGTCAATCAATCGTCAATTCAATCGTGTCTAGTAAGAGCTTGTCAAACAGTGACGTTCGCATTCGTCGATAAACAAGTAGGTGCCGTTAGTTGTGAATCTAAAAATAGAAAGCGTGTTAATTCACAACAACGCGAGAAGCTATCGCATACCTCATTCATGGGGTGCAAAGGGAAATTAAGTTTAAGTAAGATTAAGTTCCTGCTCTCCAGTGTAAAGTGAATCTTGCATCTCAAGCCGACTCACAACCTCCTTCGTGGTTGCACCTGGGCAACGTTGTTTGTAAGATTTTTTTATCATAAATAGCCGCAGATAATTAGCCACGAACCCTGATGGTTGGGCTAGCCACCCGCCTTGAGGTCCTTAACTGGCTATGAAAACGCGACAAAAAAAGTAACAAACGGAACCCCCCAAATGTTGACGACCACCGTAAACGAAATAAGGACCATGATTTCAGGATATGCACTTGGAACGTCCGGACTCTCTATAGAGAAGGTGCCACTATCCGACTGGCGGATGTCCTCAAAAAAATATAAGGCTGACATCAGATATAATGGACATGGACAAGAATGCTCGTGACGTAAAAACTGTGACATCTATTACAGCTGCCATGCCGAAAAGAACGAATTTGTATGTGGATTTGTAGTTGGCGAGAGACTCAGACATCTTGTCGCGCGATTCAATCCTGTTAGTGATCGAAATATTTCTACATCACGCTGATTTGTGCTCATGCCCCGAAGGAAGGTAAAGACGATAAGATTAACAATGCATTTTTCGAGCGCCTAGAGGAAACATGCGACCGCTGCCCTGGCCACGTCATTAAAGCGTTCTGGGATACTTTAATGGACATATAGGAAGGGAAGATGTTCTTGGTCCATCGATTGGAAAATTCAGCCTCCATACCGACACGTCAGACAACGGGTTTAGGCTGGTTAGCGTCGCAGCGGAAAGGAACATGGTAGTGAGTGGAACCAGTTTCCAGCAAAAAGAAATCCACAAGGCAACTTGGCTATCACCCAATTAAAACACCAAAAATCAAATTGATCATGTGGTAATTAATGGCAGGTATGCATCGAGTTGCATGGTCATGGTGCACTCAAGATTGAGCAGAGCCAAAAACGCACGTAACCAAAAACAAAGAAAGCTGGACATCGCGTAGCTGCAAAACCTAGAGATAGCCACTGCCTACTCTAACCAGCTCTCCCAACTTCTAAGACACAACACCTCTACTTCTGATGTTCCCGATACACAGTGGCAACCGCCCCATTTATAGTGCTAGGATATGAGAAACGCGACGCTCAGACGAATCCTGGTACGATGAAGAATGCCGGATAGCATCTGACGAACAGGATGCTGCTTATAGGGCAACGCTACAACCAATTGTAAATCCTGGCAAACCCAGGCAAAGACCCAAGAGAAACAGATCGACACGTACCATCTATTCATCGACTATAAAGCTGCCTTCGACAGCCCGATACGGCAGCCGCTACTCGAAGCCATGGCTGAGTTTCCTATTCCAGCGTATTTGTTACACCATTGCGAAATGACGCCGACTGACACGAAGTCTTCAGTGAAGACTGGCAAGGACCTTACGAAGCTTTTCTATACCAGACGAGGCCTAAGAAAAAGCGACGACCTATCGTTGGACTTCTTCAAAATAGTGATGGAGATGATAATGAGGAAAACTGCAGTAAACACGAGTGCCACGATATTCAACAAAAGCCACATGCTACTCGCGTACGCTGATGCCGTACACATTATCGGTCGAAAACTGCGGGATGTGACTGCAGCCTTCTCAAGTATATAGAAGGAATCAGCGAAAATGGGTCTAATGGTGAATGAGGTTTTCAACGAACAAATAATCTACTCGTTGAGAAAACTGCGTGAACTTTGATAACTATAATTTGGAGATGGTAGATAATTTTATCTACCTAGGCTCTGCCATCAACAAAACAAATAATGTCAGCCTCGAGATACGGAGAAGAATCCTGCTTGCTAATTAATGCTACTACGCACTAAGCAAGCGATTCAATGACAGAGCCCTCTCTCGAAGAACAAAAATCCAGCTATATTAGATACAAGTTCTATTTGTCCTAATGGATGGTTCCGAATCCTGAGTTATGGCACAAGCGGATGAATCGGTTCCGGCAGTATTCGAGAGAAAAATACTCCGTAAAATATATAGGCCCATCATCGTTAACGTTGAGTATCGGGATCGTACGAATCATGAGCTGTACGAGCTTTACACTAACATTGACGTGGTCAGACGCATTAGGGTGCAGCGGTTGCGTTGGCTAGGTCATGTTGTACGCATGGACGAAAATGCTCCAGATCGATAGGTCTTCGACAATGAACTCGATGGACGGTTACTGATAATCTTACAAAAGTTGGTGTGACTAACTATAGAAGAAGCGCAGAAGATCTACGTGGGGTATATAATCCAATAGGATTGAGGTCATATCACAGCCATACTAGCTATGACATGTGCGCACAAATAGGAAAAGTTGCAACTGCAAATAATGTTAAATTTTGTAGAATTGACGTTGCGATATTATTTCACCTTTATTGTAGGTGTTCGTATAAGCAGCTCAATGTTGAGCCAGGGCCATACACTGCATTTAAAATTGTGGGAACGCATTGGAGTGGATTAAGTGTTTTTTTGGCGCTCTATATTGAACTTTGTCTATTTACTGGTATTGTGACTACATGCGCTGTTGATTGAACTTCTTTATATATTCATAGATTTTCCTTTATTGTGAGTCTCTCAATATTGAGCCCGACCATTTGATAGTCTTAACAGGCTCGTGGGAAAACTGAAACATATAATACTTTGTAACCACAGCTCGAACTCAATTTTGAGCTACGCCCTGAAACATGGCATGAAAAAAAAACTATGGTAATATCGAAGAAACAAATGTAAATGCCAAAATACGCATAGTCTTTTCAATAAACTAAAACAATCCTATACCACACTTTCCCAGGATAACAAGATTGTTTGAGGCAAATGCCAAAAAAAAAAGTGTGTTGTGCCACGCACATTGCTCGAGCTCAATGTTGAGCTGCTGTTGTTGTCATGAGACAATTGCAGCCAGGCAACAATAGAAGTAAAAGAACCAAAACACGAGACTCATGAGAAAATCGTAAGAAATTTCAGTTACAATTTACTGTATTTAAAAGCTGAAGGCTCAACATAAAAAACAAATAAACCTAAATTGTTTCCAACTGAACTCAAAGTGTGGGAATGTTGAGAAATTCAGTTTGCCAGGATAATAAAAATACAATGAGTCACACGTTTATACACACAACATACAGACTGATGAATTGTGTGCGCCTGGAGCTGTAGTAGACGTCAGGATAATTGAGCTCAATATTATACTGAACCTACGGGCCGTGAAGAAAGGATCATATGCTACTGTGTGTTTGGTGGTGAGCCTTTCTTTGGTAATGCATGTTGTCAGTTTTGTTGAGCTGTTGAGTCATAATTTAATGCGTGTTAAGGGATGAAATATCCCTGAAGTGTGGGAATATTTTGATGACTTTTTAGGATAATAAATTTGTTATTAAGCAGAGAATAGAGGAGTTGATAAAGGTTTTAGTAAAGAGTCAAGAATAACATTGACCTTTACCTATACAGGCTGCGGTGACAGATAGACGGACAAAAAGGGGGAGTTGGTATACATGGGAATAGTTCTTGTCTGTTTCTGCTCATCTTAGAACTTAACCTGCTCTTGGGGGATAAAAGCGTTAAAATTGCAGATCTGTAGCTCTTTAACTGTAATCGAGGAGACAGACATATGGATACCCCCAAAAAGGAGCAGTTTTGTATGGAAGGTGGGAGTAAATTTTGTGAGATATTGCTTATCTTAGAACTTTACTTGCGCTTAGAGGATAACAACTTGTATACCAAATAACAGCTCTAAAGATACTAACCTACGGCTGTAAACGGTGGGATAGATAGATGAACACCCCCAAAAAAAGGGGGATTGTGTAAGGTAGGTGGGAGTAGTTCTTATCTGTCCTGCTCATCTTTTAACTTAACCTGCGCTTGCTGGTTAAAAACTTTTATAAAAGCATTATCGGTAGCTCTTAAACTGCGGTTGTAATCGAGGGGACAGACAGACGGATACCACAAAGGGGAGCAGTTTTGGGTGGAAGGTGGGAGTAAATCTTGTGAGATATTACTTATCTTATAACTTTACTTGCGCTTAGAAGATAAAAACTTGTATACCAAATAAAAGCTCCTAACCAACGGTGGAATAGATAAATGAAAACCCCCAAAAATAAGGGGGATTTTGTAAGGTAGGTGACAGAAGTTGTATTCCGATCTTGTTCTACTTTAAAACTACCTTCGCTAGCCGAATAGATGCCTGCACGCCAAAGTTCAGCTCGATAGCTCATAAATTACGACTACAATCGCGGCTGCAAATAGACGAACACCCCCAAAACAGGGGAAGTTGGTACGATAGGTGGGAGTAGTTTTTGTCGGTTTTTGTTCATCTCAGAACTTAACCTGCGCTTGGAGGGTAAATGCTTTTAAAAAAGTTTTATCGGTAGCTCTTAAACTGCGGCTGTAATCGAGGGGACAGACAGATGAACGCTCCCAAAACAGGGGAGTTGGTATGGTAGATGGGAATAGTTATTATCCGTTCCTGCTCATCTTATAACTTAACCTGCGCTTGCAGGTTAAAAGCTTTTATATAATATTTCAGATCGGTAGCTTTTAAACTGCGGCTGTTATCGAGGGGACAGACAGACGGACACCCCCAAAAAGATGGAGTTTTTAGGGGAGTTGGGAGCAATTTTTGTCAGATTTTGCTCATATTAGAGTTTAACCTGCGATTAGAGGGGGGAGTAGCTTGTAAACCAAAGTTCCACTCGATAACTTATAAACTGCCGCTGTAAACACGGGTACAGATAGACACACACCCTTAAAAAGGGGGAGTAGGTATAGTAGGTGCGAATAGTTATATTCCGATCTTGCTCAACTTATAAACTTGTATACCAAAGTTCAACTCGATAGCTTTTAACCTAGGGCAGTATTCGCGGAGACAGATAGTCAGACACCCCCCAAAAGGAAAGTTTCTGTGGTAGGTGGGAGTAGTTCTTGCTCATCTTAAAACTTAACCTCCACTTAGACAAAAGAAGCTTGCATACCAAATTTCAGCTTGATAGCCCTTACATTACGTCAGTAATCGCGGGGTCAGCAGACCGACGCCCTCAAAAAGGGGGAGTTGGTATGGTAGGTGGGAGTAACTAGTTCTTGTTTGATCATGGTCATCTAAGACCTTAACTTCCTCTAGGGGACAGGCGGACGGACATATTTAAATCGTTTCAGAATTCGACGCTGATCATTAATCTATATTATTAATGCCACGCCTCCTCATGAACGTTACAAATGGAAGAGAGAAAACACCCTCCGATCCGTGAGCCTGGTAAAGGGTATAATTATATTTTAGAGACAAATATATTATGGGGTATTGTGGGGTTAAGTCTATAGTGGTATAAGTCCATTTTTTGTAAGGAAACACAAATTCAAACAAATTTACCCAAAATGCTCAAAATTGAAAGGCAAATCTGCTTACAGGCTTAAAAGATAAGTACACAGCACATCACATGATTTTGGGACACAATTCTGAGAACTTCATTTGAAAGTAGCCCCAAAAAGAAGAAGTACTGCACCATTCGTTTTGTCAAGTTACATGCCATATCAATTTAATATCGATTTGAAGTTAGTAAGTATTGTATAGGGGAATTTGTCACGTTTAATGCTCTTTTGTTTGACATAACATAAATACTATATGGTGGCGGATGATGGCTGCTACAAAATAAACCTAGTTCAAAATCATTTGATGAATGGAAAGGTGAAACTGTTGCTTACACAGTGCAACATTTCTATGGTCATCGTCTGGTCCCATCACATCGAAAAATTTGTTTATGTATACTCCAATATTTTCAGCACAACACGATGTTTTTATCATTTTTACGGAGTCCATATTTCATAAATCGTTCGGAATTTTTTCTTTTTGTCTTTGGCATAGTTGTAGATCTAATCCAGTGCAAAAAAAGCCTCAAAAGGATATTTTTTCATTATGTTTTCACCATAAAATAACTGTGTTATGTAGGAAAACGTTATATGAACAGATTACAGGAATTGTAATTCTTAATTTTTGTTAATTTGTGTCAGCTAAATCGAACTAGTGGTTCTCGAGTTATGTCAAATAAAAGAGTCTAAAACGTGACAAATTCCCCTATACGATACTTACTAACTTTAAATCGATATTCAATCGAATAATGGCATGTTACTTGACAAAACGTATGATGCAGAACTTCTTCTTTTTGAGGCCACTTTCATGTGCAGTTTTCAGTACTGAGTACCAAATCAATGAGCTGAAAAATGTTGTACTGTTGTATTAACCAGGTTAACAAAAAGTCACTACAATTCAATTTCATCTTCTTGTTGTTATTAATGTGTATATCGTTTCTTACATACCTATCTTTTCTTCCAATTGTCATTTATTTGATATCTCTTTCTTGTAAGATTTATAACCTTAACAAAATTTCGACACATTGTGGGAATCTAAAGTTAATGACCTTAGGAGGGGTCAATGAAACCTTTCATCGTCTTTAGTGTTTCCCTCTAACATTAGCTCCTTTGTCAGCATCCTTATTCCCAACTATACGCAGTGGCTCCTGCTCAACATTCAATGGCCGTTACAATCTAAAAAATATTCCCACACTTTCATACACACACAAAAAAAAGAGATCCTGACACACGTTTAATTATGACTCAACAACTCAACAAAGCAATTGATTACGAAGGCTCAATAGGAAACATATCTAGCATTCCAAAAGGCGTCATTGTTTAACATCATTTTCAGCTCAATTATCTATCATCTGCCTTTATAAGCACAGGACTATATATGTCCGTCCTAGCGTCGATGTCCGTGTACCCACTACTTTACTAACTTGTGGCTCAATAATACGCAAAGTCCTGAGAAAATATTCCCACATATTCCCACACTTTATTATCAATTTTTTTAAACGAGCTAACAATGATAAGTGTTTTCAACCTTTTGTTGAGCCTTAAGGAGCCCAAAAAGGAAAGACAGACATTATTAACTATAACTCTACATTGAAATTGTAACAGAAATTTTCTCATACTTCTGCTATTCAGTTTTATTATCCTGTTGCTGCTGCACAAGACTCAACATTGAGCATGAGCCATGTGCACGTCCCATACACACTTCCATCTCACCCTTAGCATCTTCGCCAGTATTTTCTCACGAGCCTGGGAACGTGTTGCATTTTCTTTTCATTTTTGTGAATTACTTGTAATGCTCTACTCTCCCCCTCATTTTTCTTATCGTCTACTGGTGTTTTCTAGTATTACAGCAGCAGATGATTGACGTCGAGGTTGTCTTCTCTGGTTGTTCCTTAGCAAATTGATCCTTTTTCTGTAGTTTTAAACTCAAAGATGCTGTGTGCGTAGAAAAGTGTGGGAAAATATTTTTGAAAAATTTAAAAATTTTCTTTACAGTACATGTTTTTTGTTGTTGTTACGGATTAAGGTTATTGACACACTTTTTGTCGATTGGTAATTTATTATTTCTGATTGCTGGAGTTGTATTTCTTATGATGGAATATGAAAAGGATTCGTCATGGCTGATTGGAGTCTGGGGTGTATGAAATTTGTATGAAGTATGAAATTTTAATTATGGACTGAAAAGTTATAAAATCTAATAATGTTTGCGTGATCGCATAATCCTAGGGAGTTTATTAAAAAAAACTGCGATTAGTTACAGAAAAGATGTCAAGTCGACTTTATTGTGAAATGAACTTTGTGACGCACAAGTGTCCCAAAAATCATTGTCTATGCCCGGTTAAGAAAACCCCATGTCTATTCAACGTAGTTTTGTAGTTATTGTAGCTAAACCAATCTATTTTTTGCACAAAACACCAGCGGCTATAAACTTTAAATCATTAATAGCTTAGTACGACAAAAAGTTGACTTAAGGCCCTTTTGCAGGATACCGACAAAATATAGTGTTCGCTTTGAAAGGAAAAAAACTTGTTTTAAATCTGGGAGTAGGAAGAAATATATCATTAGATACGACCCAAAACACCTAGAAGGAGCCACTTTAGACCCTAGGTTTATTGATCCCAATTCGATTCATGACTTTAAAGTCGTTTGAGCCATGTCCTTCTGGCTGTCTGTCCGGCTGGTAAACACGTAAACATTCGAAAGACGCAAACAAATGTTTTGAAATTTCGCACGAGTTAATATTTCCCAAAAACTACTAACGGTATTGCAAATGGGCTACATGACCCCGCCCCTTCTGGTACCTCCCATACAAAAACATCATTCCGTTCACTTTAGCAATCGAGTAATAATATCAATACACCCAACGGGATCGTACCTAAATTCTGTTATTAGTAAAGTTAAAGCAGGATAAAGTTGTGGAACAAAAACTGGAAGTCTAGCCACGCCCCGTTCTGGAAACTCCCATACACTTCTGGTACCGCCCACTTTAGAAATCGATTAATATTAGGAATACACACACCCAAAGCAATCTTGACCAAATTATGTATTTAGTAAAGCTAAAGCAGCATAACGTTTTGGAAACAAAATTGGAAGTCTTGCCACGCCCCATCTGGTACCTCCCAAACAAATGTACCTTACCGCCCACTTCAGAGATGGAGTAATACCCAAATCCGCACCCAAATTCTGTATTTTGTTAACCTATAACAGGATAAAGTTTTGGAAGTCTAGCCACGTCCCTTCTGGTACTTCCAATACAAAAGTACCTTTCCGCCCACTTTAGAAATCGAATAATAATATCAGTATACTTGAAAATTTTGTTTTATTAAGGGTGAGGGTATATGTAAGTCCGGCCGTGGCATAGTGGTTAGAACACGCGACTACTATGCGGGAGATCCCGGGTTCAATTCACGCCTCCAATCAAATATATTATTATTTCATTGCAGGTCACCTCGATGTTGTCGACAGCAACTTCGCAGTACAAGTGTCGAGATAATCGGCATGTCTAGTAGAAGCTTCTCAAACAGTGATGTTCGCATTCTTCGATAAACAAGTAGTTGCCGTTTGGTGTGAGTCTAAACTAGAAAGAGTATTGATTCGCAACAACGCTCATGTGTAAGGAAAAATCAAGTTTAAGTTTTTAAGTATATGTAAGCCGAGTTTCCCGACTGAAACTTCCATACTGGTTTCTTATGTATATAAAAATCATATCTTCAAATGTTTTCTCTAAACTTTTCCTAAATAGGAAAACTTTTCCAGGAATTACTTTTCACATAAACAACTTACTTACTTAATTTCCCTTTACACCCCATGAATGAGGTATGGCATAGCTTCTCGCGTTGTTGTGAATTAAGACGCTTTCTATTTCTAGATTCACAACTAACGGCACCTACTTGTTTATCGACGAATGCGAACGTCACTGTTTGAGAAGCTCTTAGCAGACATGCCGATTGACTCGACACTTATACTGCGAAGTTGCTGTCGACACCATTCTAGGGGAGCCGACAATTAAAGAAATTTATTTTTTTTAAGATGACTGGAGCCGGTAGTTGAACCTGTGATCTCCCGCATGGTAGTCGCGTTTTCTAACCACTATGCCACGGCCGGTTCTTTTCACATAAACAACAACTTAACAAAACTTGTGTATCTTTGCATCCCATGTATGAAATATGGCAGAGGTTCTCGCATTTGTAAAATTTTCACGATTCTCAATTTAGACTCACACAACGGAACCTACAGTTTAACGAAAAATACGAACGTCAGCTGTTTGAGTAGCTTTTACTAGACATATTTATTGACTCAGCTTATCAGAAGCTGGTGTATTCAACAACGAGGCAGTGATTGAACCCACATCACATGCAGAATAGTCTTAGCTACTTAAAAGTTCCTGTCTACAACAACGAGTGACCGCCGCGACTAACACCCATGTTAGTTTTACCCATAATTCAACGGGTAACCACACATACCAAATTCCTATAGAAATGATGTGAAAACCCTTCTCAACTATTTCCCATACACCTTAACCCCTTTGCACTAAATAAGTTTCACATTGCTGCTTTTAGAAATCTTTCAAGCCTTAATGTTTTAGTAATCTCCTACAAAAGATTCTCATTCAAATCCTTGCCTTCTCTTCAAGCCTTTAATTAACTACAACACTACAGAGAAATTCCCACACTTTTTCATTCAAATCCCCACAAGATTTAGCTACGAATTCCATCCCCCTCCACGGATATCGACATTCAAATAACATCAACAAGTGCTGCTTCATCCCCCCAATTAAGATTGTTTTTCAAAATTTCTCAAATCTTTTCTTTATTGCTTAAACTTTCTTTAGTGCGTCTCATTGCCTCTTCATCCACAACTTTTCATTCTCACTTGTTATCATTTTGTTATACAAATACTAGAGTACACGTTGTTATAGTCATAGTGCCACTGAAATCTGTCACTTAAGATTGATACTAATAGCCTTGGCAGGGGGGAGGTTTTGTAAATGCCACCACTTGTAGTTTACATTTCAGTATTCGAAGGCTACAACTTGTTGTTTTCTTTTGAGGGGGGGGAATAAAGATTTGAGATTTAAAGATTTTGTTGAGGGGATTAAAAGAAACTTTGAAGGGGTTTGAATGTTTCATGGGAATTTAGGAAAAGTAGTATTAAGAAAAATATTTATACAGTTGATGAAACAAAATGTAAGAAATAAGGAAAAACTTAAAATTGTCTCATTGTGTTTAATATGAAATTTGATACGAGATTCTTAGATCATAAGGACAACTGAAAATAACTTATCAATCGGATTACCAATGTTACAAATACCAACGCAGTAGTTGGCAATTTTTCTATATGAAAAGTTTTCGTAAACAATGAAATTCTGTACAACAAATTGTCAGGACATCTTAACAAACATATATAAAATCTTTTCAAGTACAAGTTTACCTTTTCCACAATTAGCCTTTAATTTATAAGAAACATTGACCCAGACCTACATTTTAATAGGAAGTCATTGCTTAACAACTGTCACGAAGGAAAAGCATAAAACACAAACTTTTGTACAAGAAACATAATATTCTTTGATGGTTAGAACACGGTACTATGTATCATGCGGTAGACCAGGGTTCGATTCTTGTCTCAGTCATCTACATTTCTATCTTTGGCGAGTGTCTAGTTAAAGCTCCTCGAAAAACTGATGTTTGGATCTGTCGTAACCTGTAGGTGCCGTTGTGTGAGTCTCAAAATAGAAGCTTATTAACTTATAATATCTCATTCATTGAATTTAAAGGTACCGAGTTAATTGTGTTTAACTGTAAGTAATCGTTTCTATCGACAAAAATCCGGTGAAGATCTTATTCTTCGAAGAATGTTATCTCTTTTTAAAACCTCATTATTCTTCTTATATGACAGCAAAAACTTAAATTCAGCCATCAGTAGCCGCACGTGGAAAATAATTCTAAGCTTAGATAACAGCTTCTTCACCTGGTCCATCCAACGAAGCTTTAGTCGCCTGCTCCTGCGCCGCCCATGGAGTTTATTGCCAAAGACTTTTCGAGCCGGAACATTTTCATCCATTCGTACAACTTGTCCAAGCCAGAGCATTAGGTCCAATTGAGCGCGCTTGACTACGTCGATGTCGTTATACAGCTCATGGTTCATTTGACGACGATACTCACCGTAAACGATAATGGGTCCAAATATTTTTCTCTCAAAGACTCGCAGAATAGATTGTCATTACAAAGGATTCTATGCTGTAGAGCAAGACAAGCAGAATCAGTATCTAGTACAGTTTTGATGTTTGTTCATCGAGAGAGGGCTTTATGATTAAATCGCTTGCTATGCGCATAGTAGCAGTGGTTTGCGATTAGTACTCGTCTCTTGATTCATCTCTTACTCAAAATCATCTACAATTTCAAATTTATGCTTCTCAACGTCCACGCAGCGTCAAAAATTAGTAGACTCTTTGTTCGTTTAAACAAATAACATGGTTTTTTCCTTATTTATCACCAGACCGGAAATGTCCGCCGACTGCTTCTCAATGTTCGAAAAGCCACAGTAATATCTCGCAAACCACGGCCAATGATATGCATATCATCGACATACGCCAGCAGCATGTGACTTCTGTTACTGCAGCCTTAATCGCATGATCATATCGCTCATTTGGCGCAAGACCGGCATTACTAAAAAAAATTATTTCGAGATAAATGCAATTAAAGTTTTCAACTAAATTCCGCTTTGAGGATATAAGCTTGTGTTCGGGGCCAGACGGTTACTTTTAAAAACAGCTGAAATTTCGATTCTGATCATTCATATATACATATATATGGTCATACCTATCACGCCTCCTTATGGGAAAGGATATAACAATGTTTTATGAAATTTGTTGGTAAATTTCTTCTTTACCAAAATGGTTTATGAGAACTATTTCAATAAAGAAGTTAGTATATGATATGATATGACAGAAAAGTTTGTCTATATTTACGTTTGTAATAGCACAGTCTCTGGTAGTATTGGTTAACAAAAGTTTGTCTGTGATAACATTAGCAGTGGGAAATATTGTTAATTTGAACGTTTTCCATAGAAAATATTGTACTATGAAAGCTTTGCTTGTGAAAAAGGTAGTATGTGACTGTTTTCCTATTATACAAAAATGGATAAGTTTGCTCAAAGCCGCTTTTAGTACAAACAAATTGTCTATGACAACTTTGACCATTAAAAATAACATTTTCTAAAGAAAAGTTTTTCTATTTAAATTGTTTCTTTAAAGAAGTTTAGTAACTTTTGTAATTAAAAAGTCTACTACAGAATATCCTATAACTTTCGTGATGACAACAAATATAGAGAAAAGCAAAAATGGGGTTGTTCCAAAAACAAAATGATGCAATATTCGACCGGTGTGTATAGTTCTTGATTGTTTTGTATAACTTTTTAACTTCAGATTTGTAATGGTGGTGAAAAAGTCACAGCAAAGTGTGCTGATGATCGAAATAGCTAACCGCCCTGCCCACTGTCACACAATTTATTTCAAATAACTCTTATAAAGTACGTAAACTCTATTAGCAATTAGAAAAATAATCTTAAACCGAACGGTGAAAACAAATCCAATTTTCCCTATAGAAAATATCGATCTATAGAAAACTTTGTCTTTTAATACCTTTCCTACAGATAAGATAGTCTGTGACTCTTTTCCTATACAAAATGAGAAACATCATGGCTACTTTTAGTGTAGAAAACATAGTCTATGACAAATTTGCAAAAAAAAAAAATTAGGATAGGACAATTTTTACTGAAGAAAACATCTTTTATTTAAATTTTTACTACAGACTTGTTTTTCAGTGAAATATTCTCATATGAAAAAAATCGCTAATGGCAAATATTCCTAATTTTTCTATGTCAAATTTTTTCACCTCCTACAATTTTTCTTATAGAAAATAATTGTCTTCGGTAATTGAATGAAAGATCTGTCACAAAACTAGCTATACTTAATCTGTGATGACTCATCCCATAAAAAAGTTGGTCTATTACCACATCTCTCATACAGAAGTTTTTCTTTGAAAACTTTTCACATAGAAGAGTTTGCCTATAAGATCTTTTAATATAGAAAAGATTGTCTTTGGTAACTTTTTCTTATATAATAACTTTTTCTTATATGGTAACTTTTGCAAAAGAATAATCTATAGCAGTATTTTCTATAGAAAAGTTAATCACAAACATTCCTATAGAAAATATCATGAACAACACCAAAATTTTATATATGAAAACTTTTACTTTAGAATAGATAGTCTGCCACTTTATTTAAAGGCTTGTGTGACTAACTGATCACTCACCAGCCCAAACGGCTAAGGGTAGAACCGTGAAATTTAGAATGAAGGATTCTTTTATGACGTAGGCGCGCACTAAGAAGGGATTTTTGGAAATTCGGACTGAAAGGGGGTAAAATGGGCGTGGCACCACCCCATACAACTGGAATTTTAAAATGACTGTATCTTTTGAACCAATATAGGTACGAAGTCGAGATTTGGTACCTATATCGGTCGTATAAGAAAAAATACTTTGTTTGTGGAAACTGGGCGGTGCTACACCCCTTTTTTAAATAGTAATATTGGCCAAATAAACGGACCGATTGAAATTGAATTCTCTATGTTTGATACTGTCCATAGGGCCTATAAAATAGGCTACATGAAAACATAATTAGACAAAGGGGCGTGGAACCGCCCACACAAACCGAAATTTCAATCGGTCTTATCTCAAGAGCCATTAGAGGTATGAAGATGAGATTTGCTACATATGTTACTGATATAAAGAGGATTACGCCTCGCTGGAAAATGGGCGGTGCCACGCCCCTTTTAAAAAATCGTTATCTGGGCGAAATAAATGGACCCATTGCAATGAAATTTTCACTGTGTAGTACTATTCGTAGGGTCTCTATCATAGGCTATATGAAAACATACATAGACAAAGGGGCGTGGCACCGCCCTCACGAACCAAAATTTCAATCGGTCATATTTCGCGAGCCATTAAAGGTATGAAGATGAGATTTGCTATATATGTTAATGGTACATGGGGGATTACGTCTCACTGGGAAATGGGCAGCGTCAAGCCCCTTTTTATGAGTTAAAAACTTCCAATAAGGGATAAAAGTTGTATCATCACCTAAACCAATCGGCTAATGGTTCAATCGCAAAAATTAATATGGAAATGATTACTATCAAATTGGATTGAAGTATTTTTCTAAATACGATGTTTTTGGGTAAAAAAAAATACAAATTATAATATCGCCCAGACCAAACGGCTAATGATGTAATCATGATAAGTTATATAGGCTTGCTCCCTATGGAATTAGAACGAAGTAAGGATGGTTTTCGAAATTCTAACCTTTAAGGGGAAAAAGGACTGAAAAGGGATAGAACTGGTAATAAACGGCTAAAGGTAAAGTCTCAAAAATTTAAGTGAATATTTTAGTTGTGCGATATGAAGTTATTCTTCAAAATTCATTCTTTAGTTGTAAAAATACCGAAAAATGGATAAAGCTGGTACTATCGCCCAGAGCTACGTATATGGGCATGCTTCTTATAGGATTAGAAGGGATACCAGTCCATTTGAGTTGTGCGATACGAATGTATCTTTTGAAACTCGTACTTTTAGGGATAAAAAGGGACTAAGGTGGTACAAGCTCAAAGACCAATGAGATAAACCTACAATCTTATAAATGGGTAGTCTTATAAAGCATTCGTCTTATAAAGCGTTTGGATTTTGACTGTGTTGCTAAAATTCATAGGAATGTTCATTGTAAGTACAGGTGAAGTAACGCGAGCCGGGAAAGCTAGTTATCTATAAAAATTTTAAAAAGTTACCTATGACAACTTGTCCTAAAGAAAATTTCCTTCGAGATATAAAAATCATTTAATAAAGTTTGTCTATGCCAGCTGATGCCTCTATCCAACTGGCGGATGTCCTCGACAAATACAAGGCTGACATCACCGCCATACAGGAAATGAGATGGACGGGACAGGGATGCACACGACGAAAGAACTGTGACATCTTCTACAGCTGCCATGCAGAAAGACACGAATTTGGATGTGGTTTCATAGTCGGCAAGAGACTTCGACACCTGATCTCGCGGTTTAACCCTGTAAGTGACCGAATAGCCACTATTCGCATCCCGGCGAATTATTTTTACATCACGCTGATTTGTGTACACGCCCCGACGGAAGATAAAGACGATGAGATTAAAGATGCATTTTACGAGCGCCTAGAGGAAACATACGACCGCTGCCCTGGCCACGACATTAAAATTGTTCTAGGAGACTTTAATGCAAAAATAGGAAGGGAAGATGTTCTTGGTCCATCGATCGGCAAATTCAGCCTGCATACCGACACGTCAGACAACGGGTTTAGGCTGGTTAGCTTCGCAGCGGGAAGGAACATGGTAGTGAGTGGAACCAGATTCCAGCACAAAGATATCCACAAGGCAACTTGGCTATCCCCCGATCAAAACACCAAAAATCAAATTGATCATGTAGTAATCGATGGCAGACATGCATCTAGTGTCATGGACGTGCGTGTGATTCGTGGTGCTAATATTGGCTCGGATCATTACCTGGTTGCAGCCAAGGTGCGCACAAGATTGAGCAGAGCGAAAAACGCACGTAACCAAACACAAAGAAAGCTGGACATCGCGAAGCTGCAAACCCCAGAGATAGCTACTGCCTACTCCAACCAGCTCTCCCAACTTCTACGACACAACGCCTCTACTTCTGACGTTCCCGATACACAGTGGCAGCATATTGCGCATTCCATGGCAACCGCCGCAACAACCGTGCTAGGATATGAAAAGCGGAGCTCAGACGAATCCTGGTACGATGAAGAATGTCGCATAGCGTCTGAGGAACTGGATGCTGCTTATAGGGCAACGCTACAGCCAATTGCAACCCGTGCTGTTAGGGAACGGCATAAGGAGAAAGCAAAACGGGCGAGACAGCTATTTAGGCGAAAAAAACGTCAGATGAAGGAACGGGAGAACGAGGATATAGAGCGATACAGGGATAGAGGTGAGGCCCGAAAATTTTACCAGAAAATAAGAACAAATGGATACGGTAATGGCCTCCCCACCTGTAAGGACAGTGATGGAAATCTGGTCACGGATACGCAGAGTGTGCTGCACATATGGAGAGAACACTTCCAGCAACTGCTGGTTCCAAAAGGCAGCGCACGTGAAGTTATCACGCCAATTGTCGACGACGGCTTAGATTGCCCACCACCAAGTCAAGCCGAGGTAAGAAGAGCAATATCGCGGCTGAAAAACAACAAAGCAGCCGGTGCCGACGGTCTGCCCGCAGAGCTCTTCAAGTCCGGTGGCGAGGAGCTGATAACGAGCATGCACCAGCTCCTGCGCACGGTTTGGCTTAAAGAGTGCATGCCCGACGATTGGAATGTAAGCGTATTATGTCCTGTGCTGAAAAAAGGTGATCCAAGTGTGTGCTCCAACTACCGCGGGATCAGCCTTATACCCATCGCATATAAGGTCCTGTCGAGTGTGCTATGTGAAAGACTAAAGCCAGTGTTATCCAACCTGATCGGGCCTTATCAGTGTGGCTTTAGACCCGGAAAATCAACAACTGACCAGATTTTCACACTTCGGCAAATCCTGGAAAAGACCCAAGAGAAACAGATCGACACGTACCATCTTTTTGTCGACTATAAAGCTGCCTTCGACAGCCCGATACGGCAGAAATTACTCGATGCCATGGCTGAGTTTGGTATTTCAGCGAAGCTGATACGTCTTTGCGGAATGACGCTGACTGACACGAAGTCTTCAGTGAAGATTGGCAAGGACCTTACGGAGTCATTCTATACCAGACGAGGCCTAAAACAAGGCGACGGCCTATCGTGCGATCTCTTCAACATTGTGATGGAGATGATAATGAGAAAAGCTGCAGTAAACACGAGTGGCACTATATTCAACAAAAGCCACATGCTACTCGCGTACGCTCGAAAACTGCGGGATGTGACTGCAGCCTTCTCAGGTATACAGAAGGAATCAGCGAAAATGGGCCTAACGGTGAACGAGGACAAAACGAAGTTATTAGTTTCAACGAACAAAGAATCTACTCGTTTGGGAAACTGCGTGAACGTTGACAACTATAATTTCGAGGTGGTAGATAATTTTATCAACAAAGAAAATAATGTCAGCCTAGAAATCCGGAGAAGAATCCTGCTTGCAAATAAATGCTACTACGGACTAAGCAAGCGATTCAATGACAGAGCCCTCTCTCGACGAACAAAACTCCAGCTATACCAGATACTGGTTCTACCTGTCTTAATGTATGGCTCAGAATCCTGGGTTATGACACAAGCGGATGAATCGGTTCTGGCGGTATTCGAGAGAAAAATACTCCGTAAAATATATGGGCCCATCATCGTTAACGGAGAGTATCGGCGTCGTATGAATCATGAGCTGTACGAGCTGTACACTGACATTGACGTGGTCAAACGCATTAAGGTGCAACGGCTGCGCTGGCTAGGTCATGTTGTACGCATGGATGAAAATGCTCCAGCTCGAAAAGTCTTCGACAATGAACTCGATGGACGGCGCAGAAGAGGGCGACCAAAACTCCGTTGGAAGGACCAGGTTACTGAGAACCTTACAGAACTCGGTGTGACTAACTGGAGAAGAAGCGCAGAAGATCGAGGCGCTTATAATATTTTTCTACGTGCGGTATATAATCCACTGGGATTGCATAGAAGTACCAGCTAAGTAAGTAGTATGCCAGCTGATGCATCTCTGATAGTTGTTTCCCATTGACAATTTTTTGTGGTAATTTTATAAATATAAAACACGGTCTGTGACAATACTAGCTATAGCAACGTTGGTCTATGAAAAATTTTCTATAGAAAAGCTCGACGAACGACAAATGTCCTTATGGAAATGCTTGCTTATGACTAAATTTCCTTTAGTAGTTTTTTTTTTAAATAGAAAATAGGGTCTGTCAGAATACTGAATATGGAAACGTTGGTCTGTGATAAAATTATGCATAAAATCCCGCCTTATGACAAATGTCCTTATGGAAATGCTCTACTATGACAAATTTTCTTTTGGGAAAATTCGTTTACAACAGCTTTTGTTAGACAACTGATCACCTGTAACAATTCGTTGGTGTGTGAAACCTTAGCATAATGAAATATTTATATAAGACAAGTATGACAACCATGACAACTTTTTATATAGAAAAATTCTATATGAAAAGTTTTGTGTTAAGAATATTTTCTAAAGGCAACACGAATCGTTGCCGAAGTTCTTTGTCTATAAAAATGATTTAGTCCTTGAATAGTTTGTGCATATAAATCCGCTGTAGATAACTTCGTTTGTGACAACTTCTCCAACAGGAATATAAGAAATGTTATGTCAAGAAATTGATCGTATAAATTTTAAATATCTGTTCTATATCTTTTCTTCATAAATTATGTCGCATTAGAGCTGTAGGAGGAATCATGACCCAAGTAATTGATTATGAAATAATTGATTCCTCTTCGCAAAATGTGCTTAATAAGTCTAACATATGATCAATCATTTCAAATTGTTCTATACATTTCCATATAAGAGGTTTGTTTTCGGGAAACCAACCGAACAAATTATCATAAAACCAATTTTGTGTATCTTTGCATAACAAAAAAAACTGTTCATACAAAAGATGCTGCTTCAACAAACGAAAGAGCAATCAAGCAATCTTTTCAACAACAAACGCTACTGGAGACCGAATTTCAGTGTGTATAGGTATAAGGTATAACATAAGAATAAAACATACACAAAGACCACATTTATTCTTAGCTCACTCGAAAAGTATGCTAAACACGAGCCCCACACGCAACCCACGCAATTTAAATTTGTTGCTCCAGCACAAACCTTTTTTTGTCGTTAAACAATAAAATAAAAAAAAAACAACTCTAAAAATACAACAACCTCAACGTTTTATAGTCAATCTATAATAAAGCAACCAACAACATTTTTGAAAAGACCCTTGAAAAGGTCTTAGGTATAAAATAATACTGACCTGTACCAAGTTGAGAACCAATACGAGTTGTATGTATGTTCAATCCAAACGAAAAATCCCTCCATGTTGTAGGAATTGTATAACTAAAACTACCTGTGGTTTGTTGTTTCCCAAAATTCATTATTTGCTCTCTCTTTCCGTCTTGAAGTTTTATGCTGGAGAAACATAATCAACCCCCAAGAAACCATTTGTGATGGCCTTAGAACATTTCAAATACATTGCAGCGAGGGGAGAACACTTTCGAAAATTCTGTATAAATATGGAGAATATTTACTTAGGAAGTCAGTTCAACACACAACTCCAAAGTGTCTACAACTCATAGAGAGGAAGAGAAGCCGCAGCAGAAGATGAAGAAACCACAGTCAAAGCCGTAAAGACTTCATCCAGAACGACAACGTCAGAAGAAAACAACTCGAAAAGGTTTTCCTAAGCCAGTGCAGTGAATCATTAGCTGCCCTGCTAAGAAACCTGGGAGTTTGCTGAGCAATTGTCAACATGGTTCAACAATTCATCTATGTCATTGGTTCAACTCTAACCACTCGTCGTGTACCATTATGGTTTGGCCTTAGCAGTTCATCATTATTAAGGCACATGCCTTAAGTTTGTGGGCTTGTTTTGGTGATCCTCAGTGGCCTCACTACAAGCGTGGTGGTCGAAAGCTTTAATACAATTGTTACTTTAGTTCTAACCGACAAGTGCAATTTCAATGTAACTCAACTGTGATATCAACTTTGTAGTTTTAGTATCAAATGACTTCCAAGTTTAGTATCGATAATTTCTTTAGTTTTAATATCAGTACAAAATCATTGTCTTCCGGTTTGTTTGTTTTGCTTTTGAGAAAAAAAGGAAAAATATGTTTGTTTACGATAACAACAAAATATTTTCCTACTTCTTGAAAAATTATAGTTTGTAATAAAATTTAAATGTAAGAGTATATAAGTAATATAAAAAAATACAAAATATAAATACAAAAATATATTTTGTATAAAAAAAAACAAAAAAATTTCTAAGTCTTGTTTCTTGGTAGTGGGGGGAAAGGGTTGAAGAACAAAAAAAATCGTGCGAAAAATATAACAAAAAATAAAATCTGATTGGGAATACTCAGAACATGCTGCGTGGCAGTAAAAAATTACATGATGTTTGATAATTAATTCTAAATATTTCAAACATGTTTAATTCAATAGATGCATTATTTTGATGTATGGAACAGTATTGGGGACCGGCCGTGGCATAGTGATTAGAACACGCGACTACCATGCAGGAGATCCCGGGCTCGATTCCAGTCATCTACATTTTTCTTTCATTGCAAACCCCCTCGATGTTGTCGATAGCAACTTCGCAGTATAAGTGTCGAGTTAATCGGTATGTCTAGTAAGAGCTTCTCAAACAGTGACGTTCGCATTCGTCTACAAACATGTAGGAGCCGTTTGATGTGAATCTAAAATAGAAGGAGTGTTACTTCACAACAACGAGAGAAGCTATTCTATACCTCATTCATGGAGTGTAAAGGGAAATTATGTTTAAGTTGAAGTCATATC
The DNA here is from genome assembly GCA_964034835.1 of Muscina levida. Taxonomy (NCBI): domain Eukaryota; kingdom Metazoa; phylum Arthropoda; class Insecta; order Diptera; family Muscidae; genus Muscina; species Muscina levida. The sequence goes on along the minus strand of OZ035883.1, from coordinate 144,689,472 downwards.
TCACGAGCCATTAGAGGTATAAAGACGAAATATGTTACATATGTTGCTGGTACAATAAGGATTGCGTCTCGCTGGGAAATGGGTGGTGCCACGCCTTTTTTTTGGAAAAAAACAGATATGTCGGCGAAATAAATGGACCAACTAAACTAAAATGGTATTTTCCGTAGGGCCTCTATCATAGACTACAAGGAAACATAAGTAGACAAGGGGTGTAAAACAGCCCACAAAAACCAAAATTTCAATAAGTCATATTTCACGAGTCATTTAAGTTATGAAGATGGAATATGCATAAGGCTCGTATCTGTACTGTTTTTCGCAGTACAGTACTGTTTTTCGACATCAAAAACTGCGTACTGCTTTTCTCCCTCAAAGTACTGTTTTTCGATACTTAATAGGAATATAAACGGCGAACAGCGAAATCATGCAATAACATTGTTTAATTCACAAATAAGTTCGAAGAAACACTAAAAATGTGTCAAGAGGATCCCGAGCTATAGTAGCAGAAAACAAAAACTTATTGACAATGGATACAATTCGATTGAGATGGCTGGTTAACGCACTTATTTTTTCGGTAATTTTGTCTGCTTTGATTTGGATGCTTTTATACTAATGGAATGAAGTCGAAGCCGTTATGAAAAAGTTAAGGGAAAAGAATTTGTACTATGCCAATGAAAATGCGGTATATTTGCACACCCAATTTACATATATCAAAAACGAGCGACAAAAGTATGCAATGTATAGAAGGCAATGTTTCGAATGTGGATCGGTGAGTGGAGATTTTTATTCGTCTCAATAACGCTGATTGCGAATTCAAAAAAATGGCCACGATCGTTGAATATATTTTATGTTTGTTTGGAGCGAATCTTCTCTGCAGTGAACAAAACTTGAACGTCAGCCTATACCCGATAAGATGTGCAAACAATGATGGCGATTCTGACCAAATGTAATATGAAGTACAAATGCGTTGATTTCTACAATTACCTTAAAACGAAGCCGGTATTGCTTATTCAAGTTGCTTCAAAAGGCAAATACAAAACAACCACAAAAGTTGATTCTGGATTGTTATTTTTTTTTACATATTGAATAAAATATATATGCTATGTAAATATGTACTGCGAAAAGTACTGTTTCTCCAAATCGATGTACTGCTTTTTGAAAAAATTTCAGTGAAATGTACTGTTTTTGTCCAAAAAAAATATACGAGCGTTAAATATGCATCATATATAAATGGTACATGGGGGATAACGTCTCGACCTGTTTGAAAAACTTTTTATGTCGTTCATGTTAATATACCGAATTCAAAATCTAAAATTTAAAATTTCTTGACTAAATGATTGGGTAAAATGGCTGTAGATTAGACTGGTCGCAATTTTTTTTTGAAACTTAATTGTGTGCACTGCTTAAAATATGAGGTTTGGTGTAAGAAATCATTATCTAATTTTTCAGCTCAAAGTCGGTCTCATAGACCGAAAATCAAAAATCTGGCTTCGTTACTATCTTCCGCAGAGAAAGTACTTTAAGTATGACAAATTTCAGCTTCCTATGTCATCAGATGGCTTCAGAAAGTTGCGGAAAGTATAGGACATACATACTAACATCCGGACATACTAAGAAATTATCTTATATATGGAAATGAATTGTTGTTCGTTGGTAAGGCCTCACTTGAGAACGCATGGACCGATTCGACTAATTTTTTGTCACAATGTTCGTAATAGGCCGAGAATGGTTTTTATATAAAAAAAATTGGCCACGCCCATTCCTACGTCCACTTTTTAAATATATCTAAAATTCCAATAAAACGCTCTAAAAATTTATTTTCTTTACAGATTTAGCTCTATAATGTTCTATATTGAAAATATAATAGGTTATATATTTTGTAAAGTTTTTATTTAATGGGCGAAGTGGTTGTTTTAAGCGAGAGTGATACAATTTGGTACACAGATAGTACACGACACTTCAGGTTCAAATTTGCAGACGAAATTTTTATTTTCGATAAGTGGGCGGTGGACTCGTAGCAAACCTATATTTAAGTCCTAGAGAGATAAAATTTGATATCACGATAGTACTCTCCAATACAATTATGAATATACAAACGAAATGTTAGCTCAAGGATGAAGATCTAGAATCACTGTCTTCCTCTCTCTTTCATAATAAACATTTCCCATTAATCGTACCCCCAACACACTCGCTCAGACAAAATTTTAATTTTCGATCAGTGGGCAAAACTGAAAATGAAATTTTAAATATTTTCAATCAGTGGACGCATATTTCTATTTCGCGAACAGTTGAAATGACAGCAGCGGAATTGAAAAGTCTTCGGAGCATTTGCTTATTTTTGACTGTCGTATATGTTCCTTATTGGGTCCGATTTGAGAATGATATACACTGGAGAGCGGAAAATTATACCCTCCACTGTATTTCGATGCAGATGTACTTAAGAGGTCATAATTCAAAAACCGAATATGAGGAATGAAAGAGAATCAAACACAACACTTTTACATCCATAAACAACAAAATTTTATTATTTATGAGTTTGGCATTTTTAACATTTTTATTAAAAAAAAAACGCAAATTTAAAATAAAAAAAAACACTTTGTAATATAATAATAATAATAAGCTACTATTACTGCCGATCTTAGCTCTACAATGCTATTGTATTGCCTGTTGTTGGAGTACATTTTATGAACAAGTATGCCCCCCCCTTAATAGGGTTCATGTCATGGAAACACGTTGGCCCCTCTAAAACTTCAACGTTTTCTGACCGAACACAATCTTTTGCTGAGAAATGTAATTTATCTCCCCGTTTCGCTTTAAAAAGAGCAATAAATGTATTTACAGTTTGCCTCTCTGGAGTTCATACTCTTCGGGTTCATACTCTGCGACAGCCTGAAAAGGCCAGCCCAAAATTTTATTTTATTTATTTTCGCGAAATATCCGTCCATTGATTGAAAATATTCCAAAATTCAATCTCAGTTTTTCCCACTGATCGAAAATAAAAATTTCGTCTGAGTGAGTGTATTGGGAGTACGATTAATGGGAAATGTTTATTATGTAAGAGAGAGGAAGACAGTGATTCTAGATCTTCGTCTTTGGGTTAACATTTCGTGTGCATATTCATAATTGTATTGGAGAGTTCTATCGTGATATAAAATTTTATCTCTCTAGGACTTAAATATAGGTTTTCCACGAGCCTACCGCCTACTTATCGAAAATAATAATTTCGTCTCGCCCATTTAATCAAAAATTTACAAAATATATAACCTATTATATTTTCAATATAGAACATTATAGAGCTAAATCTGTAAAGAAATTAAATTTTAGAGCGTTTTATTGGAATTTTAGATATATTAAAAAAGTGGGCGTGGCCAAATTTTTTTATATAAAAAATTAGTCGAATCAGTCCATGCGTTCTCTATGTGATGGCCTTACCAACGAACAACAATTAATTTTTTTAATTTTTATATATTCTTTCCGCAACTTTCTGAAGCCATCTGATGACATAGGAAGCTGAAATTTGTTATACTTAAAGTACTTTCTCTGCGCAAGATCGTAACGGAGCCAGATTTTGATTTTCGGTCTATGGGACCGGCTTTTCAACTAGTATAACTAAAAAGATCTGATTAAATAGATGTTTTTATAATATGGAGAACTTTGGGCTCCACTCGGCACGACTAGGCACCGTCGGATTGAGCTGAAAAATTGGGACATGATTTCTTACACCAAACCTCATATTTTAAGAAGCGCACACAATTAAATTTCAAAAAAAAAATTGCGACCAGTCTAATGTACATAATAATCGATTAAAAATTGAATGAGTTATAACAGATTTTTCGATTTTTTTTGTTTCTACCCAAAAAAAATTAAAATTTTGTATTTTTAAAAATCATGACAAATTTGAAAATTTATTTATAGTTTAATTTATAGTTTTGCCTCCTATTACAATATTAATTAACTGACCAGATTTAATTAATCGGCAGGTTTCAATTTGGAAGTTAAGGGAGAAATATTAATTTTCCAAAAATAGGTCATTTTGTATGGGAGGTACCAGAAGGGGTGATCCTATATAGTGCAAATTCATTTCTGATTCATATTTTCATAACCGTAAAACTTACGCATAGTTTGACTGAATTCAGTGTACTTACAAAAAATATATGTATGTAAGACTATTGGTGTGAGTTCGGTCATTAGTATGGGAGGTACCAGAAGGGGTATGGCAACGGTTTCGGTTTTTTTAGGGTTTGTCAACTTTTGCAAGATAAATAAGCTGACCAAATTTAAATATCCTCCGGTAGTCTGTTTGGCAGCTATCGAAGATATATTAATTATCCAAAAATAGGTAATTTTGTATGTGAGGTACCAGAAGGGATGGGGCTATTCCGCCCATTTCCAATCCCATAAGTTCGTTATGAAAAATATTAATACTGATAAATTTTCATAACGATCCGTTAAGGTTTGCTCGAGTTACACTTTCACAAACATAATAATAAATGTTATTTCTGTATGGAAATCGCGATTGTTGTAAATTTAGTTATCTCAGTAAATTGTTGACAAAATCAAAAGTTGAGCACAGATTTCAATGAAATAAAGCTCATTTGATTCAAACTATATTAAACTAAATGTTTTAAAGCCAACACTGTGATTTTTGTTGCATTATTTTTTTTATGAATTTTTAAAATACAAAATTTTTTTTTTTGTAAAGTTTTTTTTTTATTTTTAAACCACAGCGATATCTCTGAAACTACTAGACCAAATTAAAAACAACGTAGGCACGGATTAAAGATAATTTTGTTGACGAGTTTAAGTTTTTTTTTTTAATTGATTATGGTGAACCGTTTTCAAGTTATTTAAATATTTGTAGTGGAAGTGCCTTAGTTTTGGACATAACGGTATATCGCGAAAAGTCGAGCTGATACAGAAAAGATTTGGATTCAGCGTTCAGCGATCACAGCGATATCTCTGAAACTACTAGACCAAATTAAAAACAACGTAGGCACGGATTAAAGATAATTTTGTTGACGAGTTTAAGTTTTTTTTTTTTAATTGATTATGGTGAACCGTTTTCAAGTTATTTAAATATTTGTAGTGGAAGTGCCTTAGTTTTGGACATAACGGTATATCGCGAAAAGTCGAGCTGATACAGAAAAGATTTGGATTCAGCGTCCCAAATAACCTTTAAACCAATATTCAGTTCTTAAACAACAAATACCTTGTTCCCTTGTGTAATGAATTAAGGGATATAAGTAGAAACAATTTTTAAACAGATATAAAGTTCAGTTCATCAAATCTTTATAAAACAGTTTTCTTTTGTTTTATACTTCAGTTGTGTAAAAAGTTTATAAATATTAAATTGAGTAATGCAAATAATATTAAAAATTACTTTTACTTGTATTGTGCGAGTACAGTCTGAGTTGTAATTTGTAGCAGCAAGTTTGTGTCTTAAGTCTTTAGTTTTATAACTGTAAAGTGAAGTAAATGTATAAGTATTAAAATGAGTAATGCAAATCTTAATAAAAATTACTTAAACTTGTATTGTGCGAGTACAGTCTGAGTTGTGTTAACATGCAGCAAATGTGTCGTTAAGCGCAGCGCTTTTCTAGGAAAACCAATGAAGAAACAAAAGGACTTTCTCAAGTACCTGGTATAGATTTAACAAGCAAATACTACAGCGATATTTTTGGCGGAAATTTGTTTAGAGAAACTAAGAATATCTGGTGGCAGATGTATGACAAACAAATATATGCCGATTCTTAAGTAATTAGCAAGAATATGCCAAACATACCGAGAACAGTCATTAGGAAAAACCCAAATGCAGAAATGGGAAATTCATGGCAAAATTAAACATTTGCTGCCAAGGTCTGTGCTAAACGAAATTTTCCATTTACTATTTCTCTGTAACTGATAAATATTTTACATATTGTCTAAATATGTAAATGGATTTTTAATGATAAGTACCTAAGAGCAAACAGTATCTGGTTAAGAGCGTTTTATCCACGATCCTAACACTCAACCGTCGCTGAGTTGTCTTGGTGATAACGCCAACACTTACATGCAGCCAAACGTGTCATTAAGCGTTGCCTTTTCCAGGAAAACATAGCAGAGACATAAAGGACTCTCAAGTACCTGGCATAGATTTAGCGAACAAATATGGCAGCGACATTTTTGGCGGAATTTTGACTAAAGCAACAAAGGCTCTATTACTTGAGTGCAATTGCATATAAACTGGTCAAAAAGGACACTCAAGTATCTGGCATAGATTTAGCATAGGCATAGATTTTTTGGCTAGAGTAACAAAAGGGTCAATTGCTTGAGTGTAATTGCAATCAACTGTACAAAAAGGACATGCAAATGAGTTTTTAATGATAGGTACATAAGAGCGAAAAGAATCTGGTTGACGGCGTTTTATCCACGATCGTAAAACTCAACCGTCGCTGGGTTGTTTTGGTGATAACGCCACACTTACATGCAGCCAAATGTGTTATTAACGTAGCCTTTTCCAGGAAAACAATAGCAGAGCCACAAAGGACACTCAAGTACCTGGCATAGATTTAGCGAACAAATATGGCAGCGATATTTTGTGTGAAATATTGAGTATAGTAACAAAAGGCTCTATTACTTGAGTGCTATTGCATATAAACTGGACAAAAAGGACACTCAAGTATCTGGCATAGATTAAGCGAACAAATATGGCAGCGATATTTGTGGCGGAATTTTGGCTAGAGCAACAAAATAGTCAATTGCTTGAGTGCTATTGCATATAAACTGGACAAAAAGGACATGTAAATGTGTTTTTAATGATAAATGCTTAAGAGAGAAAAGAATCTGATTGAGACCAATTTATCCACAATTCAAACTCTCAACCGCCGCTGAGTTGTGTTGGTGATAACGCCAACACTTATAGGCAGCCAAATGTGTTATTAACGTAGCCTTTTCCAGGAAAACAATAGCAGAGACATAAAGGACACTCAAGTATCCGTCATAGATTTAGCGAACAAATGTGGCGGCGATATTTTGGCTAGAGCAACAAAAGGCTCAATTACTTGAGTGCGATTGCAATGACAAAAAGGACATGTAAATGGGTTTGTAATGATGTGTATCTATGTACAAAAAGGGTCTAGTTGAGCGCGTTTTATCCACGATCCTAACACTCAATCGGCGATGAGTTGTTTTGGTGATAACGAAAACACTAACATGCAGCCAAATGTGTTATTAACCGTATCCTTCTCCAGAAAAACAAAAGCATAGACACAAAGGACACTCAAGTGCCAGGCATAAACGGCGAACAAATATGGCGGCGATATTTTTGGCGGAATTTTTAGGAAGATCAAGAAAAAAGAGTCTGTTACATGAGTGCAATTGCAAAAAAACTGGACAAAAAGGACACTCAAGTACCAGGCATAAATTTAGCAAAAAAATATGGCAGCGATATTTTAGGCGGAATTTAAGCATAGCAACAAAAGGGTCAATTACTTGAGTGCAATTTCATATAAACTGGACAAAAAGGACACTCAAGTACCAGGCATAGATTTAGCGACCAAATGTGGCAGCGATATATTTGGCGGAAATTTAAGTAGAGCAACAAAAGGGTCAATAACTTGAGTGCAATTGCATATAAACTGGACAAAAAGGACACTCAAGTGCCAGGAATAAATTTAGCGAACAAAGATGGCAGCGATATTTTTGGCGGAATTTTGAGTATAGCAACAAAAGGGCCAATTTCTTGAGTGCAATTTCAAATAAACTGGACAAAAAGGACACTAGAACAGGTACTAGATTTAGCGAACAAAAATGGCGACGATGTATTTGGCAGAATTTTGAGAAGAGCTACAAAAGGGTCAATTGCTTGAGTGCAATTTTATATAAACTGAACAAAAAGGACACAAGTGCCAGGAATAAATTTAGCGAACAAATATGGCGGGGATATTTTTGGCGGAATTTTGAGTAGAGACACAAAAAGGTCAATTACTTGAGTGCAATTGCATATAAACTAGACAAAAAGGACATGCAAATGGATTTTTTATGATAAGTACAAAAGAGCAAAAGAATCAGGTTGAGAGCGTTTTATCCACGATCCTAACACTTAACCGCCGCTGAGTTGTTGTTGTATTAACGCCAACACTTACATGCAGCCAACTGTGTTATTATCCGCAGCCTTTTCCAGGAAAACAATAGCAGAGATACAAACGACACTCAAGTGCCAGGCATAAATTTAGCGAACAAATATGGCGGCGATATTTTTGGCGGAATTTTTGGGAAGATCAAGAAAAAAGAGTCTATTACTTGAGTGCAATTGCATATAAACTGGACAAAAAGGACACTCAAGTGCCAGGCATAAATTTAGCAAACAAATATGGCAGCGACATTTTTGGAGGAATTTGAGCAAAGCTACAAAAGGGTCAATTAATTGAGTGCAATTTCATATAAACTGGACAAAAAGGACACTCAAATACCAGGCATAGATTTAGCGAACAAATATGGCAGCGATATTTTGTGCGGAATTTTGAGTATAGCAACAAAAGGCTCTATTACTTGAGTTCAATTGCATATTAACTGAACAAAAAGGACACTCAAGTGCCAGGAATAAATTTAGCGAACAAATATGGCAGCGATATTTTTGGTGGAATTTTGAGCATAGCAAAAAAAGGGCCAATTACTTGAGTGCAATTTCAAATAAACTGAACAAAAAGGACACTATAGTACCTGGTATAGATTTAGCGAACGAAAATGGCGGCGATGAATTTGGCGGAATTTTGAGAAGAGCTACAAAAGGGTCAATTGCTTGAGTGCAATTTCATATAAACTGAACAAAAAGGACACTCAAGAATCTATCATAGATTAAGCGAACAAATATGGCGGGGATATTTTTGGCGGAATTTTGAGTAGAGACACAAAAAGGTCAATTACTTGAGTGCAATTGCATATAAACTAGACAAAAAGGACATGCAAATGGATTTTTTATGATAAGTACAAAAGAGCAAAAGAATCTGGTTGAGAGCGTTTTATCCACGATCCTAACACTTAACCGCCGCTGAGTTATTGTTGTATTAACGCCAACACTTACATGAAGCCAACTGTGTTATTAACCACAGCCTTTTCCAGGAAAACAATAGCAGAGACACAAAGGACACTCAAGTGCCAGGCATAAATTTAGCGAACAAATATGGCGGCGATATTTTGGACGGAATTTTGAGTATAGCAACAAAATTGTCAATTACTTGAGTGCAATTGCAATCAACTGTACTAAAAGGACATGCAAAAGGATTTTTAATGATGAGTGCCTAAGGGCAAAAAGTATCTAGTTGAGAACGTTTTATCCACAATTTTAACACCTAATCGGCGATGAGTTGTTTTAGTGATAACGCCAAAACTTACATGCAGCCAAATGTGTTATTAGCCGTAGCCTATTCCAGGAAAGCAATAGCAGAGACGCAAAGGACACTGAAGTATCTGGCAAAGATTTAGCGCACAAACATGGCAGCGATATTTTTGGCGCAATTTTTAGGAAGATCAAGAAACAAGAGTCTATTACTTGAGTGCAATTGCAAAAACTTGTACAAAAAGGACACTCAAGTAACTACCATAGATTCAGCCAACTAATATGGCGGCGATATTTTTGACGGAATTTTGAGTAGAGGGCAATTGGTGCGCTTTGCCGCGATTAGACTTAGTATAAATACTAGTGTCAGGACTTGTAACAAATCAGTCGTTACTAAGTACTGCTAGAAGCTAGACACAGTGATAATGTTGTCAAAGTAAGTGGGTGAAATTAAAGTATTAGAAAAACTTTAAAGAAAGTGAAAAAAAAAGACTTTAGTAAAATTAAGTGTTTTCGGTGTAAAACGAAGAAAACCACTGCAATTGCTAAAGTTTAAGAAATCACTTACACCAGTGTTCAAAGTTTAAGAATTCATCTGTTTAAAAACGCCGCTGTCAGAAGCAAGTTGACGTACCCTATGGAAACTGTGCGTCAGTTACCTTAAACCGTTTGCCATAATCGCTTAACTTAAAAGTGATACCCTTCTACAGTAAGTTATACTTGTTTTCTATTGACTTAAAACTTAATGTTACTTTACAACCCTTGAATGAGTAAGGGGAATTATGTCAAACCATATTTAAAAAAAAAAAATATTTAAAATATATTGTTTACATTTCAGCTTTCATATATAAAGCGATTACAACTTTTTCTGCCTAAGAGGACTAAGCTAAAGAGATGTCTTATTCCAATCGAAACTGGGAATCAGCTGCAGGAAGCCGTTTGCCATAATCGCCAAACTGAATAGTGTTAAAACTACAGTAAGTGTTACTTTCTTTGTCAACCATATTTAACTTAACTTTTTTGCCCATAAAAGAGATGGGATTTATATTAAACAATATTTTAATTAAAAAAATATTTTTGTCTCTACTTCATTTTAGCTTTTACATATAAAGCGATTCAACTTTTTCGGCCTAAGATCACTGATCACTGTCTAAGAGAACTAAGCTGACGAAAATTCCACGATGATAACTGTTAATGGTCTAGTAACTAAGTACTTAACCGCATCATAGCAAAAGACAACATTAAGCCGTTTTAACGACTCACGGCAATGAGAGAATTTTTGGATGACAACAATACAAGAAGTGAACAAAGTCATCTATACCATGTGGAGGCCATAGTGAGTGCAACGCAAGGAGCAAGTTAACAACAACATGGGTAACAATTTCAAACGGAACGAGTGTTATGATTATAATCATACAAATGGGTAATGTAACCAAAAGAAGAAGGAGATTAGAGGACAGCAGTTGCAACTTGATTCAACTATGAGCTAAAGTCATAGGTAAACTTAATCGAAAGCTCTCCAGCGAATCATTTAAATTGTTTTAAACAATGGTCTAGATAATCAGCGCATAATATTAGTTAGCATTTAATGTGTATTTCTAACAAGTCTTCCAATGCATCAAATGCAACTTTTTTTTCGTAGTGTTAAGTTATTCTTAAAGAAAATTTATCACTGCAATCAAATCAGACTAAGTAACATATCGTGGATATTTTTTACGACCTAAGGTTCTTTTTTGTTATTTCTTTTTTGTTGAGCAATTTTACAATACCTCACCTATATGGTTTTAAACCTATGCTAACTAAGTACATAGTACACAATTTCCTAGAATGAAATACAGTATTTCTAAGTACATAGTACAAGTACATAGTACAAAATTTTTTGTTTATTTTTTGGTGATTAATTCTGTTTGGGGAAATTCTTGAGTTGTTATTGTACTGAAGGTGGTTTAAGTTCAATTCTGTTAAGAAATTATTTAATTGTAAAATTTGCGTGATGATATTGCCACCAAATATAATTCGTTTACATAATTTCCACAACAAATTGTCTTAAAACATCGTCACATATAACAGCTTTGAAGTACAATTTTCCCAACGTTTTTCTTTCTAAAGTAAACAAAAAATGCATAACTTATCATGAGCAATATTATTGTAACTCATATGGATCATTAAGTTAAGTTTAAAGCATAAATTTAGGTACAAATTTATATTAAATATATTATAACGCCAGTTTGTGAAAAAAAAATTTGAAGTCAAATTTTTTTGCCAAAAATTTTATTCAAAATTTTTTTTATCAAATCTGCAGTAATATATGTTATTTAAAATAAATTTGAACAAAACTTATGCAACATAGTTTAGAACTGCCAGCATACAGTTAAGTTCAACATTCATCTTAAATTTATTATAACGCTAGTTTGTGAAAAAAAATTTAACTCAAATTTTTTTTTGTCCTAAAATTTTAGTCAAATTTTTTTTACCAAATCTGCTGTAATATATTTACAATAAATTTGAACAAAACTTATGCAACATAGGTTAGTTTAGGTATAGACTTAAGTTACCTTACGCAACGTAAAGTACAATTTTTTTGTAGTTTAAGGCTTTAGTTTAATTTAGGATTTTTTAAATTTATATTAAATTTAAAAAATTTTTAAGATTTTTCAAATTTGTCAAATAATTAAGATTTTTCAAATTTAAAAACTGAAAAATTTTAAGGTTTTTTCAAATTTTTAAAACTTTTAAAAAATTTTGTAGTCTAGTTTTGTAGCTCAAAGCATTTTTGTAGTTCAGATTTAAATGAAAATTTTTATTAACTCAACTTTGTAGAAAAATTTGTAACTTACATTTTTAGGAAAAATTTTGGTTACAAATTTAAATGCAAATTTTTAGTAAAATTTTTGGTTTATATTTGAACTAAATTTTTGTCGGAGTGTCTATTAGGTTAAGTTTAGTTTTAGTTTTATTCTAGAAACAAATTAAATTTTTTCTAGTACTGATTTTTAGGTTTTTTTTTTAAATTTTTCAAGTTTAAAATTTTATAGCTTAAAGCACTTTTAGTTCAAATTTATTTAAAAAATTTTAACTTTAATCTGTTAAAAAAATTTTTAACTTAAATTTTTATAAAAAATTTTGGTTAAAAATTTGAAAACAAATTTTCAGTAAAATTTTTTATTTACATTTGAACAAAACTCGTCAGGGATTCTATTAGTTTTAGTTAGGTGCTTTTTTTAATTTTATAGGATATTTCAAATTTTTTAGTATAATTTTGTAGCTCAAAGCATTAGTTCAAATTTATTTAAATTTTTTTTTACTTAAATTTGTAGAAAAATTTTTAACTCACATTTTTACAAAAAATTGTTGTTACAAATTTTTTGAACAAATTTTCAGTAAAACTATTTATTTACATTTGAATTGTTGTTAAATGGACTGTACTAGGTTAAGTTTTTTTTTTAATTTTTAGTTAAAATTTTTAGGTATTTTTTAAATTTATAGAATTTTTCAAATTTATATAATTTTTTAAATTTATTGGGGTTTTTAAATTTAAAGAATTTTTAAAATTTTTAGGATTTTTTAAATTTATAGGATATCTAAAAGTTTTTAGTACAATTTTGTAGCTCTAAGCATTACTATTGTTCAAATTTTTGTAAAAAATTTTTTACTAATATTTGTTGAAAAATTTTTGAACTTAAATTTTTATAAAAAATTTTGGTTCAAAATTTAAGAACAAATTTTCAGTAAATTTTTTTATTTACATTTGAACAAAACTTTCGTCAGGGATTCTATTAGTTTTAGTTAGGTGCTTTTTTTAAATTTATAGGATATTTCAAATTTTCTAGTATAATTTTGTAGCTCAAAGCATTCTTTTTAGTTCAAATTTATTTAAATTTCTTTTACTTAAATTTGTTAAAAAATTTTTAATTCAAATTTTTACAAAAAATTTTGGTTAAAAATTTGAGAACAAATTTTCAGTGAATTTTTTTATTTACTTTTGAATTGTTTGCAAATAGACTGTTCTAGGTTAAGTTTAGTTTTATGTAGGTATTTTTTTTTTAATTTTTATTTGTAGCTCAAAGCATTACTTTCAGTTCAAATTTATTTAAAAAATTTTAACTTAAATTTGTTGGAAAATTTTTAACTCAAATTTTTATAAAAAATTTTTGTTAAAAATTTGAGACCAAATTGCCAGTAAAATTTTTTATTAACATTTGAACAAAACTTTTGTCAAAATTTAGAGTTTTTTTGTAGTTTATAGGATATTTAAATTTTTTAGTACAATTTTGTAGCTCTAAGCATTATTTTAAGTTCAAATTTATTTAAATTTTATTTCACTTAAGTTTTTAGAAAAATTTTTAAGTCAAATTTTTAGAAAAAATTGTTGTTAAAAATATTTCTAAAAATTTTCGGTAAAATTTTTTATTTACATTTGAATTGTTGGCAATTAGACTGTACTAGGTTAAGTTTAGTTTTATGTAGGTATTTTTTTTAATTTTTAGTTAAACATTTTAGATATTTTTTAAATTTATAGATTTTTTTAAATTTACAAAAATTTTTAAATGTTTAAGATTTTTAAAATTTTTTGGATTTTTTAAATTTTTAGGATTCTTAAATTTATAGAATATCTAAAAATTTTTAACACCATTTTGTAGCTCAAAGCATTACTTTTGGTTCAAATTTTGTTTAAAAATTTTAACTTAAATTTGTTGAAAAATTTTTAACTCAAATTTTTACAAAAAATTTTGGTTAAAAATTTGAGAACAAATTTTCAGTAAATTTTTTTATTTACTTTTGAATTGTTTGCCAATAGACTGTTCTAGGTTAAGTTTAGTTTTATGTAGGTATTTTTTTTTTTAATTTTTATTTGTAGCTCAAAGCACTACTTTCAGTTCAAATTTATTTAAAAAATTTTAACTTAAATTTGTTGGAAGATTTTTAGCGCAAATTTTTATAAAAAATTTTTGTTAAAAATTTGAGACCAAATTGTTAGAAAAATTTTTTATTTACCTTTGAACAAAATTTTTGTCACAATTTATAGGATTTTTCAAATTTATAGGATATTTCAAATTTTTTAGTACAATTTTGTAGCTCAAAGCATTATTTTTAGTTCAAATTTATTTAAATTTTTTTTTTGCTTAAATTTGTAGAAAAGTTTTTTACTAAAATTTTTTTAAAAAATTTTGTGCAAATTTTTTGTACAAATTTTTAGTAAAATTTTTTATTTACATTTGAATTTTTGGCAAATGGATCATACTAGGTTAAGTACAGTTTTATGTAGGTATTTTTTTTTTAAATTTGTAGGTATTTTTTAAATTTACAAAATTCTTTAAATTTATAGGATTTTTTAAATTTTTAGGATTTTTTAAATTTATAGGATATCTAAAAAATATAAATACTATTTTGTAGCTCAAAGCATTATTTTAGTTCAAATTTATTTAAAAAAATTTGTTGAAAATTTTTAAACTCATATTTTTACAAAAAATTTTGGTTAAAAATTTGAAAACAAATTTTCAGTAAAATTTTTTATTTACATTTCAACTTATGCCAAACTTAATTATAGGTTAAGTTTTAGTTATTTTTTTTTTATATTGTTAATTTTTTAGTTAAAATTTTTAGAATTTTTTAAATTTTTTACAAATATAATTTGTTTTTTTATTGGTTTAATTTTTTCAAAAACTTTGGTTTATACAAAAGTTTAAACAATTTGTTTGTTAGGCCCAAAACATTTAACAAAACTTATGTAATAAACCATAGTTTTAATTTTTAAGAATTTTTTTTTAATTTTATTAGTTCAAATTTTAAGTAATTTTTTTTTAAATTTTGAGTTCAAATTTTTATTTTTTTTTTATTTTTTTTTCATAATTTTTATATAAATCTCCAATAAATACAATTATTGTTAGTTAAATTTTTTTTCTCAAAAAACTGGTGTTTACACATAAGTTTTCATAAATTTTTTTGTTAGGGCCAAATTATGCTAAAATTGGGTTGCAACTTTTTTTTTATAAAATTAACCTTGACAATAATTTTAAGAAAACTTTTTTTCATAAATGCCATTTTGTATATATGTAAATATGTATATATGTAAATATGTCAATATATCGACAATTATTTTAGTTTTTAAAGAAGAAACATATATGTATTATGTATAGCACTTTTAGTTATAAGAAAATAACAAAAATGTTCGATTAATGTTGTAGTAGTAGTAGTTAAGTTCTATATGTTAACGATAATAAATTGATTGGTTGTTGTCGTTCTTCTTTGGGTAAAACCAAAGAGGAACATCCTAAAAAAATATGTGTTTATATTTACAAAAAAAAAAATTATTTGGGATGGGTTGCTTTAGTTTGAATATTGTTTTCCAAAGTTGAAGACTATTTGGGAGATTTTTTTGGAACATCGCCGTTATAAGACACGAAATGTTTAGGTTCAAAAAAGAGTTTGCTTGCTGGCTTTAATTCTTGCACAAATTGGATCCAACAGTAGTAATACAAATAGTTACATATGAAAATCATACGCCACCATACAGTGTTTATATTATGTCAAACAAAAGAGCCTAACTTACTAACTTAAAATCGATATTAAATTATTATGGCATGTAACTTGACAAAACGAATGATGCAGAACTTCCTCTTTTTGGGGATACTTTCATGTGCAGTTCTCAGAATTGAGTCCTAAATCAATGAACTGAAAAATGTTGTACTGTGTAATTTTTAACAAGACACTCATAATGCCGCTAAGTACTTTATAAAAGCACTAGCATTTGATTGATATTCTCAAGTAGTTCGTTACATATTCCAATCCAGTTAAAAGCGATCTATTATACAAGATACGTATGGCCGCCACTTATGATTTGCAATATACAATGGATATTTGGTAAAATGTACTTGGTAACAACGAAAATGAACTTCAGACGTATACAAAATGCTAGTGTCATCAAATCAAGGTCAGAGTTCGGTATACACCCCAAATCGTATAATAGTCCATAAGTGTCATCAACCTTACATGTGGTCTAAATTAGTTCTGGTAATGGAAATACCAATAGTCTTTAAAATACGAGTCATATGACAAGGAAAGGATTTCTGGGAAATGCTTCAAAAGGACATAAATATCACTTTCTTAAAAGGAAACAACAAATGAAAATCGAATTCGAATGCAACAAATGCAATGAGTAATTACAACTAAGTATATACCTTTGTTTGAAACGTAACTTCTGGGCAGCTAAGAAGAAAATGGATTCTTACCTTACCAGACGGTAGGTGCTAGTATTGCAAGCATGTTAGACTTTCAGCCAAGCGTAATTGTAGTCTTATTATGACAAAAGTTGGTGATAATACCATATTGGTGTTGTACAATACAGCAACCTGTAAAAAAGATAAAATGAAAAAAAAAAACAAAAGTGAATTACTTATCATAAAACTCATACGAAAGCTGTTTAGAATTTGGTTACATTTTTTTAATATAATTATCTATTCATACTAAATAAGATCAATTGCTACAGAAAATGACTACCATTTGCCACAAATTTTCATTGACACAGTGAACCTTTAGAACTTGATACTTGTTTTGGTTTCATAATATAACTGTCTCAAGGATATAGGTCCAGGTCCATTCACGCTCCATCTTAGCAGCTAATACGCAACACTATGGATCGATTCATGGCCACATTTACTCTTTTGGATATTATTCCCGCAAATCGAGCCCGTCCACTACTTGAAAATTTTGAGGAAAGATCTTGGCCTACATCTGTGTAAAATTTAACTGGTGCAAGAATTAAAGCCAGCGGACCATCAATTGCGCTGTGTATTCGGTGTATGGGATACGAATAATAAATAATAAGTTAAACCAATTATTTATCGGCAAATCATTTTCAACGATGAGGCTCACTTCTGGCTTTACAGGTATGTAAACAGAATCCATTTTGCAAATAGTATCACCGTGAAGGTCTGGCCCAATGGTAGGCTCCACCCCACTTGAACATACTACAATGACGCTGTCGAGATCGTTATTCTTATCCTTGCTTTGACTGCAGATACAAATGGCATAAGTAATTTGTATCCCGTTTCAACAATAGTTCTCTATCCATTTACCGAGAGAGTACTACTTCACAATTCTGCCACCTTCCAGCTTGGAACAAAGTTCTCCATCCGACAGGCTTCATGAATCCATGTTTCAACAAATTTCGAACAAATACCGTAGAGCAACATCTTTATATACAACTCCGCCGAACATTACTAATTTCAATATCATCTGCAATAATACAACTTAAAAACGTCTTCGGCGGACACTTCTCTTTCGAACGTTTATCGATCTCTTGTACAGTATTGCCTATCAAATTATAATTACTACCATCGGCCAGGAACCGCAGTTCCCCCGTCAGGCCGGGAGTAGTCATATTATGACCGTTATTGTAAAGGGTGGTTGAATGTTAATGGCCGATGTTAATTTTGAATAAAACACATATTTTTTAGGAAATTATTGTTATTTCTATTAATTATGATAATATTTGCATGGTTCAATTATGTTTCGAACAAAATATCGCCCAAATGACCACTGCGGCACACCTCCATCCAATGGTCCAAATTTTCGATGACGCAGAGGCATAATTGAGGTTCTATGCCGCTAATAAATTATCTCATCCTTTAGCTCTTGAATTGTTGCTGGCTTATCGACGTACACCTTTTCTTTCAAATAACCCCAAAGAAAGAAGTCCAACGGTGTCAAATCACATGATCTTGGCGGCCGATTGACATCTTTTGTCGCGCAAAAGAGCCATTGTTTCGTTAGCCGTGTGTGGCACCATCTTGTTGAAACCTTATATCGACCACATTCACATCTTCTAATTCGATCCATAAAAAGCTCGTTATCATCTCACGATAGCGAACACTATTTACAGTAACTGAATGACCGGCCTAATTTTGGAGAAAAACGGCACCATGTCGACTACAAAGCTGCCTTCGAATCTCCGATAAGGAATAGGCTATATGAGGCCATGTCTGAGTTTGGTATTCCTGCAAAGCTGATTCGACTTTGCAAATGTACCTTAGACAACACCAAATCCTCTGTTAAGATTGGTAAGGATCAGTCTGAACCATTCAACACGAAAAGAGGTCTCAGGCAGGATGATAGCTTGTCCTGTACACTATTTAATATAGTTATGGAGAAGGTAATGGGAAAGGCTGGTGCCAACATTTCTGGCACCATATTCCCCAAGAGCCACATGCCACTAGCCTATGCCAATGATATAGACATCATTGACCAAAATCTGCGCGATGTTACTGCAGATTTCTCATCGCTAGAAAAGGAGTCAGCAAAAATGGGTTCAGCGGTCAACGAGGAAAAAAACAAATATAATGATATCGACAAACAAAAAGTCCTCTCGATGGGGACAATTATTGTTTTGAGGTAGTATATGACCTCCTATCTTCCGTCAATAAGAAAAATAGTGTTAGCCAAGAAATTTAGGGGACAATAGGGCTAGCCATCTATTCTAGAAACATCTATTCTACGGACTTCGGCAGCACTTTAGTAACACCAGCTTATCTCGGAATACTAAGAAACTGCTATACCAGGTGCTAAACTTACCCGTTATGTTGTGTGCTGCCGATTTGTGGTTGCTTTCGACAACTTAAAAAAAAAAAAACTTAATTTCCCTTTGCACCCCATGAATGAGGTATGGGATAGCTTCTCGCGTTGTTGTGAATTAACACGCTTTCTATTTTTAGATTTACAACTAACGGCACCTACTTGTTTATCGACGAATGCGAACGTCACTGTTTTGAGAAGCTCTTACTAGACACGCCGATTGAATCGACGCTTAATACTGCGAAGTTGCTGTCAACAACATTCGAGGGGAGCCGACAATGAAAGAAAATTTTTTTTTTTTTTTTTCTTTTAAGATGACTGGAGCCAGGTTTGAACCTGCGATCTCCCGCATGGTAGTCCCGTGTTCTAACCACTATGCTACGGCCGGTCACAACGGATATACAAAACCTGGGAGTATTCGAGAGAAAAGTACTCGGAAAAATGTATGGACCTATCTGTGTCGACGGCGAGTTTCGTCATCGGATGAACCATGAGCTGTATGAGCTTTACCACGACATCGACGTAGCAAAAAGAGTCAGAATGCAACAACTATGATGGCTGGGACATGTTGCCAGGATGGATGTAAATGCTCCAGCGAGAAAAGTGTTTGACGGCGAGCCTAAAGACGGCGCCGAGCAATGAGAGCCAAACTCCGTTGGAAGGACCAAGTGGTAGGAGACATGCCATCATCTAGTAGGACTGACTGGAAAACACACCCAGAAAACGAAGCGTGTGGAATTCTTTAATACTTCAGGCCTCAAATTTATGAACCACGTTTCGTAAGTTGTAATTGCCCAGCAAAATATTTTGTTGCAAAGAAACAATTACAGAACAGCTTTTACTGATAAGTAACAAGTTCCACTTTCGGTTGCACAATATATTATTTTTGTTTGAAATTGTCCCAAAACCAACATGTTCTCATGGAACCTGTTATGAAATGAATTGCTATATAACTGAATTAGATATGCTGTTTTTTGAAATTTCATTGATTTTAAATTGGGTGCTAGTTCGAAATATACTTTAACTCAGATTTTTGAGTTTTTCTTAATAAATACCCTCTAAAAAATACTTATTTCGAATACGAATATTAATTTTCTGTTCTACGGAATCTGTGGTGCAACATGTTGTACATAATCGGTTATATAGAACCAGAAACAGAATAGAAAGTCAATTAAAAAAGAAACGATTCTAGTATCAATACCATTCGCAACAAGTTCTGAAAAATTTTCCTGGGTAACCACTTAAGTATGTAAGTAAGGTTGCGTTGGCTAGGTCATATTGTACGCATGGACGAAAATGCTTCAGCTCGGAAAGTCTTCGACAATGAACACGATGGTCGGAGCAGAAGAGGACGGCCTAAACTGCGTTGGAAAGACTGGGTTACTGAGAACCTTACACAGCTTGTTGTGACTAACTGGAGAAAAAGCGCAGAAGATCGATGCGCCTATAATATTTTTCTACGTGCCGCATAAAATCCAATAGGATTGCAAAAAAGTGCCAACTAAGTAAGTAAATAAGGGACTAATGAGCTTAAAGTGATTTTCGGATCTGCTGTCTTCGAGAAAGTTGTTTTAAATAAGTCAAGCTTATCTGAAAATCCAACTTTAGCTTGACGAAACCCTATTTTACCCCTTAAAGCACAATTCAAAGCAGAAAAACTTTACACAAAAAAATTTTGTATGAAAACATCATTGTAACTCAAAAAACTAATGATGCTGTTCGATTACTTGTACCCGAATAAGGCTGAAAACGTCCTCTCCGTCCTTGCCTTGTCAAAAACTATCAAAGTCTTATATATTGATAAATATACGTTATTTTGCACTACTCCTTAGCCCACTAAACAATTGAGGTTTTATTTTTTTTAAATTCGAATAAAGAAAAAAACATTTTTTTTATAATTTGAACACACTTGGTAAGATATTTTATTTCATATTTAAACTTAAAACTAGTTTACAATTTTGTTACTTAACTTAAAACCTACAAGCAAAACAAACAAACCGGAAGCCAATCAATTAGACCTTATATAGCTATAACTTATAGTGATAAAATTAAAAAAAAAAAAAACTATAAACTAAATGGAAGACATGAATTAAATGATAATTAAACATAACTTAATTGACATAAAGCTATAAAACTTATATAGAACTTATTTTAGATGGAAAATGTTATTCAAACTCTTAAAAACTAAATTATTGCACAGAAGCCGTTCATTATTATGATATTAAAAAAAATTTGCTAACAAACTGAAAACTTAAAAAAAAAATTAAAATAATTACTACTTTTCCTAAATATTTTAACTAAATAATGCACAAAAGCCAGTTGAAAATTTTCATTAATGAAATTGTTTTAATTAAAAAATTTAATAAAAAATTAAATAAACCTAAAAAAAATATTTTTTTTTAAAACCTAAAAAAAATATTGCACTGAATTCTTAAGATATGATTAGAGGAATTTTAAAAAATTTTATAAATTTTTTTTTAGAAAAAATTAAACAAATGTTTACGCAAACTATACTAATTTGTTGCCACATTTGCTAAAAAATATAGCTGAAAATTGCTCTGAAGTTTTTAATTAAATGAAAAGTTCCCACACATTCAATTAAATATTTTGCTTAATTTCATTAAGATTTTAAGGAAATTAAAAAAAAAATGTAGTTGATTAAAAAGATACTAAAATTTTAACTTACTAATAATGATCAATATTAAACACTTTTTTTAAATTTAACTGAATATTTTCCTAAAAAAATTAATAAGTATTTTCCTAAAAATTTTACTAAATATTTTCCTAAAAATTTTCCTAAAAAAAATAACTAATTATTGCACTGAAGCCCGCAGATTTGTTGGTCACGTTAAATAGATTGCAACTGAAAATGGTTTTTGATATTACACCTAATTTTTAAGTTCATTCTATGTTAATAGACCATCATTTTGCCATTAGCAAACTTTAAAAGTTATACTATAGCAATTGTTGTAATTTCGATCAATTTTTAAAAAATTGTAAAATATTTTGTACTTAATTTGATTAAATCAACTAAAAATTGCACCCAAAATTAAAGCGTTTTTTGTAAAAAAGGAATGTGTTTTAAACACTATTGCAACCAAAGTTTATCGTCTTCTCCAGTAGGTTGAATTACCGTGATAACTTCAACAGCAGCAGCAGTCGCTCAGTTCCCCACATTATGCTTAACTTACTTGCAATTGATGTCTAGGTGATGATGGCTGCTTATGGACGAACCTTTTCAGAATTCGTACGGCTTGGCTTTCAGTTATCTTCTTGCACCTCTGTCTTTCTCTGCTCTTCCCTTTCATTTCAAACAAATCACAATGTTTGCTTTTTATGGGATTTTTAAAAAAACACAACATTTTCTGATTTGTGAGGGGAAATGATGTGGAGTTTTCCATTTTTTTTCTATGGATATCAGAGAGCTGTTTATAATTACAACGTTTGAGTTAGACTGATTTTTTCACAGTCCTGTTACCATCATTTATACCACCATCATCATCATGACTGGCTCTACAGATTAGAGGTTGACTTTGCTGCTATAATGACACTACCACCATTGTATAACTGATCGTTGTTGTAATTCTTATTGTATTGTATATAAAGTAATTGTTGCTGCCGGTGGTGGTGGTGGTGATGGCTATGGTGGTATCGATGTTGTCGTTGTTGAATGTATATAACTGTGAGTGCTAGACATATTCTTATCACATGTTTCCTTTTCTAACACATTTATCGTCTTTGCTACGTACAGACAATGGTAAACCTTGTGATAATGTGTTATATGTGCTATAAGTGTTTAGTTAAGCCGGGGTGGGTAATTTTCATTCTGACTGATTTGAAGTTAATGATAGTTATATTTAGAATATGTTTGGGAAAACATCAAAAAAAGGATTTGTATGGCAACCATGTGTGGCACACAAATGATAAATGTATAAAATAAACATTACGTTCACATATTTTGTCAATATGTGAAATTGGAAATTTTCTTAAATTTTTGTGTTTGTTTAAAAATTCGCCTTATCTAAACAAAACTGGTAAATACGTTGGTACAGAATCTGACTACATATGGTAATGATTCATAATAGTTTTGAATGAAAGCAAATCCAAACATTAACACTCTTTCTATTTTACACTTTCAGCAAACGGCACCTACTTGTATGATATTAATCATCATAGAACTTAACCTTTGCTTAGAGGATAGAAACTTGATTACCAAATCTCAGATCGATAGCTCTTAAACTACTGTTGTAAACGGGGGTAGGGACAGACGGACAACCGTCTGATAGAAATGATAGGTGGGAGTGATTTTTGTCTGATATTAATCATCTTAGAACTTAACCTCCCCATAGACGATATAATCTTACTTACTTACTTAGCTGTTTCTTCTTTGCAATCCCATTGGATCATATACCGCACCAGGGCTGCCAATTTTGACGATTTATCGGCATTTTGACGATTTTTCACTCAAAAAAATGAAAAATGCCAATTTGCCGTTTTTTGCCTCAGAAATGACGATATTTTACCAATCGACACAAATTTTTCTAAAGTAATACAAACATAAAGATTTAATACAGCGTCAACTTACGAATATAAGAAATTGACGGCTTAAAATCATATTGGAATGTGATGACGGGTTTATATGCAAATGAAATTATTTACGAAACAAAACTTCCCAAAAATGTATTAAACGAAATAGTTAACACTTGCATTAATTTTTATATAAAACTAGAAAACCAAATATGTAAACCCTTTGATTTTAATTTAAATTCATTTAAATCGTTAAAACTTATTCATCATGAAAGAGTAATGATGAAAAGAAATAATTCTTTAATGGAATTTCCCACTTTTATTTCGGAAAAGGAAAGACAATCATTCAATTCAGAGTTTAGGGAGTTAAATTTTCTAAATTTTGAAGAAATTTTTGAAAATATTGAAATAAATTTGATAATTTTTGGAAAAAAATTCGAAAATAAAACGTGGGAATTCGACTTTGGCATTTCCAGTTTTGTCGTACAAACAATCATGGTTTTTCCGCACTCCACAGCAAATGTGAAACCTTAATAAAACTATAATTAGAAGTTCGCTTGAGAATGACTCATTGGAAGGAATTATTTATTCAAAAGATTACCTAAAATTTTATAACTCCAATTTTTTTGTAGAAAATTGACAATGACTTACTTAGAATGTGTAATAGAAGCATGAACTAATTGTAAGACAATTATACGTTAATCTTAAAGATCTAAATTATTATACATTTTTTATTTTTTAACAAAAATTTGATGTACTATGTACATGAAGTAACAACATTACTTTAGAAAAGTATATATATATTTGAAATAGAAAAATTAACTGTTATATTTAAATTAACTAGTTATATTTATTTTCTGTTTTTTTTTATATAAAATAAATACTTTTGTTTTGTTTTTAATCAAAAAATATGTTTTATTTTGTGGTTGTTTACATTGCCGTTTTTTTTGCCGATTTTCAAAATACAAGTGACGATTACGACGATTATTTTTGAAAAAAGTGACGTTTTTTCTTGAAATATTTTTGGCAGCCCTGTACCGCACATACCAAAAATCTTATAAGCGCATCGATCTTCTGCGCTTCTTCTCCAGTTAGTCACACCGAGTTCTGTAAGGTTCTCAGTAACCTGGTCTTTCCAACGGAGTTTTGGTCGCCCCTCTTCTGTGCCGTCCATCGAGTTCATTGTCGAAGACTTTTCGAGCTGAAGCATTTTCGTACATGCGTACAACATGATCTAGCCAACGCAACCGTTGCATCTTAATGCGTCTGACCACGTCAATGTCAGTATACAGCTCGTACAGCTCATACGACGCCGATACTCTCCGTTAACGATGATGGACCCATATATCTTACGGAGTATTTTTTTTCTCGAATACTGCTAGAACCGATTCATCCGCTTGTGTCATAACCCAGGATTGTGAACCATACATTAAGACAGGTAGAACCAGTATCTGGTATAGCTAGATTTTTGTTCATCGAGAGAGGGCTTTGTCATTGAATCACTTGCTTAGTCCGTAGTAGCATTTAATAGTAAGCAGGATTCTTCTCCGGTTTTCTAGGCTGACATTATTTGTTTTGTTGATGGAAAATAAAATTACCAACCCTCTCGAAACTATAGTTGTCAATGTTCACGCAGTTTCCCCAAACGAGTAGATCCTTTGTTCGTTGAAACTAATAACTTCGTGTTGTCCTCATTCACCATTAAATCTATTTTCGCTTATTCCTTCTGTATACGTGAGAAGGCTGCAGTCACATGCCGTAGTTTTCGACCGATGACATCTACGCCATCATCATACGCAAGTAGCATGTGGCTTTTGTTGAATATCGTGCCACTCGTGTTCACTGCAGCTTTCCTCATTATCAGCGCCATCACAATGTTGAAGAGGTCACACGATAGGCCGTCGCCTTGTTTTAGACCTCGTCTGGTATAGAATGGTTCCGTAAGGTCCTTGCCAATCTTCACTGAAGACTTCGTGTCAGTCAGCGTAATTCCGCAAAGACGTATGGCTTCGAGTAATTTCTGCCGTATCGGGCTGTCGAAGGCAGCTTTATAGTCAACGAAAAGATGGTACATGTCGATCTGTTTCTCTTGGGTCTTTTCTTGGATTTGCCGTAGTGTTAATATCTGGTCAGTTGTTGTTTTACCAGGTCTAAAGCCATACTGATAAGGCCCGATCAGGTTGGATAACACTGGCTTTAGTCTTTCACATAGCACACTCGACAGGACCTTATATGCGATGGGTAAAAGGCTGATCCTGCGGTAGTTGGAGCACACACTTGGATCACCTTTTTTCAGCACAGGACATAATATGCTTACATTCCAATCGTCGGGCATGCACTCTTTAAGCCAAACCGTGCGCAGGAGCTGGTGCATGCTCGTTGTCAGCTCCTCGCAACAGGACTTGAAGAGCTCAGCAGGCAGACCGTCGGCACCGCGATATTGCTCTTCTTACCTCGGCTTGACTTGGTGGTGGGCAATCTAAGCCATCGTCGACAATTGGCGTGATAACTTCACGTGCGCTGCCTTCTGGAACCAGCAGTTGCTGGAAGTGTTCTCTCCATATGTGCAGCACACTGTGCGTATCCGTGACCAGATTTTCATCCTCGTCCTTGCAGGTGGGGAGGCCATTACCGTATCCATGTGCTCTTACTTTCTGGTAAAATTTTCTGGCCTCACCTCTATCCCTGTATCGCTCTACATCCTCGTTCTCCCGTTCCTTCATCTGACGTTTTTTTCGCCTAAATAGCTTTAAGTATTTGAGTAAACTATTCACATCATCCTTATTATAATTTTAATCTCGTTTTTGATCTCAAACACAATCTTGCTATTTTATATAAGTACATTTATAATACAATTTTTCTCTAACGGCAGCCAATTTGTATCCTTTAGTATCTATTTTCCAATCCTGCAAGTTAAAAATCAATATCATATTCTAACAAAGAACCATATAAATTAAACACCAATTTCCTTCTTGTCCTCCCACAAAAATAAAAAACGAAAAATTTCTTAAACCTGCTGTGATTTTTGTTAACACCTTCGCCTTTCTCCTATTTCCACAGAAAACACGTTCCTCTGGGAAACCAACACAACAAAAAACATAAAACACTTGTCTCAATATAACAATTCCAAAAATATATTAAGACGATGCCAAAGGACAAAAAGTGTGACTTGCACGAGAACAAATATTTACATTAATCAATAAATACCAACACGAAGCAAAGAAATCTCCTAGGACCTTTTTTTCATAAAATCTAAAAAAACAATACTCACATAACAAACAATAGAAATTAAAAATAAACTAAAAAATTATAAAGAAAAAAAATTAGAAAGGAATTTCAAAATGCCAACAAAACAAATTGAATTTAATTCCTCTGCTCTGTCAGCCATTTCGTTTACTCCTACTTGAAGTAAGTAGTGGTAAAGCCACAGGGGTTGAATTTTTTCATATTTAAAGGCACTCCTCCTCCTGCCAAGACAATAGAAAATGTTAAAAGTCACCCTTAAGAGTACGGGTGGGGGGGGGAAAGGCAAAGATAACATCTCGATGGTGGTAGTTTTGTAGTAAGAACCTATCACAGCATTGCTGGGCATTCTTAGAGAAATGATAAGGATATTTTTGAACATTTCGCAGGGAGAGAATTTGGTATAAATACTGGAGAGGGTTTGGAGATCAAATCAGTTCTGTTGGCATCTTCAGTGTGTTAACAACTCATCTTCGAAAAATTAGTTTCATTTGCAAAAGTAATATGAAATTAATTTGGAAGATTTTTTTCGTTTGGGTGAAGAAAATCATCAGGTTTTAACATGGCAATAACATAGCAACGAAGAAGGTCACGTTATAATATCCCTAAGGGACGTTGAGAGGTCAACAATAACAGCTTTGCCAACATCATCAACGACAACACCTTAAAAGGGGATAAATGCAGTTTGTGCCTCCCGTTGTAAGTCATGCTGTGGTGGTGCAACAAGGACCTAAAGTAAAGAAGTCGACAAATAACAACGTAGTACCTAGAAGCTTTAAATACGCTGGTAATGACAACATCATCATGTGCTCCAACATTAACATCATCAATAGCGCTGGAAAGGTAATAATAAAATTTGTATTAACTCTGGTCCGCTGCAAGTTCCCGCTCTGGTTTCTCGCCCTACACCTCACATAAGTGTTGTTTATCCACTACGGCTTAATCACCATTTGTGCCTTAATAATCTTAACAAGAAACTTAAACTTTCTATTGTTTAAGTGATTTCTTTAAAATGGCTTTAATTGCAATAATTTCGTAACTCATCTGTGATATTCATAATATTATGAGCTTTAATTAATTTGTAGTAAATTTTAGTATATAACTATAAATGTCTTCCAATTTCAAAAAAAAATTCTCTCCTTGCAGAATTTTGAAATTATCAAGCTTTAATAGATATTTAAGTTGGTAATTTTAAGCTAGCTATTAAGAAAAGTCTTCCGGTTTGTTTGTTTTGCTTTAAAAAAAATATATTGTATTGATCATAAAAATACAAAAAATATTTTTTTTGCGAAAAAATATTAGCTTTAAGATATCTAAGAAAAAAAAATAAAATCTCTTGTATATAACACCCCAACCCAACAAAAAAAGAATAATTTGAGTTTTAATTTAGTATAAAAAATGGGAAAATTTCAGGACTTTAAAGTGTTTCATATTATATAAGAAAAGGAAACGCAAAGAAATGGGGGAATGCAGGGTTTATAGAAAATTACACACAACACTATATAAGAGTGAAAGAAAGGGGTCAAATATTTGATAGGAAACATACACATTCATTTTTACTCCTCCAGGCATACTTACTAT
This sequence comes from Muscina levida, assembly GCA_964034835.1. NCBI lineage: Eukaryota > Metazoa > Arthropoda > Insecta > Diptera > Muscidae > Muscina > Muscina levida. The sequence continues at coordinate 144,661,238 of OZ035883.1, read as the reverse complement.
GTTGGACTCTATGCGGTAATGATTCAAACCGACCAATTATATTGTAAATGTTGAAACAGTTTCTATTTGAAAACCCAAATTCAGTAGACAGACCTTGTGATGTCTATAAATGTTATACTTTCACCATACCGCAAGGTTAAGAGAAAACTATAATAATTCCATTTTTGAATTCCGCTACTATGGTATCATTTCAAATATCTTTTATGTAAATAATAATAAAGCCACCATAGTGGTTTAATTGAACAAATGAGTAAAGTTAATGAATTAGTTCAAACAAAGTCTTACTTAAGTGGTCAATTAGAACTTACGAACATCGTTCATAAATTTAAGGCCTGAAGTAATAAAGAATTCAGCACGCTTCGGTCTTCTGCGTGTGTTCTCCAGTTAGTCCTACCAGATGATGGCACATCGCCTACCACTTGGTCCTTCCAACGGAGTTTGGGTCTCCCTGCGCCGTCCTTCAGCTTCGCCTTCAAACACCTTTCTCGCTGGAGCATTTACATCCATCCTGGCAACATGTCCCAGCCATCAAAGTCGTTGGATTCTGACTCTTTTAGCTACGTCAATGTCGTGGTAAAGCTCATACAGCTCATGGTTCATCAGATGGCGAAACTCGCCGTCGACACACATAGATCCATATATTTTTCGGAATATTTTTTTCTCGAATACTCGAATACTCCCAGGTTCGGCAGCATACAACAGAACAGGTAAGATTAGCACCTGGTATAGCTGTTTCTTAGTATGCCGAGATAAGGTGGTATTACTAAAGTGCTGCCGAAGTCCGTATAAAGATCTATTGCCTAGCACAATTCTTCGCTTAATTTCTTGGCTGACATTATTTTTCTTGTTGACGGAAGATCCGAGTTACTACCTCAAAACAATAATTTTCAATGTTGACGATGCGTCCCCATCGAGCGGACTCTTGCTCGTCGAAATCTTTTTTTTTGTTTCATCCTCGTTGACCGCTATACCCATTTTTGCTGACTCCTTTTCTAGCGATGAGAAAACTGCAGTAACATCCCGCAGATTTCGACCAATGATGTCTATATCATCGGCATAGGATAGTGGCATGTGGCCCTTGTGCAACATGGTGCCAGACATGTTGACACCAGCCTTTCTCATCACCTTCTCCATAAATATTTTCAATAGTGTACAGGGCAAGCTATCATCCTCTCTGAGACCTCTTTCCGTGTTGAATGGTTCAGACTGATCCTTACCAATCTTAACGGAGGATTTGGTGTTGTCCAAAGTACATCTGCAAAGTCGAAACATCTTTGCAGGAATACCTAACATTGACATGGCCTCATAAAGCCTATTCCTTATCGGAGAGTCGAAGGCAGCTTTGTAGTCGACAAAGAGGTGGTAGGTGTCGATATGCTTTTCATGAGTTTTTTTTCCAGGATTTGTCGTAAGGTCAATATTTGTTCCGTCGTAGATTTGCCAGGTCTAAAGCCGCACTGATATGGTCCAATTAGTTTTTCTACAATTGGCTTTAGACGTTCACACAATATGCTTAAAGGACCTTGTACGCAATTGGTTGAAGGCTTTTTTTCACGGTAGTTTATACATTCACTACGATCTCCTTTCTTGTATATGGGACATACCAGACTGAGACTCCAATCCCCGGGCATGCTCTTTAGATGTTCTCCATGAGCTGATGCATGCTCCTAAGCAGCTCCTCCCCGCCAGCCTTAAACAATTCAGCAGGGAGACCATCTAAAGTGATCTCTCCATATCTTCAGAACATTATCCGGGTCCGTCACTAGCTAACCCTGTTCCACCCATTCTCGCTTTAACTCTCTAGTAGAATTTTCCACTTCGGAGCATTTTAGTGCACTCATCCTGCCTCTTCTTCAGCTTCTTTTTTTTTCTTCTAAAAAGACGAGTTACCTCTCGTCTCTTCTCCCTGTGCCGTTCACGAACAGCTCGCGTTGCCATTGGCTGCAGTTTTGCTCCGTATGCAGCATCCGTCTCTCTCGTGGTATGCGACATTCATCACCGTACCAGGCATCTTCTTGAGACAGCTTTGAGTACCCAAGTACGCTTCTCGCAGCCCGTTATATTGTGCCACTGCGAGGTTATAATATCAGGAGTTGAAGCATTCCGCAGCAGTTAAGTTAGGTGGTTGGAGTAGGCATCCGCTACCTCTGTTGTCCGCAGTTTACCGATGTCCAGTTTTCGTTGTGCCTGGTTAGGTACGTTTTTCGCCATGCTTAGCCTTGTGCGTACCTTAACTGCGTTAAGGAAGTTATCTGAGTCAATGTTCGCACCCCTCATCACTCGTACGTCCAGAACACTCGATGCGTGCCTTCCATCGACTACCACGTGATCTATCTGATTCCCCGTCAATTGATCTGGAGATAACTGTGATGCCTTATGAATATTTTTATGGTCATATCTAGTGCTGCTAACTATCATATTTCTTGCCGCAGAGAAATCAATCAGTCTGATGCCATTGTTCGACGTTTCGGTGTGCAGACTGAGTTTTCCTATAGTAGGCTCAAATGCGGTCTCCCTGCATATTTTAGCATTAAATCTAATGTAACAATTTTGATGTCAGGGCTTGGGCTACGGTCATATACATTTTCTAGGCTCTCGTAGAACTTGTCTTTGTTCTCGTCGCTTTTCTATTCTGTCTGAGCATGGGCACATATAAGTGTTTTGTGTAAAAACTTTGTTTTGACTCTTATGGTGGCTTCACGTTCACACACACACAAACAAAGTCTTAACAAGGTTCAATACAAAATTCGGCGACAAATATGAATTTCCGGAGTTTATTAATATTTTGAACATTAAGGAGTTCTGCCCGTCTGCCTGTCCCCATGATTACAGCCGTTGTTTAAGAGGTAACGAGCTGAAATTTGAAATGCAACCTGTTATGCCCAAAGCAAAGGTTAAGTTGTAAGATGAGCAAGACCGCTCAAGAACTGATTTTGCCTTCCACACAAACTCCAATTTTGGGGGCGACCATTTATCTATTCCTGCGGTAACAGCCGTTGTTTATAAAATATGAAGCTATAGTTTTTTGCACAGGCTTTTATCTCCTCTAAGCGGAGGTTGGTTTACAAGATCGATCTCGAACTACTCACATTTCCCATACAAATTTTCCCTTTTTTCGGTGTCTGTCCCTGGAGTAACAGCCCTAATTTCGGACATAGAAAACTACCCCTTTGTGGGTGTGTCCGTCTTTCTGCCCCCGCGTATATAGCCGCAGTTTAGGAAATATCGAGTTGAAATTTTATAAGCCAGCTTATAACCTCTAAGTGGAGGTTAAGTTCCAAGATGAGCCAGATCGGACAAAAACTACTTACACCTCCCATACAAATTCCCCCATTTTTTTGGGGGGAGGAGGGGGGGGGGGGTTTGTGTTTGTCTGTCTCTATCGGGCTAAAATTTTGTATACAAGCTTCTATCCACTAAGCGGAGGTTAAGTTTTAGGAAAAGCAAAATCAGACAAAAACTTCTAACATCTCCCAATCAAACAACCCCTTTTGGGTGTTTCTGTTTCTCTGCCCTCGCGATTATAGCCGTAGTTTAAGAGCCATCGATCTGTCTGTCTGTCAAACGACTTACAGCTCCCATACCAAACTACAACTCCCCCTTTTTTTTGGGGGGGTCCGTCTGTCTCTACCCCCAATTACAGCCGTAGTTTAAGATTACATCCATTTCCTAAGCGAAGTTTAAGTCCCAAGATGAGCAAGATCGGACAAAAACTGTTCTGACCTTTCATACCAACTCCCTCTTTTTAGGGGTATGTCCGTCCGTCTGACTTCACTATCACAGCTAAAGTTTAAGAGCCATCGATCTGAAATTTTGGAATGCAAGATTCTATCCCTCAAGCGGAGATTTTGAAACTCACAACTAACTGCACCTACTTGTTTATCGAATGCGAACGTCACTGTTTAAGAAACTAGACATGCCGATTGACCTGACAATGCACTGCGAAGTTGTTGTCGACAACATCGAGAGGGCCAGCAATGAAAGAAAAATGTAGATGACTGTTAGATTGTATCAGAGTACGTCATGGCTCGTTTTTTGCTGCCACGAGTAAATGTAGTTCTTTTGTGGCGCTCAATTCCGCGCAAAGAACAAAATTTTTGTTAAACAGTTGCTCGATACTTACCTCTAACATACTACTATACACAATTGATTTTTCTAATAAAATTTAATTTTATACTTAAATTCTAATAAAAAGTCTATAGTCTATAATAATTAAGGAGACAATAACAATAGAGTTTTGCTATGTTCGTTCATTAAATATTTTTCCATTAAAGAACTACGACGATAATAGGAAGTTGTCTACAAACAGGTTTGTGTCTTAAGTCATTTGTTTTATAGACCTTTCTGAATTAATTTAATGCAAAATTTAACAATATTTTCATAGCATCGAGTTTGTGTCTTAAGTCTTTTGTTTAAGCAAATATTTTGCTACATTTCATTGAATTCAAACAAAAGGAAACCTCCAGATTTAAAAAAAATTATGGAAAATATTTTTAAGTCACCAACTAATAACAATTGATAATATATCAAAGTTCGTATGTTTGACATGTAATAACTCATATGTAAGTAAATTTAGGAAACAAAATAAGGTATACAATTGACTTTGGCGTAAACTAGAACGGCTTATCTGTTATAGTGTCATATCAACGTCATACTCAGTAATATTTTCGTAGATTCCGTTTAGATATTTTACAAATTCTTAAATTTTTTCTAATACAATTTTATACCACAAATCATATGAAATATACAATGGAGTCTATAACAATTAAGGAGACGGTCTGTTGGCCTGTTGATGAACTTCGATTTTAGTCAGAAAATGTCCACAAATATTAACAGATTTGTTCCAAGCAACAGGTTTGTGTCTTAAGTCTTTTGTTTTACAGCCCTGAAATCTAGTTATTAAATGAAAATTTTCTGAATTAATTTAATGCAAAAATTAACAATATTTCCATAGCAACAAGTTTGTGTCTTAAGTCTTTTGTTTTAGCATATATTTTGCTACATTTTGTTGAAGGTGGACGTAGGGAAAACTTTTAGCTTTAAAGAAATTAATAAAAATAAATTAGAAAAGAAATTAGGAGAAACAAATTGCATTTGATGGTGTTGAGTTTTATACAGAAGAACACATACATATGTAAGTAGTTGCACAACATCAACATAAATGCAGATATTTTGGAAAAAAATGAAGTATACATAATGGACTTTGGATGGAACTGAAACGGCTTATCTGTTATAATGTCATATTAACGTCATACTTAGTCATATTTTCGTAGACAGCGTTCAAATATTCTACAAATTCCTTAAAATACGCACAAACAGAACAAAATTATTTTCTAGTGAAATATTAAGTTACTACATTTTAAGCCAATCATATACAACATGTGATTGGTCTACTGTTTTTTAATATGTGGCCTTTTATTTAAATCTTTATTAATGTTTGCCTGTGGAGAGTTGTGCCACCAATTTCTAAGTCAATTGAATAATATTAACCACTAGCTTTACCGGCTCGCATTGTTCCGCTGCTTAAAACATATGCATGCCTATCGATATTTTTTTTAAATATAGCCTATATTACATCAGTGGCAACGTAGCATACTTCTGGTAAAAGAATTTTTATAATCGGTTATGAAGTTTAAAAGACTATCCCCTTTTTAAAAACAAACCCAAGAACATCTGATCTTTATTATATTAGTATAGAAGTATAGACAATCGGTGAACTTCTATAAGGATTTAGTATGAAATACATTTGCTATTCATCTTTTTCAATTAAATAAAATTTTTTAGTTGTTTCGCATTTAATTAATTTGGAGTTGCATTAAAGTTTATTTAATATGTTTTCATTTTTTTTTATAAAATTTTTTTTTAGTCTTAAATAAATTTTATTACTTTTTTCTTGATTTTAAAAGATTTTATTTTAATAATTATTGATTTTATTAAATTTTTTTTATTGTTTTTTTTTAGTCTTAAACACATTTAATTATTTTTCTTTATTTTAAGAGAAATTTGAGGCCAATCAAAAGTTTTGATTTTTTTTATTGAAGATGGAGACAGTTTTTCTAGGCTTTATTAATATCTTAGTGTTTACCACTGTTCGGTTTGCTGTGGATTTTTTTTTTGTATTTTATTTCATAATTTTTTAAATTTACTTTTTGTTACTAGTATTTGCAAGCGAACACGATTTATGCTTATGCTATTGCTTGTAAGTTTTAGTTTTGGTTTCTATTTTTTTTTTTAAATTTCATAATTTTTTCTTGTTTACTTTTTTCTAGATTTTTGGATTGTTAGCCCTGCATATTTTCTTTTAAAATGTCTTTTAAATTGTCATAATTTTTGAAATTATTTTTTTCTAATATTTTTTTTTTAATTTTTGTTTATTTTTTTATAGATTTTTGTCATGTTAGCACTGCATTTTTTCTGCAAATATTTTATTTTTAAATTATCATAATTTTTTTTTAATTTTTTTCTAAATATTTTTATTTTTTTTTTAAAGTTTTAATTTTTTTCTAAAATTTTTAATTAAATTCTTGTTTACTTTTTTCTAGATTTTTGACATGTTGGCACTGCATTTTGACTTTAGACTATTTGTGACCCAATTGTCTATCATACTGCCTTAATATCATGTTCGTGTCTTAAGTCTTTTGTTTGACACAATGTTGTTAGAACCCAAATTTTTAACACTTTTCTTCCCATTGCCAGTGACACATTTTTTAATAAAACAACTATATAGTTTTTTTTTTTTAGTTGTGTGTATATAACACAACAGGAAATTTTATTTACAAAAGAATTTCTTACAACTAAAAAAATTTTAAGTTTCCGCTCATATATTTTTTTCTACTACAATTTGTATATCCCTTGCAATCATTATATCCAAGCTTAAAACTAACAACGCATTCATATATATATATACTTAAAAACTAAAATGAGTGTACTATTCTCATACCATACTATGAAAATGATTACTACAAACACTACTACAAAACTATTTCCAGCTTAAAATTACATATTTAGTTGCATTTAAAATACAACAATTATTATTATAATATCACAGCCGGTATGTGCAAATGTTTGCACAATGCAGTTAGAGCATTTCTTACAATTCCTTTTTAGAAAAATATGTAACATTTTATTCTAAAGGATTTGCGTACTACAAACGGGGTCCAAGTAGCATCAAAGTGAGACCTGTTTGTTGGATGGGTTTTGGAGAGATCAAAGTTTATCTAAATGTTATGGAACAGCACAGCATATTTGTAACCGAAAGCAGGAACTTCAATATACCTATTATGATACAATGATAATGGCTTGAAAGATGGTAAAGATACAACAACAATACGGCCTTGATTTTTACATTGAGTCTTAATAAGTATTCAAAGCCTGGGCTCTCTTCGTTGCAATTCGGACGGCTCTCTGACATTTAGTCCTCGAAAAACTTTTGATTTCCTTACCCAGAGGGAAATTTCCACACAGCATTTAATTAGTTGTTAAGCCAACAACCTTAAATAATTGGGGTAACCACAGCCGGAGACATGATCAGTGAGTTTCCTGTAGAGTGAAACGCTTCCAATGACGATGAGAATGTTAATGCAAACTAGGAAGAAGATGTTGACATTTCCTCCATAGAAATTTCAGGACCAAGCACTCTTTCACTGCAATTGTTCACCGACAACTGCTTAAACAAGTTAAATTAACGCGTAATATGTACTGCCGCAGAGAAATTCACCCAAAATTAGCTTCATTTTCACGATGTTTCTGGAATGGTAACTAATTCGTTAAAGATGAGTTGCTAACACATCGAGGATGTGAACAGAACTGATTTGTCAGCTAAACCATGTGTGGTATTTATACTAAATTTAAGGTGTAAGACATATTTGCAAATATCCTTACGATCCTTCGTCTACTTGCTGGGGTGGTGTGCAAAATGCTTGATTTAAGTCTGCTCTAAGGATTTTTATGGTGGTGTGGTGTGCAAAATGCTTGACTTAAGTCTGCTCTAAGGATTTAACCATTTTTAGGCGGGTGGTTTTTCCCGATTTCCGCGTATTGCTGTAGCAGCGACTTAATGATATGCATTCGGTGTACCGTGTGTTGTTGTCTACCCCTGGCAGATAGACATATGCTGACTAATTACATGGTCTTGAGTATTAGTTGAAGCAAATGCTTTGTGTTATTTTTCACATATTCTCGAATGTTCTGTTCCGTTTTCTTTTTGTTTGCAAAATGTGTACATATGTTTTCTAAAAAGGATATTTAGAATTTTTCCTCATTTGATGTATTTATTAGTTAGTATACGAGTAAATATATATTCCCGCACAAGCCACACATTTGTCTACAGCATAAGTATATTCGGTTAAGGATTCTATAGTGAGTGAAGTGCGGCGTAGTAGGGATAAAATCAATTTTATGGATTGGCAGGTAGTCATATTTTGACTATTTGCTTGGCCTTGAATATTAGCATATTAAATTGTGTTAGTTGTCACATATTCTCGAATTTTCGATTTCGTTCTTTTTAAAGTTTCAATTGTTTGAAAAATATAAGCATTTGTTGGTTAAATGAATTTTTTCTATAAAATAACTTGTACAAACTTAAATTATTGTGTTTTTTTCTAATATTTTGATTTCTAAAAAAAATAATTTCTCCTTAAAACTCTAAGGCACTGCTAGTGTCAGAACTTTTTCTGCTATAACACACATACTAGTTTGGTCACTCAATGCTCATTTATATGTACATGGTTTTTATGACAGTTTTGCCCTTGCAGTAAAATATTCAATATTCTACAAAAGTTAAAGTAGACAACATTTGTAACATATTTGAAATACTTACACCTGTCCTTTAAATTGTTTTTTCTTGGAACTCATATAATATTTTCTATAGAAATACTAATCCACCATACTCTAAGACAAGTGAAATTTTTGTCCAAATAAAGGTATGTGTGGATTAGCATGAAACTACTCATACTTACTACTGTTTAAAATCTGTAATGGGTACAGTTTCTGCAGGGGCTAGTCGAAGAAGATGTAACCTAATACTATTCCACTAATATAACTATCTACGAAACTGAGAATTCTCACAGATAGTAATACAAGTTTAAAGTTTTTTGTTCTTTATTGTATTAAATAAATTCATCTGTTGATGATTGCCGATTTTAGCCAATATATTGAAGTATAACTAAAACATTTAAAAATATTTTAACATCACGAAGTTTTTCTCAAACTCAGGCTAAGTTTCCAGAGCTACATTTCGGATTGTTGAGTTATCTTCAATAGAACAAAGCAGCCTCAACGTTTTCGGTGTCATATTTTTGATTTTGTACTCTAGGAGAGATCCTTGAATGCTTTGTCCGACATTGACCAAACTGTAGATTTAGTCATAGATTGATGAAATCAATTTTGGTATGCCTACGACGAAATTTGAATTTTCAGGATCTAAGAGAAGTCCTTGAATCCTCTGTCCGACATTGACCAAATTTTAGTTTTAGTCATAGATTGATAGAATCAATGGATATGCCAATTTTGGTATGCCTACTATGAAATTTAAATTTTGAAGGATCTAAGAGAGGTCCTTGAAGTTTTAGTTGCGAAGTCGATCGAAGTTGACAACAAAATTTTGTTGTAAAATGTTAACCAATATTTAAAGATTATATGATGTATATGTCAGCTGCAGAAATTTGCGGATTGTTGAGTTATTTTCAATAGAACAAAGCGGCCTCACCGTTTTCGGTGTCATATTTTTAATTGTGTACTCTAAGAGAGGTCCTTAAATCCTTTGTCCGACATTGACCAAACTGTAGATTTAGTCATAGATTGATGGAATCAATTGATATGCCAATTTTGGTATGCCTACTATGAAATTTACGTTTTCAGGATCTAAGAGAGGTCCTTGAATCCTTTGTCCGAAATTGATCAAATTTTAGATTTAGTCAGAGATTGATGGAATAAATAGATATGCCAACTTTGGTATGCCTACTATGAAATTTAAATTTTGAAGGATCTAAGAGAGGTCCTTGAATCCTTTAACTGATTTTAACCAAATTTTAGAAATTGGTGTCATTAAAAAATGTGAGATGTGCCAAATATTATTCACCTATGAAAACTACTTCTATTTCTCCTACCATCGAGTTTATTGCCGAAGATTTTTCGAGCCGAAGCATTTCATTTCACTAGGCCGCGATGAACGTTGTGGTGGCGATTGACGCCGATTTGCGGACATTTCACGCCAAAAAAAGAAATGATGAAATATTTTGCTCAGGCTTTGTAAAGTTAGTATAACAGGGTTCCCTAGTATGTAGTGATTTCACCACCTACAAACTAGTGCCCAGTACTAGAGGGAATCTTTTACCGAAATTGTGAAACTGTGTATTTTTAGGACCAATTTTAAACTCTATTTTAGTTCAAACTTAAAACTTAATTGGGCCATAAACAAATGTGCGAACTAGTGGGGAATCTGTTCTCCCTGTATTTTAATATACTCTCCTGAGGCTTTCATTCAGCAAAGGAATACTACACCCACCTTCCAAAAGTTGTTTAACTAAAAAATCTAAACATCCCAAAAAATCCTTTTAAGCAACAAATGCTCACATTTTTGAAACAACAGAAACTTTAAAAAAAAAAAACGAAATGTAAAATTCGAGAATATACTACATAATATATCATACTTATGCTCAAGGTCAGGCAATTAGTCAACATATGAGTACCTGTAAGTGGTTTACAATCCATAAAATTGATTTTGTCCCTGCTCGTTGCACTTAACTCGCTATAGAATCCTTAACCGAATATACTACTACTTTAGACAAAAGTGTGGCTTATGCGAGACTACATATTAACATGTATACAAACTGCTAATTAAATCAAATGAGGACAAATTTTAAATATCCTCAAGGACATGACAAGAATTCTAAAAAGGATTTCTATGTACACATTTTGCAAACAAAAAGAAAACGGTACAGAATATTCGAGAATATGTGAAAAATAACAGAATGCATTTGCTTCAACTAATACTCAAGGCCATGTAATTAGTCAACATATGTCTATCTGCCAGGGATAGACAACAACATATCATTAAGTAGCTGCTACAGCGTTTAGCGGAAAACGGGAAAAACCACCCGCCTAAAAATGGTTAAATCCTTAGAGCAGACTTAAGTCAAGCATTTTGCACACCACCCCACCACATAGACGAAGGCTCTTAAGGATATTTGCAAATATGTCTTACACCTTAAATTTAGTATAAATACCACACATGGTTTAGCCGACAAATCAGTTCTGTTCACATCCTCGATGTGTTAGCAACTCATCTTTAACGAATTAGTTACCATTACAGAAACATCGTGAAAATGAAGCTAATTTTGGGTGAATTTCTCTACGGCAGTACATATTACGCGTTAATTTAACTTGTTTAAGCAGTTGTCGGTGAACAATTGCAGTGAAAGAGTGCTTGGTCCTGAAATTTCTATGGAGGAAATGTCAACATCTTCTTCCTAGTTTGCATTTACATTTTCATCGTCATTGGAAGCGTTTCGCTCTACAGGAAACTCACTGATCGTGTCTCCGGCTGTGGTTACCCCAATTATTTAAGGTTGTTGGCTTAACAACTAATTAAATGCTGTGTGGAAATTTCCCCCCTGGGTATGGAAATCAAAAGTTTTTCGAGGACTAAATGTCAGAGAGCCGTCCGAATTGCAACGAAGAGAGCCCAGGCTTTGAGTACTTATTAAGACTCAATGTAAAAATCAAGGCCGTATTGTTGTTGTATCTTTACCATCTTTCAAGCCATTATCATTGTATCATAATACGTATATTGAAGTTCCTGCTTTCGGTTACAAATACGCTGTGCTGTTCCATAACATTTAGATAAACTTTGATCTCTCCAAAACCCGCCCAACAAACGGGTCTCAATTTGATGCTACTTGGACCCAGTTTGTAGTACGCAAATCCTTTATAATAAAATGTTACATATTTTTCTACAAAGGAATTGTAAGAAATGCTCTAACTGCATTGTGCAAACATTTGCACATACCGGCTGTGATATTATAATAATAATTGTTGTATTTTAAATGCAACTAAATATGTAATTTTAAGCTGGAAATAGTTTTGTAGTAGTGTTTGTAGTAATCATTTTTATAGTATGGTATGAGAATGGTACACTCATTTTAGTTTTTAAGTATATATATATGAATGCGTTGTTAATTTTAAGCTTGGATTTAATGATTGCAAGGGATATACAAATTGTAGTAGAAAAAAATATATGAGCGGAAACTTAAAATTTTTTTAGTTGTAAGAAATTCTTTTGTAAATAAAATTTCCTGTTGTGTTATATACACACAACTAAAAAAAAAACTATATAGATGTTTTATTAAAAAATGTGTCACTGGCAATGGGAAGAAAAGTGTTAAAAATTTGGGTTCTAACAACATTGTGTCAAACAAAAGACTTAAGACACGAACATGATATTAAGGCAGTATGATAGACAATTGGGTCAAATAAAGTCTAAAGACAAAATGCTAACATGAAAAAATTCTAAAAAAAGAGTAAACAAGAATTAAATAAATAATATTAAAATTAAAAAAAAAAAAAATATTTAAAAACACATAAAAATTAAAAAAAATTTTAAAAGGAAAATTTAAATATAAAATATTTGCAGAAAAAATGCAGAAATCTACAAAAAAGTAAACAAGAATTAAATAAAAAATTATAAAAAAAAAATTAAAATTTTTAAAAATAAAATAAAAATATTTAAAAACACATAAAAATGTAAAAAAAATTGAATATGTTTTTCATTGTTCGGTTTGGGATCTTTTTCTATTATCGCTAATAGAATTTGTTTTATCTTGTAAAAATTTTTTTTATCTTGTGAAACAAATTCTATTAGCGATAATAGAAAAAGATCTCAAACTGAACAATGAAAAACATATTCATAATTCTATACAGATCGACAATAACAAACAAGAGAATTAAAAAAAAATTATGAAAATTTAAAAATAGAATATTTGCAGAAAAAATGCAATGCTAACATGACAAAAATCTAGAAAAAAGTAAACAAGAATTAAAAGAAAAATTAAAATTAAAAAAATAAAAATATTTAATAAAAAAACATAAAAATTAAAAAAAAAAATTTAAAAAAAAATTATGAAAATTAAAAAAAAAATATTTGCAGAAAAAGTGCCAAAAATCTACAAAAAAGTAAACAAGAGTTAAAGAAAAAAAAATAATATTTAAAAAACAATATATAAAAAAAATTTATAAAAATAACATTTATAAAAAAAATATGAAAATTTAAAAAAAATATATAAACAAAAAATATTAGAAAATTTAAAAAATTAGGAACAAAAAATTAAAACTAACTAGCAATAGCATATGCATAAATCGAGTTAATGCAGAAAAATTGTCTGCATTTACATTAACAAAAAAACAAAAACTTTTGATTAGCCCCAAATCTCTCTTAAAATTAAGAAAAACATAATAAAATTTGTTTAAGTCTAAAAAAATGAAAAAATACATGGACTTCTATGCAACTCCAAATTATTAATTTGGAAAAAAAAACTAAGCTTAAAAGGTAGAAATTTAAATTAATTTAAAAAAAATGAATAGCAATTGTATTTCATTCCAAATTCTTATGGAAGTTCACCGCTTGTCTATACTTCTATACTAATATAACAAAGAGCAGATGTTTGTGGGTTTGTTTTAAAAAGGGGATAATCTTTTAAACTCCATAACCGATTTTAAAAATTCTTTCACCAGAGGTATGCTACGTTGGCACTGAGGTTATATAGGCTATATTTTTAAAATAAAATTACAATCGTTATCTTTGAAAAGATTCGGTTTTGATGGACTTTCGACTTTGGATGTTTTACAATAAGAGTTTTGTGGGTTAATAGAAATATTTAAATTTTCGGTCACAACCGTCACATCCATACAATAGACATCCAAATGTTGTAAGCAGCGGAATAACGCGAGTCGGTAAAGCTTGTAGTTAGTATTATAGAACTGACTTTTAAAATGGTGGCAGAACTCTCCACAAGTAATCATTAATAAAGATTTACATAAAAAGTCACATTAAAATATTAAAAATTAATAATAATTAAACATATTAAAAAACATTATACGGATCATCAGTCGTATATTATTGGCTTAAAATTTATTGACTAAATATTTTACTAGAAAGAGATTTTTAAGGAATTTGTGAAATAACTGAACGCAATCTAGAAAAATATAACTAGTATGGTAATGATATGACACTATAACAGATGTGTCGTTCTATTCCAAATCAAAACCCACTATTATTTACCTTATATATATATTCCAAATATTTGCATGGTAGGTACCAGAAAGGGCGTGTTGAGATTTTCAGATTTTTTTTTCAAAAACTTTATCTTTTTATTTATTACTGCACGATCGCGTTAGGTCTATTTATAATGTTAATCGATTTCTAAAGTGGGCGGTACGAGATGGTTATGGGAGGTACCAGAAGGATCCCGTTGGGTGTATTGATATTATTACTCGATTTCTAAAGTGGGCGGAATAATGTATATGTATGGGAGGTAACAGAAGGTGCGTGGCCATGTTGCCCGTTTACAATACCGTATGTAGTTTTGGGGAAATATTAACTCGTGCAATGTTATCGTGCGTACCAGTCGGACAGCCAGACAGACAGACGGACATGGCTCAAACGACTTAAAAAGTCATGAATCGAATTTGATTCAAAGAAACCTAGGGTCTAAAGTGACTCCTTCCATGTGTTACACTTTTGGTCGTAACAAATGATATATACCAAATCGTAGAGAAAAAGAAGAAATGCTAAAAAATTATAATGGCTAAAGAGCAGTTGGAACATTTGGAAACAAAAGGCAACGGAAAAAAGAATGGAAATGTAACTATAAGCGTGTTGAGTATATCACCTGCATTATTCTGATGTCCACAGTAGTGCTGTTAGCGAATAAGTACTTAAATGTCATATTATTTTTTTATGTGTTTTAATATGCATTAGTTATATTATTGAAAACAACAGTTTTCATAGTAGGTCACACCCGTCTCATTTCTTAAAAGGATTATTTCTATAGAAAAAACTGTACTTTATTTTTTGCTAAAGACCAGTTTGAACGTTGATAGCAAATAAAGTACTTTAATGTCTTATTATTTTCTTATGTGTTTTAATTTAACTCGTTTATATTATTGAAATCAATAAAAAGTATAATTTATAAAAAAAATTTATAAATTTTTATACTAGGTCACACCCGTCTCATTTTTAAAAGGATTACTTTATAGAAAAAAAAATTTCCTTTTGCTAAAGAGTAGTGGGATCATTGAGATCAAAAGTTCAGACAACGGAAAAAAGATGCAAATCTAACTGTAAGCGTGTTGAGTACGACGCCTGCATTCTGTATGTCTGTAGTAGTGATATTAGCATAAAAAGTACTTAAAAGTCTTATTATTTTCTTATGTGATTTAATTTATATCGTTTATATTATAGAAATCCATTAAAAAAATATAATTTTTTAAAAATTTTCGAGTTTTCATACTAGGTCACAACCGTCACATAAAGAGGTCACACCCGTCTCATTTTCTATAAGGATTTTTTTTATAGAAAATTTTTGTTTTCTTTTCAGCATTATATTAAGAATAATCAATAATATCTATCTACATCAAAATTATTGTGCACTTTTTAAGGAAATGTTTAGAGTATACAACCTAAAAGTCATATTTCACTAAATCTTAAATTTGTTTGGTCATCCCTGTCGCAGTCTTCTATTGGCCATTTTGAGAAAATATCATGTTCATGTTGTCTCTGCAAAGTTATTAAACGTTTTTATAAATATATTTTTATTATTTTTAATAAAATATTTTATATTTTTGAATTATAACGATTAATGTGGTATCACGGTCACACCCGTCTCAATAGAATTACTCTTCTGCAGAAAAAAATCACACAAATATTTAAAAAGAAAAATAGAATTCTTAAATATTTTGTAACACTTGTTTACATGCGCTATGTGAGAGTTTGACTCAGAAATGAATATGGATTGTATCAGCTGACTCTTCTGGTACCTTTTTTTATAAAATTAATTTTTCTCCCATAACTTCTATGCGGACAGCTGGAGAATATTTCAATTTTGTCACTTCAATTACACGCAAATGATACAATATATCTTTTTTTTATCAGTACACTGAATTAAATAATTCATATTTTGCATAAGATGTAGGTTTATGAAAATTTAACTTAGGAATGAATATCGCTACGTCTGACTCTTCTAATAGCTTCCATACAAAATCACATATTTTTGTAAAATGTACATTTCTCCCATAACATCCTTGCGGAGAACTGGTGTGGAGAACTTTAGTGTTGAGAATTTGTCATCATCTGACGAGCTAAGCAATACATTTGAGCTAAGCAATACAGCAAAATCTTATTTTCATTAGCGAAATATCTTCAACATACTGTGATTTTAGTTAAAACCTCAGCTTCAAACATATCTATCCAAGGAATTGTTTTCATTCCCGCTCGCTTCTATTGAGGCATTATAAAATCCTAAATTGAATGTACTAATGCTAAAGACAAAAATATGTGTCTTATGCGAGAAGAAGTATGTATACTAACCAATATACCAATATATAAACAAATTGAAGAAAAAATCTAAAATTCCTCAAGGACGTGACTAGAAAACCTTTTAAGAAACACATATGTACACATTTCACTAACAAAACAATATTTAAAACAACCTTGGAAATACAAACGGAAATTTCGAGAATATGTGAAAAATAATACAACACATTTCTTCTTCCTTTTCAGTGAGTGAAAAATTCATAAATACTCAAGGACTTGACAATAAATCCTTTTAAGCAACAAATGCTTATACTTCACAAACAAATAAAGACTTTAAGACGATCTTGGAAATAGAAACGGAAAATTCGAGAATATGTGAACAATAATACACAGTACATTTGCTTTAACTTATACTCAAGGCCAAGTAATAAGTCATGATATGTCTACCTGCCAGTGGTTTATAAGTGCACACGGCACACAGATTGCATATCATTAAGACGCTGCTACAGCGTTAAACGGAAAACCGGGGAAAACACTCACTTAAAGACGGTTAAATCCTGAGTACCGACTTACGCATAGCATTTTGCGCATCAAATATGTATACGAAGAATCGTATGAGCAGTTTTAAATATGTCTATGGACTTAAGCCAAGCATATGCATACGATCGCACTATGTAGAAAAAGGGTCATAAAGATAATTTAAAATATGTAGAAGAAGGATAAAAAGGATCTCAAGACAAGCATTTTGCACACCACCCCACTTTAGCTCCCACTGGCGTAGTCTAGAAGAGTCATATGAAATTAAATCTTTAAAATCTATTTGAGTTGTGTTGTTATCTGTCGATCAGTATAACATTTATCACATTTTGAGAAAAAAAATAAATGTTTGTCAATTCGACAATTCGCTGTGCGTCGCCAGCCCATAAAACGCGCCCCAAAATTTGCAAGCTCAACTCCACCACTTGCAAATATTACAAAGAAAAACGAAAGTGAAATAATAAACAATTATGTATTGCAAACAGCAATTTGATTAAATATATTTCGAAATTTTGAATATTCCACTTGAAAATAATATTGATATGTTTAGGGGCATTTTTAAGGATATTGTAAAAAAATCTGATCTTAATCAGTAAAGATATGACCAACTATAGCCTTGACCAACTTAAAAATGAGGTACTATTATGTTACAATTACACAGTACAACACATGATTCACATGATAATGGGACTCAATTCTGAGAATTGCACGTGACAGTAGCCTCAAAAATAAGAATTTCTGCATCATTCGTTTTGTAAAGTTGGCTGCATTAATAACTTAATGGCCATACGAATCCTTTTGCTCAAGGTGGATTTTTAGTACTTTTTCTATATTTTATCACGGTATACCGTATGGAATATCTCTTTTGTGTCTGAATCTAATTTGTAGATATTAAATAGGTACCATAAATTGTACTTTTTGATATAATAAATTGTACTTTATTGTACCATAAATTGTAGTTTTTCCTTTAATAAATTGTACTTTTTGGTACGGTACATTGGAAAAAAAATTGTACTTTTTGGTACCATAAATTGTACTTAGATATTGAATAGGTACCATAACCTGCATTTTTTGGTATCATTAATTGTATTATCAGTACGATAAATTGTACTTTTTGGTACCAAAAATTTTTCTTTTTATACCATAAATTGTATTTTTTGCTACAATAAATTGTACTTTTTGTATCATAAATTGCACTTTTTGGTACAATAAATTGTACTTTTTAGTACAATAAACTGTACTCTTTGGTATCATAAATAGAATTATTAGTACAATAAATTGAACTTTTTGGTACCATAAATTGCACATTTTGTTTCAATAAATTCTACTCTTTGGTACCATAAATTTTAGTTTTTGTTACCTTAAATTGTACTTGGATATTGAATAGGTACCATAAAATAGATTTTTTGGTACAATAATTTGTACTTTTTGGTATCATAAATTGTATTATTTGTACAA
Organism: Muscina levida; assembly: GCA_964034835.1. NCBI lineage: Eukaryota > Metazoa > Arthropoda > Insecta > Diptera > Muscidae > Muscina > Muscina levida. The sequence goes on along the minus strand of OZ035883.1, from coordinate 144,642,715 downwards.
TAAATTTTACTTTTTGGTACCATAAATTTAACTTTTTGGTACGATACGTTTGACTTTTTGGTTTCGTAAATTGTAGTTTTTGGTACTATAAATTTTACTTTTTGGTTACCATAAACTGTACTTTTCGGTACCAAAAATTGTACTAAGATATTGAATAGGTAACATAAATTAGATTTTTTGGTACAATAAATTGTACTTTTCGGTATCATAAATTGTGTTATTAGTACAATAAATTTTACTTTTTTGGTCCAATAAATCGTAGTTTTTGGTACAATAAATTGTACTAAGATATTGAATACGTACTTTTATTGTACTTTTTGGTACAATAAATTGTACTATTTGGTACCATAAACTGTATTTTTCGGTACCATAAATTGTACTTAAATATTGAATAGGTAACATAAAGTAAATTTTTTGGTACAATAAATTGTACTTTTTGGTACCATAAATTGCACTTTTTGGTACCATACATTTTACTTTTTGTTACCATAAATTTTACTTTTTGTTACCATAAACTGTACTTTTCGGTACCATAAATTGTACTTAGATGTTGAAAAGGTACCATAAATTAGATTTTTTGGTACAATAAATTGTATTATTAGTACAATAAATTGTACTTTGTGGTATCATAAATTGTACTTTTGGTACAATAAATTGTACGTTTTGTACGATACGTTGGACTTTTTATTATCATAAATTGTACTTTTTCGTACCATAAACTATACTATTCGGAACCATAAATTGTACTTAGATATTGAATAGGTACTATAAATTGGACTTTTTAGTACAATAAATTGTACTTTTTGGTACCGTAAATTTCACTTTTTGTTACAATAAATAGTACTTTTTGGTACAATAAATTGTATTTTTTTGGAACCATAAATTGCACTTTTTAGTACAATTAATTGTACCAGTTAGTAAAACACTTTTTTGCAAAAAAAGTGAAAAATGGTAAAAACTCGGCATTTTTGCCATTTTTAAGGCACTGGATGCCATTTTTTCGGGTAGGTTTGTTCCGCATTTTCCCCCTTTTCAATATCTTCAACTTTGCTTAAAATATAGCTTTGCTTAATATATAACTTAACATTATCAAAGTGTTAATATAAATACTCTCTAATTATTTTTGTCCATTCTTAAACAATTTTAAACGCCCTACTATAGGTTTGTAGGCGGTAATTAAGTTGTTGGTATAAATGATAACCAATACAGAAAATAGATAACTACTATAAGGACATTACAGGACCATACCTGCAAAAAGAATCCAGCACATGCTAAGAATATGGAACGAGCGGATAACACGAGTGCTGTAAAGAAAAGAAAGGATACAAATCTTAGTCGGTATTGTTGTTGTTGTCACAGTAGGATATTTTACAATGTCTAAATAAAATTAATATAACCAAAGGATTCATACTCATTTTAAGATGAAACAATTAAGATTAGATATTACATGTAAATAAGGAAGTTCAAATTGCTTTATAATTATCAAGGTGGTGTGTTTTCCAAATGCAGGCCAAATAATGTAATATTAATGACTCACGATTCATTACAGAAAATCATGGCAAAAATTCTATAAATTTTTGACCCCTTAAATGCAAGAAGAATTTACTTTTTCTAAACTAAATATTTAACATTGATCGTTAAAACTTCATTAGTTGGTCTAGACGATCAACCATTAGTTAATGCAATGTTTCCTATAGTAACAATCCACAATATCTTATCCTTATGTACACATTGTAATGGTGTGTGGTAAACTTCTTTATATACAGTATACAGTCTAAGAGACTGTAATTCATGTATACCTGCTGCCTGTAATTGTTATTTTTCATGCACATAGCTTAACTTCTTTTTCTTTTGACATTGTTTTCCTTAGAATACAAGATTTGTTCGTTTTGCGCTTGACAATAGTTTGTTATAAACTTGTTAGTATTGTCACGGATAATGTGTATACATATGCTTGTTTTAAGTTAGCAGGTACCGCTTGCAGCTACTTAAACTCTGTTTAAATATTTCAAAATGGCTTTGTCATCGGCTACAGTTTTTTGGCAAATTTGTAGAGCTGTACCTGTTTGTAATACACATTTTCCGTATGAAAATAGTCGACACCAACACAGTCTAACATTTTTCAGCTCATTGATTTGGGACTCAATTCTGGGAAATGCAAGTGAAAGTAGCCCCAGAAATTTGAACTTCTACATCATTCGTTTTGCCAAGTTGGTTGCATTAACAATTTAATGGCGATATGTATATTTTGCTCAATGTGGAATTTTTATATTTTTGAAAAATTAAAAAAATGTCCATTTTTTACCATTGACCTATAGGTTTAAGGGGATGAGCTCAGTTTATGACCTTATTTTGGGATAAGTGCAGTAAGCGTTGCCTTTATAAGAACGATAACGTGATGGTCATTAAATTAATAATGCAGCCAACTTGACAAAACGAATGATACAGAAGTTCTTATTTTTGGAGCTACTTTCACGTGCAATTCTCAGATGTGAGTCCCAAAATTATGTGTTGTGCTGTGCCCTCAATGTTGTGGCAAAGCGTTTAATTTTTGTCAAAACATAGACATTAGACAAAACTTGAATACAAATTTTTAGCTCGATAGCTGTTAAACTACATCTGTAATCCCGGAGACAGACCGCCAATATGGGGAGGTGGGGTTGTATAGGAGGTGGGAGTGAATTTTAAACGATCTTGCTCATTTCAGAATTTAACCTCCGCTTAGATAACTCTTAAACTACGACTGTAATCGCGGAGACAGAAGACGGACGGCTATATAGAAGTCCGCTCAGAATTCGACGCTGATCCTTTATATACATCTATATATATAAAAGGCTGGGGTGACTGACTGATCACTCCCCAGCCCAAACAGACTAAAGCTAGAACCTTGAAATTTGGAATGTAGGTTCCTATTCTGGCGTAGGTGCGCACTCAGAAGGAATTTTTGGAAATTCGGTCTGGAAAAGGGTAAAAAGGGCGTGGTACAGCTTCATACAGCTCGAAATTTTAAATGGTTGTATCTCATAAAACATTATAGGTTCGAAGTCGAGAATAACTTTTCTGTAGAAAGGGGGCGGTGCACAGTGGTCGTCCCCATTCGCCAAAAATAAAAACAAATAAGTCAAAATTCTGGGTAATACTGTGACAACACTATCTCACAATAGATTTTGCTCTTTCAAATTACTTTTATTTTTGCTTTATTCCACCTGTCCTCTTTAAAAATTGCTGCCAGACTATGAAAATAATTTTATTTCGCAGCGTAAGTAACTTTCAAGTGAAGGTCCAAAGTAAAACGTAAAAACCTCTTTAAAAAAGATTGCTTTAACAATGAAGAATTAAATATTGTAAGGAAAGGTATTAACTATTATTTAAAAAAATTAAAAACTGCTCTGCATGCTGTGTCTATTTTATTAAATTAATTTATTATATGTGCCTATTTCAGTACTAACTCGAGTGTAGACTTAAATTTTACTTAGAGTTTTGGTTGCGAAGTCGACCGAAGTTGACAACCAAATTTGTTGTAAAATGTTAACCAATACTTAAAGATTATATGATGTTTATGTCAGCTGCAGAAATTTTGCGGATTGTTGAGTTATCTTCAATAGAACAAAGCAGCCTCACCGTTTTCGGTTTCATTTTTTTTTGATTGGGTACTCTAAGACCTCTCTTGAATTATTTGTCCGACATTGATCAAACTGTAGATTTAGTCATTGATTGATGAAACCAATGGCTATGCCAACTTCGGTATGCCTACTATGAAATTCAAATTTTCAGGATCTAAGAGAGGTCCTTGAATCCTTTGTCCGACTTTGACCAAATTTTAGATCTAGTCATAGTTTGATGGAATCAATGGATATGACGACATAGGTGTGCCTACTATAAAACTTAAATTTTCAGGATCTAAGAGAGGTCCTTGAATCCTTTGTCCGACGTTGACCAAATTTTAGATTTAGTCATAGTTTGATGGAATCAATGGATATGACGACTTTGGTGTGCCTACTATGAAACTTAAATTTTCAGGATCTAAGAGAGGTCCTTGAATCCTTTCACAGATTTTAACCAAATTTTTGTAATAAGTGTCATTAAAAGAGACGTATTAAATATTAATCATCTATGAAAACTCCTTCTATTTTTGGCAGCTCTTTGTATGAAACGGCAACCACTGTGCGGTGCCACGCCCCTTTTGAAAAATCGTCATATCGGCCAAATAAATTGCAACGATTGTAATGAAATTCTTACTCTGTATGTTATAAGAGCACTCGTGTTATAAGGGCGTGGCACCGCCTACACGGCCCAATATTGCAATCGATCATATCTCAAGAGTCATTGAAGGTATGAAAATGAAACTTGATACAAACAATTTTAATGGTCCCAAGGGGATAACGTCTTGCTGAAAAATGGGCGGTGTCACGCCCCTTTCAAAAAAATAATTATACCGGCTAAATAAATTGCAACGCTTGCAATGAAATTTTGACTCTGTAAGGTGTTGTCTCTATCAAGGCTACGTAGAAACATAATTAAACAAAAGGGCGTGTCACCGACCCCAGAAGCTAATATTTCAGTCGATCGTATCTAAACTATTAAAGTTATGATCGTATTAAAGTTATGAAGACCAGACTTGAGACTTGCTACATATTGCTACATGTTAATGGTCCAAAAAAGATAACGTCTAGCTGGGAAAAGGGTCGCTGTCACGGCTACATGAAACATAATTAAACAAAGAGGCGTGACACCGCCCACACAGACCAACATTTTAAATGACCATATCTCAAGTCATTAAAGGTATGAAAATAAGACTTGATATATACAATGTTAATGTTCCAAGGAGAATAACGTCTCGCTCGGAAATGGGCAGTGCCACGCCCGGTCATATTAATTGACCGATTGCAATGAAATTTTCACTGTATTATACTGGTCGTAGGGTCTCTATCAAGTCTACATCGATACTAAATTAAACAAAGGGGCGTGGCACCGCCCACAAATGCCATCATTTTTACCGATCATATCTCAAGAGTCATTAAAGGTATGAAAATTAAACTTGATACATGTTGCTAGATATAAATGGTCCAAAGAAGATAACGCCTTGCTGCGAAATGGGCGGTTTCACGCCCCTTTTCAAAAAATCGTCATATCGGCCAAATAAATAGCAACGATTGCAATGAAATTTTCACTATGTGTGATACTGTCTGTAGGTTCTCTATCAAGGCTACATGGATACTAAATTAAAACAAAGGGCGTGGCACCGCCTACACAGGCCAATATTTCAATCGATCATATCTCAAGAGTCATTGAAGGTATGAAAATGAAACTTGATACATACAATGTTAATGGTCCCAAGAAGATAACGTCTTGCCAAAAAAGGGCGGTGACACGCCCCTTTCAAAAAATAGTTATACCGGATATATAAATTGCAACGCTTGCAATAAAATTTTCACTCTGTATGGTGCTGTCTCTATCAAGGCTACATAGAAACATAATTAAACAAAGGGGTGTGTCACCGCCCACAGAAGCTAATATTTTAATCGATTGTATCTCACAAGTCACTAAAGTTATGAAGACGAGACTTGAGACTTGCTACATATTGCTACATATTAATGGCCCAAGAAAGATAACGTCTTGCTGGGAAAAGGGCCGTTGCCAGGGCTACATGGAAACATAATTAAACAAATGGGCATGGCACCGCCCTCACAGGCCAACATTTTAAATGATGATATCTCAAAAGTCATTAAAGGTATGAAAATAAGACTTGATATATGCAATGTTAATGTTCCAAGGAGAATAACGTCTCGCTGGGAAATGGGCAATGCCACGCCCCTTTTGAAAAATCGTTATGACGGTCATATTAATCGACCGATTATAATGAAATTTTCACTCTGTGTGGTACTGTCAGTAGGTTCTCTATCAAGGCTACATGGATACTAAATTAAACAAAGGGGCGTGGCACTGCCCACAAAGGCCATCATTTTAACCGATCATATCTCAAGAGTCATTAAAGGTATGAAAATTAAACTTGATACATGTTTCTAGATATAAATGGTCCAAAGAGGATAACGTCTCGCTGGGAAATGGACGGTGCCACGCCCCTTTTTAAAAAAAAATCGTTATATCGGACATATTTTTTGACCGATTGCAATGAAAATTTCACTGTGTGTGGTACTGTCCGTAGGGTCTCTATCAAGGCTACATGGAAACAAAATTGAACAAAGGGGCGTGGCACCGCCTACACAGGTCATCATTTTCACCGATCATATCTCACGACTTATTAAATGTATGAACATGAGACTTGCTGCGTACAATGTAATTGGCCCAAATAGGATAACGCCTTGCTGCGAAATGGGCAATGTCACGCCCCTTTAGAAAAATCGTTATGTCGGTCATATTAATTGGCCGATTGCAAAGAAATTTTCACTGTTTGTGGTACTGTACTTAGCATCTCTTTTAAGGCTACATGAAAACATAATTAAACAAAGGGGCGTGGCACCGCCTACGCAGGCCATCATTTTAAACGATCATATCTCACGAGTTATAAAAGGTATAAAAATGAAACTTGCTACATACAATGTTAATGGTCCAAAAAAGATAACGTCTCAGCGAAAAATGGGCGCTGCCACGCTCCTTTTGAAAAATTCGTCATATCGGTCATATTAATGGACCGATTGTAATAAAATTTTAATTTTAATGACTGACTAGCTGACTAGATGAAACGGCTGTATATAGGATGTTGGAAACGGTCATTGCTATAATCGTGAAAATTTATATGGACGTACTCCCTAAGAACGAAGCAAGAGAGGGTTTTTAGAAAATCGTACCTTTTAGGGGTAAAAAATGCCGAAAGGGATTAAATTGATGCAATTGCCCAGAAGGTAGTGTAATTTCCCGGCTAAAGGTAGAGTTGTACGATATGAAGTAATTTTTCGATATTCGTACTTTAGATGTAAAAATACCGAAAGAGAGATAAAACTAGTGCTAACGTCCAGACCAAGTGCCAAACAGTAGAATCACGAAAATGTATATACATATATAGAATTGCTCCCTATATAATTAGAGAGACGCTGGATAGGGTATTTAGAAATTCGTACTTTTATGGGTAAAAATGTCCCAAAAAGAGATAAAACTGGTACCATTACCCAGACCAAACCAGACTAAAGCTATAATCGTATATGGATATGCTCCCTAAACAATTAGAGAAGGTACCAGTCTATCTTTGCTGTGCGATACGAATGGATTTTGTGAAATTCTTACCTTTAGGCATAAAAAGGGACTAACGTGGTATAATGACCCAGATCAATGGACTATAGCTTCAAACGCATAAAATGGAGGGGTTAGTTCGTCTTAGAATCAAGTTGTGCGATAAAAAAGGATTTTAAATATTAGTACTTTTAGGGATTAAAAGGGAAAGCAGTTAGGATACCCATTGATCTTATGGATGTGACTGCTACCAACATCCAGAATAGACGACTAAATCTAAATATAGCAAATATATATTCTCACACTTACCACGTCTATGGGCGTTGCAACTTGGTAGAGCAAACTGAATATTCCCTTCGTTTCGTGCGAGGTAAAGGGCACAAATATTGAAATTTTTAAAAATTTGTTGTTCTATTAAATCCGATATGAGATATGGTCATCAGTGAATAATCAGCATAATATTTTAGCCTACTTCTGTGACAAACCCATCAATAGAATCAATTGTTTTGCACGCAAGATCTGCATTTTACGAACAGATATTTGTGTTTTACTCTGTAAAAGAAATTATCCCTAGAAAAATTCGCTCCCGCTTTCAATTTCAAAACCAACATTAAATAAAACAAACTTGTTCATGAAATTTTCGGTGTTTTTCTTACAAAACATCAAACCCAAATGTTTTGTAAGTATTTATTATTAAACTTAACTTAAGCTAAAAATAGAAATGTTCCTTAAACCTAAAGCAAAACAAACAAACCGGAAGACAATGATTAATTAAAAAATTATTCTTACTTAATACGAAAAACTACATTACAAACTAAAATCGGGAAGACATCAACTTAATAATATTAGATACAAATAATATTTGTAAATTTTAAATTTTATATTAAACTTAAAACAAAAACTATTAAAGCTGTGGAGGTTTACAGTGTATCCCACACTATTGCCACTTTTCCATTAAAAGGAGGGAGGATGTAATGCCATAACCCCACAACACACGAGCGCATCCGAAGGACATTTTTAGTTCCAGGAAATAACATTGTTGTACCATAGAAGGATTGTTTTCAATTGTGTTTCCTTAAGATTGTTACTAAAGCAAACTGTATCTTAAACAATCTTGTCGCAAACTGTAGTTTAGCTGGTGACCTCGTTGCTAGACGTTAATCTTGCTGCTTCGTAGTACTTCAGGTAGAATCTTGCGTTTAAGAAGAAAAATTCTTTAGTATTTTTCTCTTAAGCCCCTTAAGCTGTTATCTTTTTCTCTTTAAAACAACTGAAGTTTAAAAGAAAATCGTGGATTTTCTTCGAACTTGCCGCCATTGCTGGAAACTTCGTGTGTATGTTTTGGAGTTGTGAGTTAGACTAATCTCTGATGGTTCAAGGACAAGTATTTATACTAGAATTTTTGCTGCCGATACATAAAGCATAAATTCAGGTAGTTTTTCTTGGTATTTGGTCATTAAAGTGCTGTCTAAATTTGTTGGTGGTGGGTTTTTCTTTTTCTCATTTTCTCCGCATCGCATAAATTATGTTCTGGTCATTAACAATTGTTATGATGTATCCCTTATGTATAGGTTATACGACATTATTGTTGTTGTTGTTGCTGCTTTACAGGTACCAGTATTTTAGTTATATTTATTCAGTGTTCGTGTTGGTGGAGGTTTTGAGTGTTTTTTGTTTTTTTTTTTAAAGGAAAAACATAGGAAAGAAAACTCATTTATATTGTTATTATAGTGGTTGAGATTCATTTGTACAATTTTGTATAATTAATTCAATTGTTAGTAACAAAAAAAATGGAAAATCACTGGAGCAATATTCCAAATGACCCTCCTTCGAAGTGGATCTCAGGTCAATGGCTTTAGCGTTTAGTTAAAAATTTTGTATGGGGGATGTGAGTAGTTTTTGTACGATTTTGAATCTGCGCTTTAAGGTTAGAAGTTTGCATACATAGTTTCAGCTCGATAGTTCTTAAAATACGACAGTAATCGGGGGTATAGGCAGACGAACGGACATCTTTAAATCGAAGACGAATTCGACTCTAATCATTTATATTGAAATGATTTTTAAAGTACATATAAATTTGTAGCACGTCAGAAAATATACTTAAAACGAACTCTAAACAAGTCAGTGAAAATGTGTCTGAAAGCCTACTAGTGCAAAATGAAATTATTTGACCACATGTATGTTTCTTTTATATCCTACTTTCACCAATTTATTTTATTGCTCCAAAATTTAACGTTGTATTAAATATTATTTTCATTGTATTAAAAATTACTTTTACTGTAGCGGACAATTATTTTGTTTTACCTAAAAGTACCTTATCTTGTACCAAAAAGAACTGTTATTATATAAAAAGTACTTTTATATATAAAAATACTTTTATTATATGAAAAGGACTTTTATTATAAAAAAGTACTTTTTATTGTATCACATAGCTTTCGCGGCTTGCGTTGCTTCACCCGTACTTACAATGAATCTTCTTAGGAATTTAATCAATACCGATAAATGCAAACGCTTCATAAGACCAGCAGAAACCACATTTATGTGATTGTAGCTTTATCCCATTGTTCTGACTGATTGTACCGCTTTAATCCCTTTTATCCCTAAAAGTTTGAATTTCAAAAGATACATTCGTATCGCACAACTAGAATGGACTGGTACCCCCTCTAATTCTATAAGGAGCATGTCCATATACGATTATAGCTTTAGCCGTTTGTCCTGGGTGATGGTACTAGTTTTATCTCCTTTCGGCCTTTTTACCCCCCAAATGTTCGAATTTCTAAAAACCCCATCTAGCGGCTCTCTTATTCTATAGGGAGCAATGCTAAATACATGTTCGTTGCTTTACCTTTAGGCTTTGGCCTGGGCGATATACGAAATTTCTACACCTAAAGAACGAATTTTACAAATAATTACTTCATATCGCTTAACTAAAATATTCTTTTCAATTTTTCCGACTATACCTGCAGCCGTTTAATCGCCAGTTTTATCACTTTTCAGCCTTTTTCTACACCTAAAAAGTACAAATTTCGAAAATCATCCTTGCTTCATTCTAATTCTACAGGGAGCAAGCCCAAATAAATTATCATAGTTATATACCTTATCAATATTTTTACCTAGAAATATCGGATTTCGAAAAAAAACCCTTCTTTCCACTTTGGTAGTAAGCATGTCCATATCAATTTTCGCGATTATAGCTTTACCCGATTGGTATGGGTGATGGTACAAGTTGTATCCCTTATTGGTCCATTTTTACGTCTAAAAGTAATAATTTCCAAAAATCCATTCTTAGCTGACAAGAAAAGTGAGACAAAAAAACCAAATTTCATTCATTTCAATTAGTTAGTCAAGCAATATTAAATATATTAAATTAGTTTAATTTATAATACAATTGTTCTATTTATATGACCGATATAACAGTTTCTTCAAATGGGGCGTAGCCATGCCCATTTCCCAGCGAGACGTAATCCTCTTTATGTCAGTAACATATGTAGTTAATCTCATCTTCATACCTATAACGGCTCTTGAGATATGACCGATTGAAGTTTCTGTTTGTGTGGGCGGTGCCACGCCCCTTTGCCTAATTATGTTTTCATGAAGCCTATGATAGACGCACTACGGATAGTACTACACAGTAAAAATTTCACTGCAATCGACCCATTTATTTTCACCAGCTAATGATTTTTTCAAATGGAGCGTTGCCATGCCCATTTTCCAGCTAGACATAATCTCCTATGTACCATTTACATATATAGCAAATGTCATCTTCATAATAATGGCTTTTAAGATTTGACCGATTGAAATTTCTGTTTGTGTGGGCGGTGCCACGCCCCTTTGTCTCATAATATTTTCATGTAGCCTATGATAGACGCACTACGGATAGTACTACACAGTGAAAATTTCATTGCAATCGGTCCATTTATTTCGTCTAGATAACGATTTGTTCTAAAGGGGTGTGGCACCGCCCATTTTCCGGCGAGACGTAATCCTTTTTGTATCAACAACATATGTAGAAAATCTCATCGTCATAGCTTTAATGACCCTTCAGATATGACTAGCTATGGGCAGGGAGCTCTCTCTGAGCTCCAAGAGCATAAAAATTCATATCGATACGAAGAAGTTACAACAAAAATCAACAAATAAAACATTGAAGGTTTTCAATGTAGTGGTGCCCATAGCTGGATATGACCGATTGAAATTTCTGTTTGTGTAGAGGCCCTACGGATAGTATCACACAAAGAAAATATAATTTCCATCTGTCCATTTATTTGCCCAATATAACAATTTTTTAAGAAGGGGCATGGCACCGCCCACTTTCCACAAAAAAGTAATTTTTCTTGTACGACCAACTTAAAAAAAATTAATTTCTCTTTACATCCCATGAATGAGGTATGGGATAGCTTCTCGCGTTGTTTGTGATTTAACAGGCTTTCGATTTTAGATTCACAACAAACGGCACCTACTTGTTTATCGACGAATACGAACGTCACTGTTTGAGAAGCTTTTACTAGACATGCCGATTGACCCCACACCATACTGCTAAGTGGCTGACGACAACATCGAGGGGCCGGCAATGTAAGAAAAATGTAGATGACTGGAGCCGGGAATCGAACCATGGATCTCCCGCATGGTAGTCGCGTGTTGTAACCATTATGCCATGGCCGGTCCCAACGACCAACATATGCACCAAATCTTGAATTCGTACTTATAATAATTTATGAGATACAGCCATTTTAAATTTGTGGATGTATGGGGCGGTGCCTCTCAGTCCCTTACAGTCCAAAATTTCCACAAATTCGTTCTTAGTGCGCGCCTACGCCATAAAAGAAACCTTCATTCCAAATTTCAAGGTTCTAGCTTCAGCCGTTTGGTCTAGGGAGTTATCAGTCAGTCCGCCAAGCCTTTTATACTATATACTAGCTTTCCCGGCTCGCGTTGCTTCACCCGTACTCACAATGAATATTCTCAAGAATTTAAGCAATACAGGTAAAATTCAAACGCTTCATAAGACGATGTGATTGTAGCTTTATCCCCTTGGATAGGGTATTTATTTAGTCCCTTTTTATCCATAAAAGTATGAATTTCAAGAGATACTATCGTATCGCACAACTAAAATAGACTGGTACCCCATCTTATTCTATAGGGAGCAAGCCCAATGGTCATTGTCCATACACGTTTAGTCTAGGTCATGTTTCCAGTTTAATCCCTTTTCGGCCTTTTTTACCCCTATATTTCTAAAAACCACATCTGGCGGCTCTCTTATTCTGTAGGTTGCAATTCTATGTAGATTTCCGGGACTCTACCTTTTAGGCATTTGGTCTGGGTGTAGTACAGTTTTATCTCTTTTTCCGTATTTTCACACCTAAAGAACGAATTTCGAAAAATAACTTCATATTTCGGATTTCGAAAAATTACTTCCCTCCTTGCCTCGTTATAATTCTATAGGAAGTAAGCATCATATCATTCGCCGTTCGGTCTGCGCGACAGTAACATTTTTCCCCCTTTTTCACTTCTTTTACCCAGAAATATCGGATTGCAAAAAAACCTCCAATGCAACTTAGCCGATTAGTGTGGGTGCTGGTACCAGTTTTATCCCTTATTAGTAATTCTTACCCCAAAGGTATGAATTTCCAAAAATCCATTCTTAGCTGACGTTTATTCGAAAAGCGGAACAACCAACCCGAATTTCATCACCTTATTTACAGCAATTTTACCCAAACATTTTTCAAAAGGGACGTGGACCGCCCGTAATCTCCATGTATCTTTTACATGTGACCGATTGATATTTTGATTTGTGTGGGAGGTGCCACGCCGCATTGTCTAATTATGTTTTCATGTAGCCTATGATGGAAGCCATTCGGTACTCTCTGCATATCATTGTCCATTTATTTCGCCGAGATAACGATTTTTTCAAAAGGGGCGTGGCATCTCCCATTTTCCAGCGCGACGCAATCCTCCTTGTAGCAATAGCATATGTTGAGAATCTCATCTTCATACCTTACATGGCTCGTGAAATATGACCGATTGAAATTTTGGTTTGTGTGGGCGGTGCCACGCCGCATTGTCTAATTATGTTTTCATGTAGCCTATGATAGAGGCCCTATGGATAGTATCAAACTGAGAAAATATAATTGCGATTGGTCCATTTATTTGGCCAATATTTTTTAAAAAGGGGGCGTGGCACCACCCTCTTTCCACAAACAAACGATTTTTTTCTTATACGTCCGATATACATACCAAATCTCGACTTCGTACCCATAATGGTTCAAAAGATACAGCCAATTCAAAATTCGAGTTGTATGGGGCGGTGCCGCGCCCACTTTACCTCCTTGCAGTCCGAATTTCGAAAAATCCCTTCTTAGTGCGCGCATACGTCATAAATGGAACCTACATTCCAAATGTCAAGGTTTTATCTTTAGCCGTTTGGCCAGTGGAATGATCAGTCAGTCACCCAAGCCTTTTAAATATATAGATAAGAAATTTTCTAGTACACAAAAGTATATTTGTTTTACCAAAAAAGTACTTTATTTATACCAGAAAGTTATTTTGTTTTACCAAAAGAGTACTTTTATTGTACCGAAAAGTACTTTTATAAAACAAAAAGTACTTTCATTGTATACAAAAGTACTTTAGTTGTATCGAAAAGTATTTTCGTTATACTATAAAGTACTTTTATTGCATAAAAGGGTGCTTTTGTTGTACCTCGAAATACTTCTATTGTATAAAAAAAAGTACTCTTATAGTAGCAAAAAGTACTTTGAATGTATTCACAAGTACTCTTATTATACCAAAAAGTACTTTGTTATAGCAAAAATGTAAACATACTATACATGTACTATTAAGTATTTTAATTTAACCAATGATAGTTTTTTTTTTGTACCAAACATTACTTTTATTGTAACAAAAGTGCCTCAATTGTACACAAAAGTACTTTAATTAGACAATAATTACTTTAGTAGTACCAAAAATTACTTCCAAGTCGAAAAGTACTCTGTTGCACGAAGAAGTATTTTTTTATGTACCAAAAAGTACTTTTGTTGTACAAAAAGTACAAATGAGGCACGAAAAGGTGCTTTTACTGTAACACAAGCTTTTATTGTATCCAAAAACTGCTTTTAGTATAACAAAATGTACGCAAAAGTACGTTTATTATACTAGAATTACTTTTGTAGTACCAAGTATTACTTTTCTAGTACCAAAAATTACTTGTATTGTATCGAAAAGTACTCTACTGTACAAAAATTACTTTAACTTAACTAAAAGCACTTTTGTTGCACAAAAAGTACTTTTGATGCACCAAAATGCTATAATGTAGCCCGTTAATGTCACCTCTTTTGGATATCACTTATTTCCCAAATATATAAAACTGCAACCAATGACCTTGTGAGCATAATCTTGAGACTATAATTCGCTTGAAAACATCGATAGTTTCTGTTGTGCCAAACATTACTTTTATTGTAACAAAAGTGCTTAAATTGTACACAAAAGTACTTTAATTAGACAATAATTACTTTAGTAGTGCCAAAAATTACTTCCCTTGTATCGAAAAGTACTCTGTTGTACAAAAAGGATTTTTTATGTCCCAAAAAGTACTTTTGTTGTACAAAAAGTACAAATGAGGCACGAAAAGGTGCTTTTACTGTAATACAAGCTTTTATTGTATCCAAAAACTGCTTTTAGTATAACAAAATGTACGCAAAAGTACGTTTATTATACTAGAATTACTTTTGTAGTACCAAGTATTACTTTTCTAGTACCAAAAATTACTTGTATTGTATCGAAAAGTACTCTACTGTACAAAAATTACTTTAACTTAACTAAAAGCACTTTTGTTGCACAAAAAGTACTTTTGATGCACCAAAATGCTATAATGTAGCCCGTTAATGTCACCTTTTTTGGATATAACTTATTTCCCAAATGTATAAAACTGCAACCAATGACCTTGTGAGCATAATCTTGAGACTATAATTAGCTTGAAAACATCGAAAAAGTAGCTCAATTCAGGCAACAAGTAATTTGTATAGAATTCATAGTTTTCGAATATAATACATATTTTAATTTACATATATCTCTATTTATGAAGTATATAGTATAAGGTTATGTATGTCATCAAATGTCGACTGTACTATTTAAGAGAATAACGCCAAGAACAAATTCACGTGTTTACTAATACTTGTACAACAATTATCTTTTATGGAAAATTTCCAAGATCCTTTTGCATAAATTTACCTGAGTTATGCTAATACAGCAACTAAATTTACTGTACGTGTAAATTTTATGACACCTTTGGGAGATTTTGCAGGGTTTGCTAATGAAATGCAAGTACCTGTACACCCACATACACATATAAGCAGAAAACGGAGAAAACTTACCGCTTTAACAACGAATGCTTATGCGCTAAATGTGGGTGTAGGTAAAGGATAACGATAAGGATACGAATAAGGAAAAGCAAGCGGATAAGGATAATGCCTTACAGCTCAAAATTTAGTATAAATACTAGGCCTGGTTAAGCGAACAAATCAGTTCTGTTCACATCGCCCTTGTGTCAACAACTCATCATTGAAATATAAGCTACTATTCCGGAAAGTTCCGGATAGTTAAGCTAAAGAAGAAGAATAATTTCTACAACACTACAAATTACGCGTTAGTTTGACTTGTTTAAGCAGTTGGTAAGCTGGAAACCTGTGCAGCCAAAGAGTGCTATGTCTAAAAAACTTATGGAAGCTTTAAAACGCCACCATCGATACCAACAATACCATCATCATCATCAGTAGCGTTTCAACTCTACAGGTAAATCAAAAGTCATAACTCCGGCTGTCGAATGCCTCCCGATTACCAGATGCCTAATGTTGTTTGATTAACAACTAATCGAATGCTGTGTGGAAACTTCTTACGGGGTAAGAAAATCAAAAGATGTCTGAAGGGCTAATGTAATAGAGCCGGCAAGTTTGTACGAAGAACGCCATGATTATGGAGGTTTTTGGGTCCACATCATCATGTTGCGCTACGTCATCATCATTATCTTCGTCAACATCAATGCAGCGCCTTCAATGTGTTAATTTAAAGTTCCAGACTTTGGTTATAAAAAAATAAGGCCACTTTCTATTACATTCAGTCATCATTTTGCTCGCAAACCCCTACGGCCAATTGAGTGTCCATGTGTTGGTGATTGAACAACAATTGTGCCTACCATATGTTATGTTGGAGAGCTGGGAAGCTGTAGCTTGATCAAGAAATCCCTATGGAAGTTTGACATGTCGACGTCGCCAACTTCGTGTTCGTGGTCAACATAATACCATCGCAGTCAGCAGCGTTTCATTCTAAATGAAAATCAAAGAAATTCCTATAGCAACTTGAAATGTCAAGATTGTACTCGGCTTGAAGTTCGTCTTCGTGGTCAACATCATACTGTCGTTGTCAGAAGTGTTTCATTCTACAAGACAATTAGAAGGTGATTAATCGTCCCGTAATCCTGTCTACTACCCCCCGATTACCAGCTGTGTGTGTTCAACAACATCTCATTTGTTATGGGAAATTTACCGAGGTAAGTTAATCAAAAATTGTCCGTTGAAGTAAATGTTATTAAAAGTTATTTTTTTCTTAATTTCAGTGGTTCCCTGTCTGCCAATTTGGTATCAATATGTTGCTGCTCGAACACCGCTTCCCCCTCGTATATGCTATACCGTATATGGCTCATCTTAATCGTGGCTGAGCTTGAAGACATCAGCAAAGAAGTGCTTGGTCTAGAAATCCCTATGGAAGCTTTATATGTCAACATCATATTCGGCGTCAACAACGTCTTCGTGGTCTACATCATACTCGATTAGTCAGGAGCGTTGCAATCTACAGGAAACTCAAAGGTGATCAATCTTCATACTGGCTGTCTACACCACCCTCTCCGTTTATCTGCTGACTCCAGTTATGTGATAAACAACATATCATATGTATTGGGAAAATTTCCTGGGTAAGAAACTCAAAAGTTATGTATTAAACCATATGTTATACTGTTTACGCATTAGATCATTAAGTCATATATTTGTGTGTTCGATCCCGCTGCCAAATTAGTGTCAAGTTTATTAAAAGCTTGAACACCATTTGCGCAACGCCAATATTCTAGAGAATCATCTTACATATTTTCGTTCTAAATATTATGTTGGAAATTTTCCTGGGTAAGGAAATCAAAAGTTCTCTGGATGATTTAATGTAATAGAGCCGGCAAATTTGAGTTAAATACAAATATATCGGCTTTCATTACATTCAGTCATACTTTTGTCTCTAAATACCCGCTCGCCAAATCAGTGTCAAGATTCTTACGACTTGCATATGATTTGCGTATTAAAATCCCAAAATAGGGCAAGGATATCAAATGTTTTTTAACTGGTTTTATGTAATAGAGCCGGCATATTTGTGATTATTCAAATATGCCGGCTGTCATTACATTTAGTCATAGTTTGTCTCCAATCCCAGCTGCCAAATGAGTGTCAAGAACACCATTTAAGCAAAATTTACCCACGACAGAAATTTTTCCATATTTTTCTGAATGTCTATAGGTAAGGATATCAAATGTTTTTTAACTGGCTTAATGTAATAGAGCCGGAAAATTTGAATTTCTTCAAATATGTCGGCTTTCATTACATTTAGTCATAGTTTGTGTCCAAACCCGCCCGCCGAATGAGTGTCAAGAACACCATTTAAGCAAAATTTACCCAAGATAGAAAAATTATCCTTATTTTTCTAGATGTCCCTGGGCAAGGAAAACAAAGGTTTCTAAACGGCTTTTTGTACTAGTGCTGGCAACTTTGTCGGCTTTCATTCAGTTATAGTTTGTCTCCAATCCCAGCTGCCGAATGAGTGTCAAGAACACCATTTGAGCAAAATTTACCCTCGACAGAAATTTTTCCATATTTTTCTGAATGTCTATAGGTAAGGATTTCAAATGTTTTTAACTGATTTTATGTAATAGAGCCGGCAAATTTGAACTTATTCAAATATGTCGGCTTTCATTACATTCCATTATAGTTTGTCTCCAAAACCGCCCGCCAGCCTATTGAGTGTCAAGAACACCATTTAAGCAAAATTTACCCTAGATAGAAAAATTATACTTATTTTTCTAAATGTCCCTGAGAAAGGATAACAAAGGTTTCTAAACGGCTTTATGTACTAGTGCTGGCAATTTTGTCGGCTTTCATTCAGTTATAGTTTGTCTCCAATCCCAGCTGCCAAATGAGTGTCAAGAACACCATTTGAGCAAAATTTACCCACGACAGAAATGTATCCATATTTTTCTGTATGTCTATAGGTAAGGATATCAAATGTTTTTTACTGATTTTATGTAATACAGCCGGCCAATTTGCACTTATTCAAATATGTCGGCTTTCATTACATTCAGTCATAGTTTGTCTCCAAAACCGCCCGCCCGCCTATTGAGTGTCAAGATCCTTGCGGCTTGAACATGATCATGATCCTTACGGATCCTTATGTCCCTAGGTAAGGAAAACAAATGTGTCGCAATGGCTTAATGTAATATTGCTGGCAAATTTGTCGGCTTTCATTCAGTCATAGTTTGTTTCCAATCCCAGCAGCCAAATGAGTGACAAGAACACCATGTGAGCAAAATTTACCCACGACAGAAATATTTTTCATATTTTTCTGAATGTCTATAGGTAAGGATATCAAATGTTTTTTAACTGGCTTAATGTAATAGAGCCGGCCAATTTGAACTAATTCAAATATGTCGGCTTTCATTACATTCAGTCATAGTTTGTGTCCAAACCCGCCCGCCCGCCTATTGAGTGTCAAGATCCTTGCGGCTTGAACATGATCATGATCCTTACGGATCCTTATGTCCCTAGGTAAGGAAAACAAATGTGTCGCAATGGCTTAATGTAATATTGCTGGCAAATTTGTCGGCTTTCATTCAGTCATAGTTTGTTTCCAATCCCAGCAGCCAAATGAGTGACAAGAACACCATGTGAGCAAAATTTACCCACGACAGAAATATTTTTCATATTTTTCTGAATGTCTATAGGTAAGGATATCAAATGTTTTTTAACTGATTTTATGTAATAGAGCCGGCAAATTTGAAGTAATTCAAATATGTCGGCTTTCATTACATTCAGTCATAGTTTGTGTCCAAACCCGCCCGCCGAATGAGTGTCAAGAACACCATTTAAGCAAAATTTACCCACGATAGAAAAATTATCCTTAATTTTCTAGATGTCCCTGAGAAAGGAAAACAAAGGTATCTAAACGGCTTTATGTACTAGTGCTGGCAACTTTGTCGGCTTTCATTCAGTTATAGTTTGTCTCCAATCCCAGCTGCCAAATGAGTGTCAAGAACACCATGTAAGCAAAATTTACCCACGACAGAAATTTTTCCATAATTTTCTGTATGTCCATAGGTAAGGATATCAAATGTTTTTAACTGGTTTAATGTAATAGAGCCGGTATATTTGAACTAATTCAAATATGTCGGCTTTCATTACATTCAGTCATAGTTTGTCTCCAAACCAGCCCGCCGAATGAGTGTCAAGATTCTTGCGGCTTGAACACCATTTAACCAAAATTTACCCAAGATAGAAAAATTATCCCTATTTTTCTAAATGTCCCTGAAAAAGGAAAACAAAGGTATCTAAACGGCTTTATGTACTAGTGCTGGCAACTTTGTCGGCTTCCATTCAGCTATAGTTTGTCTCCAATCCCAGCTGCCGAATGAGTGCGAAGAACACCATTTGAGCAAAATTTACCCACGACAGACATTTTTCCATAATTTTCTGTATTTCCATAGGTAAGGATATCAAATGCTTTTTAACTGGCTTAATGTAATAGAGCCGGAAAATTTGAACTAATTCAAATATGTTGGCTTTCATTACATTCAGTCATAGTTTGTGTCCAAAACCTGCCAGCCAAATGAGTGTCAAGATTCTTGCGGCTTGAACACCATTTGAGCATAATTTACCCACAATAGAAAAATTATCCTTATTTTTCTACATGTCCCCGGGCAAGGAAAGCAAACGTTTCTAAACGGCTTAATGCAATAGTGCTGGCAAATTTGTCGGCTTTCATTCGGTCATAGTTTGTCTTCAATCCCAACTGCGAAATGAGTGTCAAGACCCTTACGACTTGAACACTATTTGAGCCTCCACTTACCCACGATAGAAAAATTTCCATATTTTTCTATTTTCTATCTATATCTACAAGTTTGCCTTCTTTCATTACTTTTAGTCATAAATGCATTTGTCTCCAATCCTGTGTGCCATAGGTGTTAGAAGATTATTATCATTCGAACACTATTTGCACACTGCAAATCCTTCAAAGAAATGTCTAACGTTTCATTTCTATTTAGGTTAAAACTTTTAGCCGTATTCATAATAATTACTTATCGTAGGTTTTTAAAACAATTTTCTCAACGAAAACTTGTTTTACGAACCTTTTGATAAGTTTTTACAAATACGGCCGAAAAAAACTTATTTGTGCTAAATTAGAATTAAGTGGCTGTGATATAAGAAAATTATCACAGGTTTTTAAAACAATTTTCTCAACGAAAACTTGTTTTACTAACCTTATGATAAATTTTTATAAGTACGGCTAAAAAACAACTAATTTGTATTATACTAGCATTTATCGGTCGTTATATAAAAAAATTATCACAGGTTTTTAAAAAAAAAGTTACATTTTTTACGAACCTTTTGATAAATTTTTATAAATACGGCTAATAAACTTATTTGTGCTACATAAGCACTATCCAGCTGTGACATAAAAAATTATCATAGGTTTATAAAACAAATTTCTACACGAAAACTTGTTTTACAAACCTTCTGATATATTTTTATGTATACGGCTAAAAAGAACTAAATACGTCAAAGTCTGTCTATTGGCTGTGATACTTTTGATATTTATGAAATATCAAAAGAAATTACGTGTTCAACTGATGTGTTCAACTTATATAAAATATATATATTTATTTATTTATTGATGATTGCATTAAATGTAAACAGTTTTAGATTTTATATTGTAAATATTCAATCTTAACTTATTTGAGGCATTTTAGATATTTATAAAATATCAACCGAAATTATAAAATACATTATATTTAATATATATTTATAAGTTTATTTATTTATTAATTTCTGTATATATTGTAAATAGTTTTAGATTTTAATTTGTATATATTGAAACTTAGGTTATTTGATACGTTTTTAGTCTTACGAATGATTGGCATATAGATTTTTTTTTTAATATTTCTGCACACAATAAATTTCTGCGTATTTTGAGGACATATTGTAAATAAATATTTGTAAATAGAAGAAAAAAAGAAATAACTATTGTTTTATTTTGAAAACTTAATTCCACGTCTGGTGGTATTTTTGGTTTGGGAATATGGGAACATAAAATTAAAACTAAAGAATTAAAAAAAAATACTAAATTAAAACAAAAAAATTCAAAAAAAAAAATACTAAATTAAAAAACTGATAAATAAAGAATTTCGGCTGTAATCACGGGGACAAACCTCAAAAATGGGTTATTTGTATGAGAGGTGGATGTAATTTTCGATCGATCATGCTCATTTTAAAACTTAACCCTCGCTTTGAGGAAAAAAGCTTGCATTCCGAACGACGCTGGTCATTTATGTTCATATTAGCTTTCCCTATTTCTATCTGTTGTTTATACCATAAATATGCAAATTTAGAATAATCTGTTCTTTCCGCCTAGTTACTTCGTAAGGGTAACATAAATCCATACAAAGGTAATTTTAAAAAAAAAAATTTTATCGCACAATCACTCAATGTAATTTTACCTTTTGTCCCGTTTTATTCTCTAAAATTAAGAACTCCACAAGATACATATTTTCCGCGATATTTTTTACTTTAAATGTTGCTGTTTGGTCTGGTCGATCTTACAAAGTAATACTACAAATCTCTTGGTGTCGTGTATTCACTCCAGTTTTTTGTTTATACTCTTAGCAGCTTGGTCTGAGCGATGTTATCTTCTTCTCTAATATCGCAATTCTGCCTACAGCCGTTGGGTCTGCACGATAGTACCTTACCTACGTGATGGAAGGAACCTATATTCCAAATTACAAAGCTCTAGCCTTGGCCGTTTGCGGTGAGTGATCAGTAAGTGATATGATAGAAGTTATGGACATTTTATTACAATCGATACGTTAATAAGATTGATTTTTTCAAAAGGGGCGTGTCACCTTCCATTTACCAGCGAGACGGTATCCTCTTGTTACCAGTGACATATGTAGTAAATCTCAGCTTCATATCTCTAATGGCTCGTAAAATATGACCGAATATAACTTTTGGTTTGTGTGGGCGGTGCCATGCCCCATTTTCCAACTATGTTTTCCTGCAGCCTATGTAGAGACCCTACGTACAATAACACACACAGTGAAAATTCAATTACAATCGGTCCATTTATTTGGCCGATATAACGATTGTTTCAAAAGGGGCGTGCCACCGCCCATTTCCCTGCGCGACGTTATCCTCATTGTACCAGTAACATATGTAGCAAATATTATCTTCATATCTCTAATGGCTCGTGTTAACCTCCAACAGGATAAAGTTTACGAGCCACGCCCCTTCTGGTACCTTCTATTTGGCCACACCCATTTCTATGCCCATTTTTCGCAATTTATCAACAATTCGCAAGATATGACCGATAGAAATGTTAGTTGGTGTGGGCAATGCCACGCCCTTTGTCTAATTATGTTTTTCTGTAGCATATGTAGAGGCCCTACGTACAATACCATACACAGTGAAAATTTCATTGCAATCGTTCCATGTATTTTGGCCGATATAATGCTTGTTTCAAAAGGGGCGTGCCACCGCCCATTTCACAGCGAGACGTTATGCTCATTGTACCAGTCACATATGTAGCAAATCTTATCTTCATATCTCTAATGGCTCGTGTTAACCTACAACATGATAAAGTTTTGGAGCCACGCCCCTTCTAGTACCTCCCATTTGGCCACACCCACTTCTATGCCCATTTTTCGCAATTGAAAAACAATTCCTATTTATAATAAAATGATCTTTTAAAAATATATTACAATTATATACTACTGTGTGGAAATTACCGTATGCTATGTAATTTTGAAATTTTTGTCCCTATGGGCGGAGTGGGCGTGGCAAAACTTTTTTTTGAGCTAGAGAGATAAAATTCGGTACACTGATAGTATTTGGCAACACGAATATGAAAATGCAGATGAAATTTTAATTTTGGACCAAATGGGCGTAGTGGGCGTGGCAATTTTTTTTTACAGCTAGAGAGATAACAATTTATACCCACATACATATTACTCGACAACGCAAATATGAATATGCAGATGAAATTTAAAATTTGGCCCAAATGGGCGGAGTGGGTGTGGCAAAACTTTTTTCTTTTGAGCTAGAGAGATAAAATTTGGTACACTGATAGTATTTGGCAACACGAATATGAAAATGCAGATGAAATTTTAATATTGGACCAAATAGGCGTAATAGGCGTTGCAAATTTTTTTGTTTTAGAGCTAGAGACAAAAATTTTATTCCCACATAGTTTTCGACAACGCGAATATGAATATGCTAACGAAATTTCAAATTTTGGACCGAATGGGCGTAGTGGGCGTGGCAAAATTTTTTAAGAGCTAGAGAGATAAAATTTGATACCCATATAGTTCTCGACAACGCAAATATGAATATGCAGATGAAATTTTAATTTTGGACCCAATGGGCGTAGTAGGCGTGGCAAAACTTTTTTAGAGCTAGAGATATACAATTTGATAGACATATTTGATACCCAGATAGTGGTCGACAATTCGAAAATGAATAATAAATCTTGGTGCGATTCTGCTCAAATGATGTACAAAAAGGATAATAGTCAGAAAAATACGATCAAAATTATTCGATTCAATAGGGTCTTATAGTGCGATATAGTTTCAGAGCCCACCCTACCCTTTGTATGGGAGGTACCCGAAGGTGTGGTACTTTTAAGTCCAAACTTTGAGATTTTCGTAAGTTTGGCTTGGTACCAAAAGTCACTAATGTCCATGTTGCTGCAACTACTCCTTCTACATTTGTCCCATCGACAATTGTAAATATTCAGACGACATTTTTACTTATCTACAGTGGGTTTAGGAACCGATCCCAACGTATATACATATGTGTTCCTCTAACTCCCATTGGAGCATAGGGCGTCCATTGCCGGGCCAAAAAGTTTTATAAATATATGTCAACTATGATATAATGAAACATTGTCAAGCAAACTCTCATAAATTATGATACCAAGGCAATCTAATGCTAGCTTTGGTTGTTATTCCATCCTTGAAGTAACTGTTATTGTAGAATTTTCAAATGACAAAACGAAATTTTGTTTTTTTTTTGTGTATTTATTAAATTATTTTTAAAAATCTTAATTTAATTAATTTAATTTTTATACTTAATATATAAAATCAACTTATAAAACTAATTTTTTAATATATTTTAATTAAAATATTAAATTTCCTAATCCTAAAGCAAAACAAACAAACAAACCCAAGTAGTAGCTTAAAATTACAAAATGAAGTTGTCTTATTATAAATTAAAAATAAATGGAAGACAATGGATTTAATAAATTGTAAAGTAATATACAAACTTAATTTTAAGAATAATAAAATAAATTTAGGGATATGTTTTCAGACACCTAAAATTATATTATATAAATATTAAAAATAATAAATTTAAAAAAAAAAATTACATACAAGAATTAGTTTAATAAAACTAACTATTGTTACTTAACTAATGGAAGACAGTGAGACTTATATCTATAGTTAGTAAGTTGGTGAATGACGTCACAACTATAGAGATTACTAAAAGGCACTTGTGGTGAATTAAAGCCACAAAATATTAGAAAATTTAAGACAAAATGGAAGACGTATGAACTTAAATCATAAAAAAAATGGAAGACATTTTGTTAACATTGTAAAAAAAGTGGCTAAGCCACAAATTAAAGCTTTCGATAAATTTGTAAAAAAAATATTAAATAACAAAAATAATAAAAAAAAATGATATTGTAAAAAAAATCGATTAACACATAAAAGCTAAAATAAAGCAAATTTGTCACAGACATTACTATTAAAGCTTTACAAAATTTCTATATATAATAAAAAATAATATTATAAAAAAAGATAAAATAAAGAAAATTTATCACAGAAGTTAAGAATTAAAGCTTTAAAAAATTATAAAAAAAAGTTTAAAATACAAAAGAAAAAATAAAGCAAAATTATCACAGACTTTACAAATTAAAGCTTTATGAAACTAATATTATATAACAAAATATTAAAAAAAGAATTTTTATACTAAAGATAAATAAAGCAAAATTATCACAGATGTTACAAATTAAAGCTTTTACAAAATTTAGAAACCTTTAAAGCGTACAAAAACAAGAAATTTTTTTATGAAAAGTTATAATATAACTTTACAATAATATAACTTTTCATTAAACTTTTAAGATTAACAAATTTCAAAGAATTTATAATTTAAAAAAAAATAAAATCTTTAAAATTTACTAAATTTTGTAAGTTTCAGAAAAAAAATATCACAGTTTTATAAAAAATATATCAAAAATATATCATAATAAAAGTAAATTTAAAAATAAAGCTGTTCATATCACAGAAGTTAAAATTAAAGCTTTCAGTAGTTACATAGTTAATAAAAAATTAAATTAAACTAAAAAAGTGCACTTTGTATTACAAAATTATCACATATCTTTGCTATTAAAGCTTAATTTTATACTAAAATTATATTTTAATAAAAACAAATTCAACATTTAAAAAAGAGCAATGCCTAAAAAAGACCACTTTTTAAATATTGAATTTTTTTTGTGTAAAACTAAATTAATTTTTTTTAAAAAACTGAAGCTTTTTCATAAATATTGCACTAAGTCTTACTTGATTATCACAATTAGTTTCTTAAATATTGCATTTTTTTTAAAAAA
Organism: Muscina levida; assembly: GCA_964034835.1. Lineage (NCBI taxonomy): Eukaryota > Metazoa > Arthropoda > Insecta > Diptera > Muscidae > Muscina > Muscina levida. Next base: position 144,616,573 of record OZ035883.1, on the reverse strand, counting down.
TTTAAATTAAAAATAATTATAAAAATTAAAGCTTTTTCTTTAAATATCACAATTATTACTTTAATCAAATTATGTTATACAATTTACCAATTATCCTTGACCAGAGAGCTGATCTTCTTCCAATACTCGGCGTATCACCCACAAGACGCTGTAGAAGAATTCCCCAATCATAATACAGCATAACATGCAGCGTCACATAAACAGCTAAACATATGAAATATCACAGCATTCAGTATTTCTCTCCACAGAAAACAATGTTGACATGTATTCAACAAAGTTCTATGTTATCTCGTTGTTATTGTTATCACACATTTGCGTCTTAAATCGTCACAGTCATGATTAAATCATCACATATGTGATTATCACTCAAAGATTACATATATCACCGCTCGAGGTTATCACAGGTGTCGGGTACTGCGTTTTCATCACAATAATTCGCAAATATCACTTCCTTGCTGCTTAGCGTTTCACCAGTTGCCGTAATGGCCAGTCAGTTGTTAATATGTTTATAAGTAAAATATCACAGCTAGCAGAATTTCATCATCACCAGTCATTATTCTCTGTCATATCTTCAAAGAGACAGGTAGATGCCGATATTTTTGTAGTAGTTGTTGCGTGGGTCATCATATAAGTAGAAAATATCACAATTCCAAACATCATAGTGATGTTAACAATCTTATCACAGACTTGCTTAATCAGCTCTCTATTATCACAGTTTTGTATAAAAGTAACTGCTTCGAAATATTTGTAAATATCACTTTTTTGCTGTAAGGTCTTACACCTGGTCTCCAGTCAATTGTTGATAATTTTATTATAGATAAAAAATATCACAGTTACCGGAGCTTCATCATCACAGAAAGGCGCCAACCGTCATTCGTAGTCGTAATTGTCATCACGAGCAGAAGAGGCCGAAAGTTTTGAATATTTCATAGCTAATGCTGTTGAGCAGGACATCACAGATTTGGGGAGCAGTAGACAAAAATATCACAGATGCAGCAAATGAGGCCAGAAGTCAGTAAAAGCTTAGCCATTATCAAATACCCATGTATTGATGTGTGAGAAAGCTTCAGAAATGTCCAAGCCAACAAGCATTCTAATAGTTGAGGTCATCGTTAAAAACCACAACTTAAAAAGTGTCGAATCACTGTTCAAAGCTTTGTCGTGGAACAAAACCATCGTTGTGGTACTTTTTGTTTAAAATTTACTATAAAAATAGTTAATTATTGTTACGTTTATAAATTTACTTTAATTGTCAAATCTTATGTTTTTAAGATGAGTCTCTAGTTGATACTGATTTTCTTGTAGCAGCATCCTTGGTATTTATAGCAATTTGAAAACCATCACCCCTAAAAGGAGTACATCATCTTACCTTAAGGAAGTCAATAAAATACCCAAGAAACAAGGGTGGGTTTCGGGAGCTGCTAGATCTCTGTGGATGGTGCCAAACTGAATAGGAACACAAAAACAGCTCCTATGGCCCACGTATAAATTCCAACAACAATGTAAACAATCTACTTGGCAGTGGTGGTTGCTAGTAGCAACAACGCAGCAACCACCACTGCCTATTGGATTGTTGATGATAATGCCTAAGATCATAACATCACTACATACACGTTCTAGACACACTTCTATGACAACAAACCCTAAAGGACAGACGGGTGGATGAATGTCTTTGCACATCCACAACCACCAACCACCACACGTGTGTTACCTGTTAAATTCAGGGAGTCTAAAATAGCAACCACCAATCTTGCCTCCGTAGCCACCATCACCACTACTAGCAGCATTAAAGCAGCTAATATTGTTCCAAATGAGGTAATGAGAGAGTTGTTTCTCTATCAAATGTAAATGTTTCTCTCGTACACCTGTACAGAAGCTCCTCCTACTCCGTAAGAGATAATTATATAAAAATAAAAACTTAATTTACCTTTGCACCCCATGTTTGATGTCTGGGTTTTATAATCTAAAACAAACTTGTTTTTCTTAATAAGTGAAGTATCCGGCAATGAAAGAAAAATGAAAATGATGATTGGAGGCGGGAATCGAACCCGGGATCTCCCGCATGAAAGTCGCGTGTACTAACCATCTTGCCACGGCTGGTCACTATTCACAAATCCATTACTTCAGATAGTTCAGCCTACAAAGTGATAGTTTCATGCACTGTATGACATGTTGCGCCGTCTTGTTGGAACCATTACTCCTTTCGCATGTAAACCACACCAAACAGTGATTTTTTCAGGATGTAATAGTCTCAAGAGTATCGTGAGGATTGTGCTTTCTCCAAAAACGACATTGGAGCTTGTTTACATACCCATTAAGTCAAAAATGAACCTTATAGCTAAAGATAATTTGGCGATAAAAATCTGGTTCAACTTCTAGTTTATTCCTAGCCAATTTACCGAATACACGACACAGTTGATAGTTCGCTGACTTTAGTTGCTGCATCACTTAAATCTAAGATTGAATGTTGACCTAAAACTTTCCTCAAATTTGTTCCAAATAGTGGACGGGCAGAGACCGATGTGCTGAGAACACTATTTTATTTTTTAGAAAACTACAAGAGATTTAGTAGTTTCCTTCCTCACTATATTTCCCCCCATCTTTTTTAAATCATTTTCAATGTATGAGAAGACTGCAGTAACATCACACAAATTAATAATACATAACATTTTAAGCTGCCTAGAGGAATAAACTGGCATGGGCTGAAAAGTCTTTGACCTAACCGAGAGATCGCGCCACAAACAAAATATCTCTATCCAGTTCTTAGAGAATAAACCCTAACTAGAATACTGTTAAAGATTCAAGAATTTTTATCAAATTGTTCTCCAGTTAAAGGTCACAAAATGACGCTACCTCTGCAACTTTTGTTTATGACAAATAGTAAGCTTTGGTTTTTGGCAAAACATTGCTTCATGATGAGGGAAAAAACGTGTCCGTACATAACCCCCAACGCACATAATCCCCAGAATAATTTTGGCGGATATGTCCGCTCTTAAAGACGGAAAAAACACCGTTAAGGCATAGCAATGGCTTTAAAGTATTATGGCACAACTACTGCAGCATATACAAAGGTCAAGCACAGCTTTGCTGGGTTTCGTCATAACCATACCAGCACAAATGATGGGTCTTCTTCTTCTTAATTGGCAGCAGCAACAGAAATGCATCTATCAGTAGCCCCACGTAAGAAAGATTTCCAAGCGCTCCGATCATTAGCGCTGCATAGATAGATAGTCACACCAAGTTTAGCTAACAGTTTTTTCACCTGGTCCATCCAACGAAGTTTTGGTCGCCTACTCCTGCGCCGCCCATCGAGTTTATTGACGAAAACCTTTCGAACTGAAACATTTTCATCCATTCGTACAACATGTCTAGGCCAGCGCATTCGGTCTACTTCAACGCTATTGACTACGTCGATATCGTTATACAGCTCATACTGATTGGGGTTTATTGGACGATACTCGATACTCGCCGTTAACGATAATGGATCCAAATATTTTGCGTAGTATTTTTCTCTCAAAGACTTTCACAATAGATTGATCCGATTGTATCATTACCCAGGATTCTGCGCTGTAGAGCAAGATTGATAGGAACAGTGTCTGCTACAGTTGGATCTATGTTCTTTAAAGAGAGAGCTTTGTCATTCAATCGCTCGCTGAGCGCTCAGTAGCAGTGGTTTGCGATCAAAACTCTTGATTTCCAGGCTGACATTATTTTATTTGCGGAGTCAAGGTAGACACAGTCATCTACCACTTCAAAGTTATAGTTGTCAACGTTCAGGCAAAGTTTCAAACGAGTACACCATTTGTTCGTTGACACGAATAACTTGTCTTCATTTATCACCCGACTCACTTCTGTCGACTGCTTCGCAATGCTTGACAAGGCCGCAGTAACATCACGCAGTCCTTGGCCAATGATCTCTATATCATCGGCATACGCGAGCCACATGTGACTTTTGTTGAAGATGGTACCATTCCTGTTTACTGCAGCCTTTCGCATGAACATCTCCATTATGATGATGAAGAGATCGTAGGACAGACTATCGCCTTGTCTAAAGCCTCGTATGGTAGAAAATGACAGATTTTCGTCTATTTCCACTGTCGTGTCAGCCAGTGTAATCCTGCAAAGTCGTATGAGGTTTGCGAAAGATCTCAAACTCATACATAGCATCTAACAATTTCTGTCGTATCGGGCTGTCGAATACAGTTTTGTAGTCGACGAACAGATGGTAGGTGTCGATCTGCATTTCTAGGGTCTTCTCCAGTGTATAAATCTGGTCGGCCGTCTAGGTCTAATGCCGCTCTGATAACGTCCAATCAGATTCGCCAGAATGGGCTTTAGTCATTCACATAACACACTAGACAGGACCTTGTATGCGATGGGTAAAAGGCTAACCCAGCGATAGTTGGTACACACACTTAAATCGCCTTTCTTAAGCACGGGACATAGGATACTCAGATTCTAATCATCGGGCATGCATTCCTTGAGCCAAATCGTGTTTTTGAGCTGGTGCAGGCATGTTGCCAGCTCATCGCCGCCGGCTTTAAAAAGCTCTACCGGTAGTCCATCGGCTCCCGCAGCTTTATTATTTTGATGCCTTGCTATCACCGTGCTAATGTCGTTGTGGCTCTGTGGTGAACAATCTACTCCGTCGTCCATGATTAGTGTGATTTCGTCACTTATGCTGCCATCGGGAACGAGTAGAGTCGAAAGTGTTACCACCATATTAAGCAGCACACTCTGGGTATCCGTGACCAGATTTCCGTCTCTAAACTTACAGGGGGGATCCCTGTTCCAAAGCCTTTGCTTTTAACCTTTTGATAGAACTTTCGGGTCTCACCTCAACCCCTGTGGTTTTCGATAACCTGGGGTGCCGTTCAGAAAACGAGCAAAAGGTTGTAAAGCCAGAAAATAAAGCGAAAATTCGTGAAATTGTGTTGAATGACCGTAAAATTAAATTGTGTGAGTTAATTAACAAGTTGAGTAAGTTAATAACCCCGACTACCATACGAAAGATCCCGGGTTCGATTCCCGCCTCCAGTCATCTACATATTTCTTTCATTGCCGGCTCCCTCGATGTTGTCGTCAGCAACTTCGCAGTACAAGTGTTGAGTCAATCGGCATGTCTAGTAAAAGCTTCTAAAACAGTGACGTTCGCATTCGACGATAAATAAGTAGGTGCCATTAGTTGTGAATCTTTAAATAGGTAGCGTGTTAATTCACAACAATGCGAGAAGCTATCCCATACCTCATTCATGGGGTATAAAGGGAAATAAAGTTTTTTAGAGTTCATTAACATCATAGGCATCTGAAAGGAATGCATCGGTCTTATCATTTAAATAAAAAAACCTTACGATCTTTTTGTGCCGCGTGTTCGACTTTCAAATAACAATCTGGCACTAATCAAATGCAATAAGAAAGAGTTTCTGCGACGATTTGTGACAATGGATGAGACATGGCTTCATCATTATACACCTAAGTCCATTTGGTAGTCCGCTAAATGGTTGTTGTCTGGTGAAAGGAGGCCAAAGCGCCCGAAAACATAACATGCAGTCGGCCGGTAAGGTTTTAGCCAGAATTTTTTTTTGGAATTCACATGAAATTATTTTCATTGACTACCTCAAACATGTTAAAACAATCGATAAATAATATTAATGTGCGTTATTCGATCGAATGGACGTCGACATCAATGTCAAGCGCTCTCATTTAGCGAAGAAAATATTGGCCACGATACCAATCCCAGAAAGTACAGGGTGGAGCGCGGTAATTTTCTTTTTTGTACTGCAGGTTGTGGCTGCACTGTTGGTCGAAGAGAGTGGAGAGTGTGTGTGGCTTTTAGTGGCTGACGGGAGTTTTATATTCGGGTGCCTTTAAATTGTCGTAATGCATTGGACACGTGAGGAGAGGTCATTTTGTGTTGAAGCGTATTTTTTAAATGTGCACTGATGAGGCACATTTTCATCTCAGTGGGTGTGTAAACAAACAAAATATGCGGTACTGGAGTGAAACAAACCCCAGAGAACTTCACCAGAGACCTCTGCATTCGGACAGCGACACTGTGGGGTGCGCCATATCACTAGTAGGCATCATTGGTAGAATACCAGTCATCATGCTTGTTAGAGTTTATGAAAACTTCAGAAAACGTATGCAGCAGTGCGTGGATAGGTAAGGTCGACACTTGCCAGATACACTATTTAAAACCATGTAATTTACAAATTCCCTTACTGTTTAGTAGACCGGGTCACGAAAGTCGAGGACAAATATTAAAGATCACCTCGAAACAACTTAAAAAAAAAATTCCAAAACTAGAAAGTCGTGAACGGAACTTGAGTCGCGCCAAGATTTGCTGTAATTACATATCTTTGCTCATTTTGGGATTTCATTTGTAATAAAAATTATATTTATATTATATTTATATTTAAAAATAAATTTTATCTCAAGAAAATGTTTAAATTTTTTTCGATGTCGTTAACATTTATGCAACAATTCGAGCTACAAAGTATGGAATCATTTTTATAAAAGATTTTCCGTCAGCGCTATAAAGTATGCAATAATTTCCGATAATAATGCAAACAACATAAAAAAATGTTTTTGTTAATGCTGTAAATACATCTTGCCATACGTAACTTTTTTGTTTTTGAATAAAATTGTATACTTCCAAAGCAAAATGTTCTTGATTTTTAATGATTAAAAATATTCTTAAATTTTAGGGGTAGAAACTGCTCTAAATGAGGCCATCATTACAAGATGATGTCGTAAGTCAGCGACATCTATAGGACAAATGTAGTACTCGTCGAAACCTATACACTGATGCCTTGGATTTTACGATTGAAAAAAAAAAGCAGCGATAAAAAAACGATTGTGGCTGTTCTTCGGGGGGTGGTGAAGGAAAAAAAAATTTTTTTAAAAGTTTTCTCGAGGTGGTCTTTAATATTTGCCCTCGACTTTGGAAAAAAAAAATTTTGTATGGGGACCGACCCGGTCTACTGTTCAGTATAATTAAAAAATATAAAATAAATTTTTCTAAGGTTAATACTTTTTTTATTTCATTCCCAAATAAGCAAATTACCGCGCTCCACCCTGTATAATTAGCTCCTCATTTTCTACAAATGTATTGCCCACTATATTTTAATATTGTGTTTAGTCCTCTTTTAGTCCTCTTTTTAAGCAAATTTTCAAATTTGAACCAAAATAATTTATTCAACTCTGAACAGGAAATGTTATTCACTGTCATCAGTTGCATTGGTTGGCATCATTCTGCCACCTCTCTCTATATTACTTTTGCATTGATTCCATCTAAATGTCTTCTACTATACCAAATTAGTTTTTTTTACTACATCTTGTTTTTTACTAAATTGCTACTGTTTCTAAGTTATATTCTTTATCATTACTATCCCATTAAGTGTGAACCAAGACGAAAAAATTTGCTTCTTCATAACGCGACCGACCATTTGTAGTATTAAAGGACAACATAAAAAATCAGAATGAGAAAATTACTTTAACACAATGAAATCTAAGTGAAAAAAAAACTAAATCTCTGTCAAAACACATAGAAAGGTAATTTACGTGCCCTTTGCCAAAGGATGAGCCAAGACAAAAAGGATATCCCTAATATGGCCACAGACACACCCGCATAAAATTGCACCCAAACCAAAAAAAAAGAAGATACAAAAAAATGGAACGTGATTACAACACGAGTCCTGGTTTATACAACAACGTAGCACAAATCTCTGGCTACGTTTGTGTTTTCTGCACAGTAGGGACACTTTCAGGAAAGAATGTAACCGTCGAACAGTGATAATAAGGAATGCATTAAAATCTACTATCTTATCTATCTATCTACAATAGAATATAGTATTTGGGCATAACTAAACTAAAAATTTCTGTAGCTTTGACGTGATATAATTGGGTTTTTTATAATTACTTAAATGTGTGTGCTTCACTAGCGATAATGGCAGCGACTATCTTATAAGCACTATACTTATACTTATAATCATACTGGTTTGCTTTAAAATGTTAGTCGCATTTACCTATTTATTTTCCATTTAAGTACTATTTTCTATACAGGTACCACAACTATGATAGATATGTACCTTCTTTCCTCCCCTCTTATCGTTCTACAATCATCCCTTCAAACAATTTAACACTTAAGTCAACATAAAACTCATAATGTTTGATGGTATCATCAAGTTCGGAAATTCACTGAAGTAAAGCATTAATCATAAAACATTTTATTTGTTTAGTATATAGAACATGTTGAGTTTTTTCTTTTCGATACAATAACAAAATAAACATGATGACTACATACATAGCTACATGGGTCGTGTTGGTATATTGAGTGTAGACGTGCATGTTGTTATGTACCTGAGTGCTATGTATATACAATGCAGTGATATATTTGTTATATATTTATCTACAAGTGTATTATTTGAGTTAACCTACAGCTAAAGCAAATACACTTAGTAGTAATGTGGCACAGATAAGGATATTATTATAGATGAGCGGAATTTATCACTTATGTGATAAGACTTAAATAAATATTGTTTTGTTAAAGAGAACATCGATATTTGTTTTGAAAAATGTTAAGAAAATAGCAAAAACTTGTCAAATTTTTAACATTTGGATTAATAGTTTGCCGAATTTACAATACACGAACTACAGCAGGAGCAACATTTTACCCAATGCATACAAGGTCCTGCCGAGTATGTAATGTAAAAGACTAATGTCCATCTAAGCTATCCTGGTTGGAATTTCTCAGTTTCGCTTAAGACCTGGAAAATCCACGACCGAATAGATTTTCACACCAAGAAAAATCCTGGAGGAGACCCCAGAGATGAAGATCGACACTTACCATCTATTCAGTGTCGGATGCATTCAACACACCAATACCACATAAACTATTTAATGCTATGGCTGAGTTTGGAATCCCAACAAAGATAATAAGACTTCGCGAGATGACACAAATTCTTCAGTACAAATTCTTCAGTAACAAAGAGTTTACTCGTTTAGGACACTCCCGGGAGCTCTTTGGTAAATACCGCGCCTATGGACCTAAAAGAGAACCACCAGTGGACCTCTTTCTGGCTCTGCAGTGGCGATAAAAGGAAGTGAAGATAGTATTGTCAGTACGAGCTCTGATCAAGGAGTCTAAAGATGGTACTGCGGTCGGTCAGAATTCCAAGGTAGCCTAGAAACTACCTTCCTTACCTTCCTATCCGAATGGGTACAGAACAGCTTGTTCTGTGGTTAAAACTCAAAGTTACGCTAGTAAACTAACAGTTTTATGTTCGAGAGAAATGGAGCTGGATGTCCCTTGATACCATACGAGACTCGCATCTCTCACTGATCATCAAATAATCTCTTGGTCGAAAACATAACTAAGAATTTTAGATAGATTTCGAACCTTTAACGAAGGTGAACATAATACCGCTGTAAAGTAAGTACATACTTTGCAACGGACATTATTCCTATATGCAAAAGGAGGATATAATTCTTTATATCTTCTATGAGTTACAAACAAATGCCATATTATGTCAAATCTCTATTAAATGTTTTGTAATTGCTGGAAACTATCCTGATGAATGTGTTAATTCAATCGCTGACGGTAGTAGAAGGAAATGCTGGGTGGTATCGATGGAAGCTAGCATCACGGAGTGTTAATTCACTCGCCGATGGTAGCGGGAGGGATACTGGATGGTCTGTGTTGAATATTTGTTGGTCTACATTTAGCCAATATATAAGAGATGTAAGATGTTAACCGGCTGCATGGGGAAATTCGGTTCCTAGCTGATTGCGGCGTGGGCGTCACTTGTGGCGTGTTGGATGGAGAGGAGATATAATATGGCATTAAAAACAAGTGCATGTTACGGAGTGCAAGACTTGAGTTTGTACATGTCAGTCAATACGGTACTCACAAAAGAAATATAAACAGTTTAAACATCTTTTCAAGTAGAAAATTGGATCCGGGCCTTAACAGCGACATTGTAGTATGTTCCAGTGGGGTTGGGCCCACTGTGGAGTTAAGCCCTCACGGGCAGGTATTTACGTAAAGCCAAATGACATCTGTATCAGACACTGTTCCTACCTGACTTGCTCTGCAGCGCAGAATCCTGGATAATGACACAAGCGAATCAATCTATTTTGGGAGTCTTCGAAAGAAAATTACTTCGCAAAATATTTGGACCCATCATTGACGAGTACGGTCGCCGAATGAACTATAAGAGCTATATAAGCTGTACAAAAATATCGGCGTAGTGAAGCGCGTTCAATTACACCGAATGTGTTGGCTGGGACACGTTGTACGAATGGATGAAAATGATTTAGCTCGCAAGTCTCCGGCAATAAAACCGATGTACGGCGAAGAAGTGGGCTACCAAAACTACTTTGGATGGACCAAGTGAAAAATATTTTATCTAAACTTGGTGTTTCGTCACTCTATCTTCGGAGCGCAAAAGACCGAAACGCTTGAAATTCTTTTTTACGTGCGCCTACTGATGGCTGAATTTCTGATGTTACTGCCAAATATAAGAAGAAGCCATTTTCATAAGGATCAGTGAAGGTTTACTGGAGTTATCCTGGCCACCAGCCAGCAAGCCAGACACATAGACATGGCTCCATCGTCTTTAAAAGTCCTGAAACGAATTTCGTTTAAAGATGCCTGGGGTCTCCTGTAACGACAATTTTCTCGCACCAAATTATATAACAACTGGTAACAAATTTCATAATAGCTCATAGCCTCGCTAGTCCGTTAGCAATCGTTTACTTCCCACTGATACGATCGTGAATTCACATGTTATCGTAAATTTTGTTTGATCTAAACCAGTCAGTCTCTGATTGAGTGTTATGAATGCAAGACCACACACGCTTGTTTGGCATTCAACACAAAAACAGGCGCAAGTACATACAGGGAAATAAAGTTCAACGATTGTTAAGCTAGCATGAGAGCAACGATTTTTTCGGAGAGCACAACATTTTAAGCGTATACAACTCGACAGCGCTGACGTTTTTTGTGCCTACGTTCAGTTATGCCAACCACGGCTTTAAACTTGTATAAAACTCTCCCATACCATTTTGTATCTTTGCTTTGAACAATGTTTTGACACTTGATTTACTTACTTACGAAGACGCTTATGTTTGTGTCTGGTTGATTTTGTTAGATAGAGCCAAAGTTGTAACGTACAAACTTAGAAACTATCGAATCGATTTCAATGATTATTTCGTTAAAACGTCACATTTTGAATGAGGTAGGGAATAGGATACTTGATTTCTTTTACTTTTAAATGTTTATGATAATAATTTTTAAAATTAAGTTACCGCTTAGACTTTTTGCGATGATATAAATATCCGATTTTCAAACAAAGCACTTCAAGTATAGCGACCAAAACAATTCGAAAAAAACAAAATTTTTTTGTAGAATAAATATGTTTAACCTTATCAGAAACAAACTAAAAACCAACACAGAAATTTCAGTGAGACGAACTGACTGATAAATACCCTTATCCTATGTATGATATTGTTGAACTTTTGAGTTACTTAAATTTAAAAATTTTTTTATGAAATTGGAGCGTAAACGGTAGGAGATACGACTTTTCGTCAAATAGCCAGACGAGACATATAGAAAAATTTTAGAAATTGTAAAAATATGGTCATCTTCAACTATGGATGCAATTTCGGTAATTTGTGTGGGAAAATACTTAAGGGGTGTATGAAATGGTTCGTTTTTGAGATGTTTTGCCTATTATTACAAAGATTTACGGCCCAAGTTCAAATATCGCTCAGTTGTCCGTTTGAAAGTTATGGGAGAAAAATTAATTGGTTTATTTTGCCCAATTACAATTCCATTACTTAATTTCGACAAATATTAATACTGATACATTTACCTAAAGATCGATTAAGGTTTACACGAGTTGTCCTGTGTCTTAAAAACTTCATGAAATTAATTTGATCTTTAGATTCTTGGGGTCTAACACGACTTTTTCGCTACATTACACTTTTTCTTGATATGAGGTTATAATCATCCCAAAAGTTAAGGGTATAAATATTGAATTTTTTCAATAAAATTTTACAGGATAGACGAAAAGTCTGTTTACATTTGAATCGCCAGCTGCATTCGGCGTGGCTAGGATTGCGGAGGAGATATTACAAAAAGTAAGAACAGCCTAGAAATCCGGAGAAGAATCCTGCTTGCAAATAAATGCTACTACGGACTAAGCAAGCGATTCAATGACAGAGCCCTCTCTCGACGAACAAAACTCCAGCTATACCAGATACTGGTTCTACCTGTCTTAATGTATGGCTCAGAATCCTGGGTTATGACACAAGCGGATGAATCGGTTGTGGCGGCATTCGAGAGAAAAATACTCCGTAAAATATATGGGCCCATCATCGTAAACGGAGAGTATCGGCGTCGTATGAATCATGAGCTGTACGAGCTGTACACTGACATTGACGTGGTCAAACGCATTAAGGTGCAACGGTTGCGTTGGCTAGGTCATGTTGTACGCATGGACGTAAATGATCTAGCTCGAAAAGTCTTCGACAATGAACTCGATGGACGGCGCAGAAGAGGGCGACCAAAACTCCGTTGGAAAGAACCTGAGAACCTTACAGAACTCGGTGTGACTAACTGGAGAAGAAGCGCAGAAGATCGAGGCGCTTATAATATTTTTCTACGTGCGGTATATAATCCACTGGGATTGCATAAAAGTACCGGCTAAGTAAGTAAGTAAGTAAGAACAGTCAATAGTAATTCTGTAGCAAAGCACGGTATTACGGTCAAAATAACGATGCTATGACTATAGCGCAATGAAAATTGTAAACTCATTACAAGACCAGGCGGGACCGGCGGTGGCATATTGGTTAGAACACGCGACTACCATGCGGGAGATCGCAGGTTCAAACCTGGCTCCAGTCATCTTAAAAAATAGTTCTTTCATTGTCGGCTCCCCTCGAATGTTGTTGACAGCAACTTCGCAGTATTAAGTGTCGAGTCAATCGGCATGTCTAGTAAGAGCTTCTCAAACAGTGACGTTCGCATTCGCCGATAAACAAGTAGGTGCCGTTAGTTGTGAATCTAAAAATAGAAAGCGTGTTAATTCACAACAACGCGAGAAGCTATCCCATACCTCATTCATGGGGTGCAAAGGGAAATTAAGTAAGTATTACAAGACCACATTGATTCAATTGATGAGAAAATGGTTGCAGAATTCCGCAATTTAACCGTCCTAAAACTTCAAAGGATCCCGTATGCATAGAAAGCGAATTACCGTCTTAAATGTGCCGAGAAAATTTTTAGTTTTCTTGACAAAAATGTACGTAAAAGTAGCCCCAAAAAGGAGAAGTACTGCATCATTCGTTTTGTCGATTTACATGCCATAAAAATTCAATATCGATTTGATGTTAGTAAGTATCGTATAAGGGAATTTGTCCCGTTTTAGGCTCTTTTGTTTGACATAACATAATCAATGATCTGAAAAATGTTGTACTGTGTTATATTTGTACAAAATTCCAATGGTACAGGAATTAAAGCCTTCACATCATGCTCACAGGATCCAGTTGTTTAAGAATAGGCTATAGAGGTTCACCAGTTTTAAAAAAGTACTTTCTCAGATTAGCCACGCTATCACCTAAATAGGCATGTTAACAGACACAATCTTAGATCTTAAACTGAAGCATTAAAATCCCTCTGCAATCCCCCCAAAGTTGCTGTATGACCAACTTGTTCATAAATTTATGATCTCATTTGTATGTTAAGATATAAATACAAATACCCTAATGTAATCAGATATTGAAACTTTAACGCATGTAAAGAAATTACACTTATGATCTTGGCAAATGTGGTTACCCTCCCTTAGCTTTATTTAAGTAAACAACACATTAATATTTAGTTTTTTTTTTTCTTAAATTTATTTATTAAAAATGCATTATAGTAACTTAAAATAATTACAAATTGTACTTAAAACTGCAAGTTGATATGGCTGTATACAAGTTGATATAAATGTTAAAATAAAAATATTCAAATATGAAGAAAAAATTAAAAAACATATGACAAAAATAGAAATTTATAATATAAAAAAAGTAATGTTATTTATAATCAATTAAAAGATAATATATGTATTTATTTTATTAATAACTAAAATTAACAAAAAATATAAAAAAATTAATTAAAAAAAAGTATTTTTAAGTTTTAAATTCAACGTGGTAATATGTACCGCTTTGTTGAATTTAAATTAGTGACTGAATACAATTTAATATTTATAAGAAAATTTAGCACAAAAATTAACGGAAAAATAATAAAAACTTAAAAATATAAATTTGTTAAGATATTAAAATTGTATTATTATAATTTTGAAAATTTAATTTATTTTTGTTTTCTATTACTAATTTATAAGGCAAAGTAAGACATGGTAAGACTGGTGCTGTCACAAATTACATCAGAAATCGGTTTACTTATAAGTTAAGAATTAGATTTTCTTAATTTTTTTTAAATTTTTTTTAAATTTTTTTTATTTTTTTTTTTTTTGTTTTTACTTATATTACTTATATATTATAGCTTAGTTAATAATCATGTGATTAGAAATATATATTAGCACAAAAATATTGGAAGACTTTTGATGATTTTTGTTGTTATATTTCGTAATTTTTCATAATTTTTAAAGAAAATTAAAAAAAAGAATATTTTTTATTTAACATTAGAACTAAAATAAATTTGAACTTTGAATGAACTGTCAAGTAAACTATTAGATATAGGAACACTAAGGCGATTATCGAAATTTTTAAAGTAAAATTCATTAGATTATTGAAAACCAAAAATGGTTTAAATCTATCTTTTATGATTTCTTTAAAATTAGGTAAATTAATGTTTGTCTACAATTTGAAAAAATTAATTAAATAATTTCTTATGAATTATATACATTTTTTTTGTTTGTTTAATTTTTATATATTTTTTTTTTAATTTTTTTTATGGTTTTTTCTTAATTTTTTTTTGTTGAATATTAAATTTTTTTTTATAATTTTTTTTTTGTATTTTTTTTTTGTGTTTTTATATTTTTTAAATGTTAAGAAAATTTTAAAAGAAAAAGCACGTAACAAATAGTAAAAGTAAAATTATCACAATCTGCGAAAATTTAAAAACATAAACTATAACGGAAAACCAGCGGAGTTATTTAAGATTTTTTATAACCTTATAAATAAAATTTGTAAGGAACTTAAGAAATAAAAAAAATAAATTTTATCTTCTTAAGTTATTACTAACTTTATTTAGCAAATTAATTAAAAAATTTCAGTAACACCTGGCATAGTAACAACAAAAACTTAACAGAAACTATTGCACTTTGAAAAAATTATTCAAAACCGGACCTGAAAATTTAGCTATCTTTCAATTCTTTTTGTAATTTAAAACAAATTGCTACATATTTAAATAGCTTTCAAATATGAGAAGAAATTTAAAAATAAACAGATTTTTATATAAAATTAAAAAAAGTAAACAGAACCTTAAACGGTAAATAGGTATCAAAAGTTTGCACAGTAATGAAAAAATAAAATTTAATTATTTTAAAGTAAAATGAAAAAACTAATTGCATGGAAAAGTAAATAAACAAACAGTAAATTTTTTCTTTTAAAATTTCTTAAATATTTTATATTCTTCTGACATTACCGTGAACAACCCTAATGTTATTACAGACCGTTTAAAATATATGCTATAGTGAAAGTTACAGTTACAGATAAAAGAAATTAAAACAACAACAAAAAGCCATAAAAAAACATTTTAACAATTAATTTTTAACAATTTTGTAACAAAAAACTTTAACAACTTCTCCTCGGTTTGGCAAACGCCTTACCTCGCCACCTTCTCCTCCTCTCCACCACATTTTTCAACAGATTTCATCTGTTACAATATTGCACTTTTTCTCACGTCCAGCAAACATTAAAAAGTTAAAGTTACCGCTTCGCAGTGGCAGCATCTTATACTCACACAAAGCCATAACTGTAATATTGCACCCAAGCCATTGAGACGCCTTGTCACCTCATCTTCCATTAACGCGCCAAAAGCTTTCAGTCACTGTAACCAAATGCCATCAGCTGTGTTGAAAGTTGTTATCGGTATTGACGCCTCTTCCACGTAGAAACTACATTGCACTTTAGTTATTACGCCCGGTCCTGGTTTAGGCAAAGCTTTTAAACTCTATCTTTAGGAGCTTTTCGTTGACGATGTCACCAGACATTTTAAAGATGGTGCTTGGTAGCACCTTTAAAGCTTTATGCCAACCATAAAATGTAATTTAAGGTTTTTTATAAAAACACTGGTTGCTCCCTGTACTCCCCCTTATCACAGTGGGGACAAGGATGCACAAGCTCTTGGAGCTTTAAAGCTTTTTGTTTTTGTTTAGAACAAGCATTAAAGCTGTGTGTGTGTGTGTTTGTGCTTATGTGTCTATATGAACTTTTATAGTGTGATTTTCAAACACTTAAATCTTTGTTTTTAGTTTTGAAAATTTCACTTTTTTTGCGCCATTTCATCACGTCTGTTCCTTTAGTAATTTTAAGAATTTCAAAAATTTCACTAAATTCTTTTCACAGCCGTTTTCGGGCATTTTGTAATGTAACAACGCTTTACGTTCCATGTTTAGTGTATTGTTGATGATGTTGCTTACAGCTGTGATAGCTTAGAACTGACTCTGTCTCTTAAGCGATCGCGTTATTTTATGCGCTTTTTTCTTCTCTGATTCCATCTCCCCTCAGTCCGTTGTTTAGTCGCCTTTATCGCACTCATACACTTACACGCGACCAACAGCGGCCGCCAACCCATTGTCTTACCCGACAACGACGACGACGAACACTTATCACCCAGTACAAATATTAACGAACGCCACCAACAACAAATGCTACAATCTCAACAGACCCACACTAGCTTACTCACATACGATCGCATACAAATCGAGATAAAATTGTAGTTTATTTTACATTTACACAAGACAGACAGTCGACCGGGCCGGGCAGACAACCACTACGGCAGTCACTCACTCGCATTATTATCGCATTTATTACACATTACCCGCAGACTTACACCATTATGACCGAACTTGTGTCGTTCGTCTGTGCCGTTTGCATTGTGTTTTATTATCTACGTAGACTGCGCCGTAAGTCATGCCACCACCACCACCACGACCGCCACTTCCACTGCCATTAATACTTGCTGCTTATTGTCATCGTTGTTTAGAGTCGACCCAAGCAAACAACTTTGCCCCTCCAGCAGAGTACGAATGACGTCGCCGCTATCAGATTTGCCACAAAGTCAACGTCGATTATGCTGCAAGTGACTGTGGTGGCTAATGGAGGAGTCTGTGGCAAATGCATCCAATATATGAGTACACCAACATGGTTTGAGTTAGTCTATAGTTTTTCCAATAGAAAATATTTTCAACCATCAAAGACTAGTGTTTCTTTAGAAGGAGATATTTAGGAAATAACTTTCGCTATAGAAACAAGATTTCATAAAGAAATTATCTTACAATCAAAATGTCTTTTTTCAGAGACAACTTGTAACGATAAGAAAAATTATGTAATAACTATTTTGTATTGAAACCCTTACCAAAGGTAACTTTTAATAATTAAGACATCTTTTTCTATAGGAAATATTGTCAGAAAGTAAAATTGTTAAAGAAAAGGCAGCCAGAAACAAATTTTCCTAGAGAGACCTTATTCTATATAAAAAATTAAGAACAAATATTGCTGCAAACAAGTAAGAAAGATTCTGTCGGGTAAACCGAGTAAGACATTGACATTGAATTTTTGGCAGTGTTGATAAAACTAAGTGTTGCTAAACTTTTTATCACATGTTCGTACATTCCTCCATCCTCCGATTATAGTATTTATGAACGGCATTTAGATGCAATTTCTTTTGTAGTAAATATGACTTCTGATATGGATCGTATAATAGTAATGAGTGATTTTATTTTGCCGTTAGTATCATGGTTGTGTTTGCCTGATACTAAACACTTAACTCCTTTAACGCCTTCCAAATGGTCTTCTGATTTTGTAATGCGTATTGCTGCATATAATCTTGTCCAGATTAATAACACTGCAAATTCGATGAATAGAATCCTCGATCTAGTTCTAGTTAATGACTCTGATGTTTTCGAAGTATCTCGTGTTGATCCTCTTACTTGTCCTGAGGACTCATATCATCCAACAATCGGAACAATGTAAATGTGGGCTTGCGTCAGTCAATTAAGAAAATTTTCTGTTTCTCTTGTGCTAATTATTTATTACGTTATAGCCTTATCGGAGCAGAAGACTGGGAATCATTATTAAATTGTAATGATCGATTCGGTCTGGCTTTGTTAATCTTTTATGATATTATACGGGATTTCATGGATAAATCTGTGCCCAAGATTACTGTTAACCGTGAACCTGATACAACCCCTTGGTCCTCTAAATATTTGAGACATCTGAAGAACTTGAAAACTAGGTTGTATAGGAATTACCAGAGGTCAGGTAGTGCATTTGATTATTGCAAGTACTCCATTGCCGGGTGTAAATATAACGATATGTCTCGTAAATGTTATAAAACTTATTTGGCAAGGGCTGGAAATAATTTGAGGTATAATCCTAAGAGTTTCTATAAATTTGTGAACGCTAAGCGTAAATCCGCATCAACTACTACAAGAATTGCCATGAATGGTGTTGAGCATTTTGATACACAATCTATCGCAAATTGTTTTGCAGATTTTTTTACCACGGTTTATTCATCTAGAACATTCCCTAATAACTTTCATTATCCTTTTCCTGTGCGATCATTAGAGCCGTTTGGATTTCGTTATCTCGATCAAATATGGATTCGCCAGAATTTGTCATCTTTGAAACCTACAAACTCCTTTGGTCCCGACGGCATTCCCAACTCTATTTTAAAAGATTGTTCAAGTACATTGGCAAAACCATTGACTTTGTTATGTAACGCCTCTTTAAAATTTGGATATTTTCCAGCCATCTGGAAGAGCTCGTATATAATTCCTCATCATATAGTCTGGTAGCACTATAATAGTGTCGAATTACAGGGGTATTGCTAAACTCAACGCCATCCCCAAACTTTTTGAAAAATTGGTGACTTATATTATATCTTACAGGGTCTCTTCAATTCTTGATTGTCGGCAACATGGTTTTCGTAAGGGCAGGTCTACTGTCACCAATCTGCTACAATTCTCTTCACACGATATTGAAGGTTTTATTTCGGGAATGCAAACCGACGTAATTTATACTGATTTCAGTAAAGCCTTCGACAAGGTTAATCACAAACTATTACTGCATAAGTTGATTAATATTGGTTTCGACAATAATATCATAAAGTGGATTTCTTCTTATCTAATGAACCGCGAACAAATGGTCATGTTCGGCAATTCCATCTCTAAGCCTATTCATGTGACATCTGGCGTTCCCCAGGGAAGCCATTTGGGTCTAATTTTACTCTTGTTGTTTATTTATGATTTGCCTAAGGCAATAGTGGATTCTAAATGTATAATGTATGCAGATGATGTCACGATATCTTTATCATATAATAATGCTTCCGATCATGTTCTTCTTCAGAATGATCTTGATCGCTTTAGTACTTGGTGCGACATTAACTTAATGGAGCTTAACTTGAAAAAGTGTAAAAATATGGTATTCTATAGATCCCGCCATTCTTCATCCCAATATAGGTTGGGAGGCTGCACTTTGGAACAGGTTGACTCATTTCTAGATTTAGGAATATTACTTGATAGAAAATTAACATTCAATAATCACATTGTAACAACAGTAAACAAGGCATATGGAGTTCTTTCATTTATAAAGCGTTGGGCTAAGGAATTTACTGACCCGTATATTACGAAGAAACTTTTTACGTCACTTGTAAGACCCATTCTGGAGTACGGATCCGTTGTATGGGATCCACAATACGATGTTTATATCAATATGTTAGAGTCGGTTCAAAAACAATTTCTACTGTTCTGTCTCAGGGATCTTCGATGGGATCCAAACTCCAATCTTCCACCATTAGTCAGCAGACTGTCTCTAATTAAATTGCCTACTCTATTTAGTAGGCGAAAAATGTTAAGTTCTATTATAATTTATAAAATTCTCAGAGGTGATATCGGAATATATTCTCTCACGAGTTTATCTTAATATCCCATTAAGGACTTCTAGATATTTCAAACCCCTCTACATTTATTTTAGACGCCATAATTATGCCGTATCTGAACCGCTGCGTAGAATGTGTTCAGACTTCAATGACATTTATCAAATTATTGACTTCTTCACATCCCCAGACTCATTTAAGTCCGTTATAATAACTTATCATATTACTTAGTCTGTGGAACTTCGTTTTAAATTGCATTCAATAAATGTAAGATAATAAATGTATGTTATATACTTTGTTACAATTCTGTTGTTTTTAGTTTTTTCTATGCTCTTTAGTATGTATGGTACATTTTGCATCGGCTGATGATAGTTAATCTGTAGCCGAATATGAGCATTCTATATAGTTCGCTCTCCACTACGGACCGGTCCGCAGTGTGTACGTTATCTCCACGTTATGGGGATGAGGCCCCCTCGGTCGGTTGGGGCGGATGTGAGAGGCGGCGATGGGAATGTTCGTTAAAAAAAAAAAAATCATCTACCATCTCAAAGTTATAGTTGTCTACGTTCACACAGCGTCCCAAACGAGTAGACTCTTTGTTCGTTGAATCAAATAACTTGGTTTTGTCCTCATTTTTCATGCTACTTACTACCGCAGACTGCTTCTCAATGCTTGAACAGGCCGCAGTAACATTCCGCAGTCCTCGGCCGAAGATATATATATTGGCAGCATTTTACCAGTCGAGTTTACTGCAGGTTCCCGCACGATCATCTCTTTTTACAATGATAAAGAGATCTCATGACAGACTATCGCCTTGTCTAAAGTCTCGCTTGGTAGAAAATGGCTTTGGCAGATTTTTGCCCATATTCACTGAAGACTTCCTGTCGGTCAGTGGCATCCCGCAATATCATATCAGCTACGCTCGGATACCAAACTCAGAAATAGCATCTAATAGCTACTGTCGTATCGGACTTTTGAAAACAGCATTGCAATCGATAAATGTTCATCATTTAGGATTTGTCATAGTGTGAATACTGCTTTGTAGGAAGGTTGACTAATATTTTCTACTGAAGAGAGAAAAGGTAGTGTTGGCCTGCAGTACCTAAAGTCTACATTTTAAAACGAAAACATAAACAAAAACCGGGTAGTCTATAGCAGAGTACAACTTTGACTATATTTCTGACTAAAAATGTTGTATATATGAATATTTTTATATGTATAGATTAGTTTGCCTAACGCAACTTTTTCTCCTACAGACATCAAAGACAATATTTCTGACAAAATGTCGTATATATGGATTTTTTATATAGAAAAGTTCGTCCAAAGGGACTTTTCCTCTAATATAAAATTTTGTTAAACTAACATATTCCTCATATCTTTTTATAGGAATTTTAAAATCATTTTTTCTCCCACAGAAAAGACAAACCAAATATTACTATCCCTTAAGAACAAAAATTATAGACGGCCTTTCCTTCCATAAACGAATTGGTAAAAGATATTTTATCCCTAAATAAATGCTGATCAACTTTTCTTTTGAATAAATATTTCTCAGACAAGTTCCTATATAAAATGTTAATACAAAACCCCAAATCAGTCTTAAAACCAACATTTTATGAAATTCAAAAAATCACTTCGAATCACTATTAAAATGTAAAGGTTTAAACAGTTTATTTTTTAGTGGCAGGGGGAACAAATTAATTTTCTATTAAAATTTAAATGTTAAACCAGTTTTTATTTTCAGTGGCATAGAGGGGAACAAATCCATTTTCACCCATCAATACAAGTATCATGATTATCATAAATATAAAACCGAAAATAATTTTCTGTAAAAAAAATCCCCCCAACTACAGATCTCAACATGACGGGAGACATTTTTGTAACAAAGCAATAAGTACAAAAACTGGTTACACGAGACGCATGCGCGCAGTAGCCTTACATGTATGCATATAAATCCCAGCATCCATTCTCTACCCACAGCAGAGCCCTTTGCTGTACTTTTGTGTGCTACCAAGTTCCTCTCCCGCAATCGCAACATTGAATTCACACATCGTATCTCAGCAAAGGTTTAAACTGCATCCCCCCCACCATCATGAGGAGATGTGTAGTAAGGGAAAACCTGATCTCGTTGAATGCGCATGATTGCCTCACGTGTTCACCCAAGACAGACCCCTTACTGCATACAGTTTTCTTTTTTAGTACATCTTCACCCAGCGTTCCGTTGGCTTTCATCTTGCGTTAGCAGCCAAATGGAAAATTGTTAAAGTTGACCGCTGTCAACGTGTGGATGGGCTCATGGACTGACAGATAGACAGGCGGACAGACGAACCTACGTACGTACGTACGTCGACCTCAAGCATAGCACACTTAGGGCCCGTTGCCTCAGCTCTTAGTTCCCCCCTGCCATCATTGCTTTGGCCATATAATGTTACGTTTTCTTGGCATTTGAGTCGAGTGTAGCTGGATGCGCGTGTGTGTGTGTGTGTGTGTTTGTGCGTGATAACGTTTCACGTTCTGCGCATGCGCATCGACAAAACCTTTGGTAGGGAAACGTAATGAAAAAAGTAAATATTACAAATCGAGTGAAGAAACGTGATCGTTAAATTTTTGTACTGTCTACGTAGTGGTTGATTGGTGGTAGTTTTTGTTTTCCCTTTTCTTTTCTTGCCTTTCGGCATTGAATAAAGTTTTCTTATATACCCCCTCGCCTTCCACAAGAGATGGTGGACTTTGTCTCCTGAGTCTTTGCTGAGTCTTTCCTTTTATGGTTTGAATAATTGAATCCAATTTTTTTTATTGACGTTTTATTGTTATTCTGGTTTATTTTTCGAATCTTTGTTTATTTTCGATAAAATATCTTAGATTTACTCAGGTGTTCTTATCGCTTTTTGAAATGCACACACAAACATGCACACAGAAAGGGCACAGAAACCCCAGAAGGGATTTCTTGACAGATCGATCATAAACAGAATTTAATTAAAGCAAACATAAGAACAGGTAGATTAGGCAGTCGCTGATAACTATGATATGGGTATAAGGCAAGAGATAAACGTAGAGAGATATTACCACTTGTCGAAATGAAATGAGAGCTTATGAAAAGATAAAATAGTTGAAGAGTAACTGTTGAAGTGCTTTTAAGGCGGGTAGAGGAACATTGTGGTATAGTCGATATGAAGCGATATATGCCTGGCACTCAATTTCAGTTCTGTTTGGATTTTGTTAGTTGCTCGCAGTCTTCTTGGAATGAGCAAAGAGCCGCAAATGTGTCTAATGGCTGTTGAAGACGGAGAGGCGCGCCGAGAAGGCGAAACTTTACTTAGAAGTCCTGGAACCTCAAGAAAAATCTAAAGCCTAAAATGTGGCTGTTTGCGTTTGTTTTAGAAAGAAATTGTTCTTGTAGGTCTTGGGTGCCATGATGATTGGAACACTCAACTATCATACGGGTGTCCTGGGTTCAAGCCCTGTTGCAGTCGTCTACTTTTCTTTGACCGGCGTATCTTTCGATGTTATAGACCGCAACTTCAGAGTAGTCGAGTCAAACGGCATGTCTAGCAAAAGCTCTTCAAAAGCTAACGTTTGGAATTGTTATTGAACTGTAGGTTTCTTTTTGTGAGTCTTAAAATAGAGAGGTGAAATGCGGGAGGCTTTCCCAAATCTCATTAAACGTTTTTTAGGGCTCTTCAATGAACGATGTTAAAACTTATAGCTCATTTTGTTTTAAATTTTATGTGAGACCTTTTGTTTTTTTTTTACATTTCTGTAGCACATTCCTTAACTCCTCTCTAACTCATCCTTTATCCATTTGACTCTCTAACACGTGAATCTAGCTCGAGTGTTTGCATTAGGCTAAGACGCACTCTAAACACACTCCTAGTAACATAACTTCGGCCATCATACCAATCTTATGTTGTTGCAAGTGCCGCTTGTACTTCCTCTTTGTGTCACATTCCACAGTATTATCATAAACAAACCTTAAAGGATATCATTGAAAGGAAAACAAGCAACCCTTAAGAAACAGCATACGATTTTGCATTAACGATGGCATAGGAAATTTTACTTTCCCACGATTTTGGGATACATAAAACGCACCTGTCCCTAAAAATCCAAAGAGATTGATAATTTATTGAAGACAAACTATTGATTTACTAGCTAGTATTGGATATGCAACAATGTTGCCGATTCCATGAGTGATTGGTAAAGACAACAACATGAAAATGGAAAATAATGTTTTTATACCAAGTTTTTGAAAAAAAAAATATCATATTGCTGCAAATTGTATTCGTCTTATAACAAATTATATAAATTTTTCAATACCCAGATTTTGAAAAGTAAATATCACATTGATACAAATACAATATTCGAATTAAATTATTATTACATAATTGCCCAGTTTTTATATAAGTATATTTTTACATATATATCTCTCCTTACCTAATTTCAACCCCCCAATTTTATATAATGTACCTTTTGCCATTATTCATACTTGATAGCTGTGTAATCAAAATAAAACACGTACCTGACCATGTACCTTTGTGTGCGCTACAACCAATTGCGCACTAGTAGTCTAACGAAATTTCATTCCCACGGTTTTGAGAAAAACAAATCTTGATAAATGCCTTTATATTAAAATCAAATAGGCATACACAACCGCTGTCACACACCTGTGACATGTCACCCTTATTTTGATAAGTCATTGGCTGGTTAGGGATATAATATAATGTGCGCACTTTGCGCATGCGCAAAACTCCACCACCACCACCACCATTAGTACATTTGCCACATAGCAAAGGTGCATGACACACCATAATTATTTATGATTTGAATCTGATTCAACCACAATTTTAGATTGCTGCAAAACATTGTTTAGTAAAGACAAAATTATAGGTAAAGGAGAACACAAATCTTCCTTTAATGACAGGACATCGTCCTAAAATGTATGAAAGAAACTTATAAGATTATTTAAACAGTACTTAAAATCCGTGCTTATTTTAAGAACCCTGTATCATTTTGTACAAATTGTGATAATACTAGTTATTTGCCCTACAACTTTACTTTATAAAATTGTGTTGCGCAAAAAGGGGTATTTGTATGAGAGATTGAGGTTTTAACCTATCTCAACGATTTTTTGTCAATAATATTTTATCACTATTGCATTATCAAATACAGAACTGTAATTTTTTATATCAGCTGTGAAATTTTTTTTTTGATTTTTTAACCCCCAAAAAGGGACAGTTTGTATGGGAGGTGGGAGTAGTTTTGGTCTAATTTTCCTCATATTAGAACTTATAAACCAAAATTCAGCTGGATATCTCATAAACTACGGCTGTTATCGCGAGAATAGACAGACGGATACCCCCAAAAAGGGATAGTTTATATGGGAGGTGGTCCGCTCTTCCTCATCTTAGAACTTACCCTCCGCTTAGAGGATAGAAACTTGTATACTAGATTTCAGCTTTCAGATGGTGGGAATAGTTTCCGTCCGATCTTGCTCATCTTAGAATTTAACCTCGATCGGTCTTAAAACTACTGCTGTAGCCGCGGGACAGACAGACGGACACCGCCAAAAAAGGATTAGTTTATATGGGAGGTGGGAGTAGTTTTGGACCAATCTGGCTTATCTTAGAACTTAACCTCCGCTTAGAGGATAGAAGCTTGTATACTAGATTTCAGCTCTATAAATCTTAAACTACGGCTATAATCGCGAGAACAGACAAACGGACGCATCCAAAAAGAAGGTGTTTGTATGGGAGGTGGAATTAGTTTTTGTGCGATCGTGCTCGTCTTAGAACTTAACCTCCGCTTGGAGGATAGAAAGTCGTATACCAATTTTTATGATCGATCGGTCTTAAAACTACTGCTGTAGCCGCGGGAACAGACAAACGGACACAGCCAAAAAGGGGCAGTGGAAGAAATTTTGGTCCAATCTGGCTTATCTTAGAGGATTGTAGCTTGTTTACCAATTTGCAGCTCGATAGCTCGTAAACTACTGCTGAAATTTGGGGGACAGACCGACGGACACCCTCAAAAAGGAGGAGTTTGTACAGGAATTATGAATTATGCTTGTCTTAAAAATTAACCTCTGCTTAGAGGATTGAAGCTGGCATACCAAATTAGCTCTTAACTATGCGCAAAGTGCTCTGAAAAGAGACAAAATGATTAGTTATTTGGGGATATCGATTTTTAATCTTAGAGCATCCCTAAGGCTCGTATCTGTACTGTTTTTCGCAGTACTGTACTGTTTTTCGACATCAAAAACTGCGTACTGCTTTTCTCCCTCAAAGTACTGTTTTTCAATACATAATAGAAATGTAAACGATGAACAGCGAATTCATGCAATAATATTGTTTACTTAAAAAATAAGCTCGAAGAAATACTAAAAATGTGTCAAGAGAATGATTTTTTATCCCCAGCTGTAGTAGTAGAAAAGCAAAAACTTATTGACAATGGATACAATTCGATTGAGATGGCTGCTTTACGCACTGATTTTTTCGGTAATTTCGCCTGCTTTGATTTGAATGCTTTTATACTAATGGAATGAAGTCGAAGCCGTTATGAACAAGTTAAGCGAATACAATTTGTACAATGCCAATGAAAATGCGGTATATTTGCACACCCAATTTAGATATATCAAAAACGAGCGACAAAATTATGCAATGGAGAGAAGGCAATGTTTCGAATGCTGATCGGTGATTGAATATATTTATTCATCTCAATAATGGCCACGTTCGTTGAATATATTTTATGTTTGCCAGGAACTTCAGCATCAGTAGAGCTAATCTTCTCTGCAGTGAACAAAACTTGGACGTCAGACTAAACCCGATTAGATGTGCAATCATTGAAGGCGATTCTGACCGTTAAATGTAATATGAAGTACAAATGTGTTAATTTCTACAATTACCTCAAAACGAAGCCGGCATTACTTATTCAAATTGCTTCAAACGACAAATACAAAACAACCACAAAAGTTGATTCTTGAAATGATTGTTAATTTTCTTTAACTTTTGAATAAAATATATATGCTATGTAAATATGTACTGCGAAAAGTACTGTTTTCCCAAATCGATGTACTGCTTTTTTAAAAAATGTCAGTGAAATGTACTGTTTTTGTCCAAAAAAAATATACGAGCGTTAAGCATCCCAGATGTTGTAAAGTTCCATTTTAAGGTCCTTTACGGACATTTCTTGAAATAAGGACGAAAAGAACGCAAGAAGAGTCGAGATAAAGAGTTTAAATGTTTCACAACACATCTGATGTCGAAAATGCACAGAAACAATACGAAACAAAGATGCTATGACTAATTTAGGTCACTGTTCACAAAGTGCTTTGAAAACAGACAAAATGATAAGTAAAACTTGGAGATATTGATTTTTGGCATCTAACTATTTTAGGTCGCTGTACACACAGTGCTTTGAAAAGGGAAAAAATGATAATCAAAAGTTGGACATATCAATTTTCGGTCTTGGAACTTAAAAAACCAATTGAATTTTCCTTTACACCCCATGAATGAGGTATTCGATGTGTTACGCGTTGTTGTGAATTAACACGCTTTCTTTTCAATTTTAGATTCACAACAAACTGCACCTTCTTGTTTATCGACTAATGCGAACGTCACTGTTTGGGAAGTTTTTAGTTGTTGTCGACAACATGGGGGGTGGCAATGAAAGAGAAATGTAGATGAATCGAACCACGGATCTCCCGCATTGTAGTCGCGTGTTCTAACCAGTATGCCACGGCCGACTCTCTGAGCAACATTTTTGTAGAACATTTGAATGTTGTAAAGTTCCATTTTAAAGTCCTTTTCTGACTTTTCTCGAAATAAGGACGCAAAGGACACATAAGGAGTTTGCGTAGAGAGTTCAAATGCTTCATAAAAAAAACCCCTCGTGAAATTTGATTGAAGACATCGGATATCGGAAATTCACTAAAACAATACGAAACATAGATAATTTAGCTATTTTACGTCGCTGTTACCTTGAAAAGAGAGAAAATTATAAGTAATGGTTGGGAATAACGATTTTTAGTCTTAGAACATCCCAAGTAAATTTTTCTGAGCAACATTTTTGTAGAATATTTGAGTCCTGTAAAGTCATATTTTTTAAGAACCTTTTATGACATTTCTCGAAATAAGGACGAAAAGGCAGTTTGGTTGCGTTAAGTTTTTGATACCGAAATTGCACTAAAACAATACGAAACATAGATACTCTGACTATTTTATGTCATTGCTCACAAAGTGCTTTGAAAAGAGATAATTAGTAAAAGTTACAGATATCGATTTTTGGTGTAATACACTCAAAAAAAAAGTCAAGTATTCCGTACTTAAATCACTCCCAAGCGGTGTCAAAAGTACGATAAGTGAGGATTTTCTTAAATCCAGTACAAAATGCTTGATCCAAGAACGGAAAAGCCTAGCCTGGAATTCTTATTTGTAGATGTTTAAGCCTTGTGGCGCTTGATTTTTATGTAAAAAATTCATAATAATGGCTGACATTAAGCCTGATGGGGCTTGGTTTTTAAAAATAGAATTCTTGAATATTAAGCCTGCTTGGTCTTGAAATTAAGTATAGAATTCTTGAATTTAGATGGCATTAAACCTGCTTAGTCTTGATTTTTAAGTATAGAATTCTTAATTATAGATGGCAATAAGCCTATTGGGGTTTGATTTTTATTAAATAATATGAGGATAGCTAAATAGATAGTTGCAAAACTATCTAATCAGTACCCATTTGCTTGGCATTTTTAATATTATGACAAACCTTAAGTGTTATAATCTCCACGAAATTAATGAGAAGTCAAAACACACTGGTGCGAAAATGGCATCAACGAAGATAATACGACACTATATTTACACAAGCTCATAAGATTTTCAATTAAAATTTTTGCAAAAAATAAGAATTTTAAACTTAAATTTAGAATGTGAATTAATTGTGGGGAGAAAACACTAAGCTAAGAGAGTAAATGTTATTTCTCTCCCAAACATTTTTTTTTAAAAAAATTTATGTAAGATTTTTTTTAAGATTTTACTTTATTACTTGATATTTATTCTAAGATTTTTTTTAACTTGATAGTTGACCAGAGCTGTAAACTCAAGTACAAGTAATCATTACCTACCATGTTCGAAAGTATTTAAAAGTTAACTACAATTCTAATTACATGAGGAATTGGAATTGAAACTAAAAGTCTCAACTACACAGGTAATTGTACTTGAATGTAATGATTCCTAATTACTTTTCAATTAGCTCAATTACTTTTTAATTACAAGGAATTGAAAGGAATTGACGGAATTGGGAGGAATTGGAAGGAATTAAGAGGAATTGCTGCAATTTGGAAAGGTATTGAAATAATTTTGAAATAAGGGGTAGAAATTGTAAGTTCCACAACAATAAAAAAATTTAATTCTTAAAATAATAACTAGTAGTTTTCCACTAATAATTTTTAATTTCCTTATAATTAATAAAAAATTAAAACAAAATAAATTGTATTTTTTGATTGTTTAACCAATGCGTTATATTTTTTTCAATAAAGGTTTGGGTACTCTCTAATAACTGAAAACAAAACAATAAATTCAATTTTTTTATACATCCTCTATAATTTTTCTCTTGCGACCTGATGACGAAGGAAGGACAAAATTAGGGTCCATCAAAGAATCGTCGGAACCGAAGTCTATTTCGCTCATTTTATAGGCTTGTTTCACAAATATTAATTAAATTAATTGCTTTACGGAATATGAACGTTCTGTTCAGTTTCACATTTCTTAAATCAATGAAACAATTCATGCGTCACACTGCTATCAGCTGTCATCAAATAACATGTGAAGTGTATGTAAACATAGCAGTGTGACGTCACAAAGAGAAAAGGAGAGTGGGAGCAAAAATATATTTAACATAACGGACCTTTCCAAATTGCAGCAATTCCTCTTAATTCCTTCCAATTCCTCCCAATTCCGTCAATTCCTTTCAATTCCTTGTAATTAAAAAGTAATTGAGCTAATTGAAAAGTAATTAGGAATCATTACTTTCAAGTACAATTACCTGTGTAGTTGAGACTTTTAGTTTCAATTCCAATTCCTCATGTAATTAGAATTGTATTTAACTTTCAATTCCTTTTTAGATGTACTTGTATTTGTAATTGAGCAGTAATGAGTACAAATTGTAATGATTAGTTTACAGCTCTGTAGTTGACAAGTTCGTTCTTAATATTCTCGAATTAAGTTCGTACATACTTAATTGGAGAATTTCATTCTTATTTTAATAATTTCTACAGAGATTAACGTAAGAAATTTATTCTTACTTAAAGTCAGAGAAAACTTGATATTATTTCTAAGATTTTTTTACTTTCTGTAATTAAGTTCGTACAAACATTTTTGAACTTATCCCGTTTTGTACTTGATTGAAGAATAATTAGCACTATTCGTACTTAAATAATTAAGTACCTTTTCTGCAAAAAATAAGAATTAAAATTTAGAATGCCTTTTCTTTGTGTAGCATCCCAAGTAAAATTTTTATGAGCAACATTTTTGTAGAAAATTCGAACGTTTGTAAGTCCCATTTTAAGGTTATTTTCAGACTTTTCTCGAAATTAGAACGAAAAGGACACCTAAAGAGTCGGAGTAAAGATTTAAAATGTTCCACAAAATCATTTGTCGTCAAATTTCATCGAATGCATTTGATATCGAAAGTACACTAAAACAATAAGAAACAAAGTTTTTTATGAACTACTAGTGGGCCCGGCAATGCTTCGCTATTGCATTTTAACTTGTATTATATTTCATATTTAGGTCTACAAAATACTTTGAAAACGGTACTTAAGCTCGATAATGATATGTTGAGTTTATTAACTTATGTAACTAATTTCAAGCAACTCCTTAACATGAAAGTTAACAAATTAAGTGTTGTTGTTTTAAATTCTAAATATCATAGGCTCTATGACGATAGTAAAAAGTTCATCAGCAAAGTCATATCTTTTACAAATCGGAAACAGACATTCCGTTAAAGATCAAAATTCAATGTAGTAGCGGTAACCGTCTGTATACTAACTATCTCTTTGGCTGCACCAAATTAAGCTTTCCCAGCGCGAGCTAGAAATTGATATTACACACAAAGTTTATTGGTGACATTTTCTAACAATTCATCGTAGATTTGGTTACAATTTTTGCGAATAAAATATCTGGCCCACCTTACTGTTCATATCTCTAGGCGAACTGCAATATACTGTGGAATTTTGGAAATTTTGACTGTTTAGTTTAAAAGGGTACAGCCCACTTCCACTTTTACTGTAATTTATACTGCAACAACAACATATTTAACAAATCTCATCTTCATACCTCTTATAGTTCATGAGATATAGCCCTTTTATTTTCATGTTGTATGGGCGGTGCCACGCCCCTTTATCCAATCACAACCAAATATAGCCAGGGACTATCTACAGGTCATCAGTACCACTTGGTAAAATTTTCGTATCAATCTGTCTATTGGGAAAGCCTGCAGAGTGGTTTTAAAAAGGGGGCGTGGCACCCCCCATTTCCACGCTGGCTGTAATTAATACTGCTCCAACAACATATATACCAAATCTCATCTTCATACCTCTGACAGTTCAAGAGTTATAGCCCTTTTGATTTTCAAGTTGTATCAGCGGTGCCACGCCCCTTTATCCAATCACAACCTATTATAGCCAGGGACTATCAACAGGTCAACAGTACCATTTGGTAAAATTTTCGTATCAATCGGTCTATTAAAAAAGCCGTTAGAACGATTTTTGAAAAGGGGGCGTGGCACCGCCCACTTCCACCTTGGCTGTAATTAATACTGCTCCAACAACATATATACCAAATCTCACTTTCATACCTCTGATAGTTCATGAGATACAGCCCTTTTGATTTTCAAGTTGTATGGGCGGTGCCACGCCCCTTTGTCCAACTGGACCCAATTGTAAATATAAACCAACCGGGGCGCCACCCAAACGCATACAAAAAAATTTATGCAAATCGGTCCAGCCGTTCGTGAGTTTTGAAGTCACAACACACTTCCAACCATTTTTTATATATATAGATTTCAAACTCTATTTTAGGTTAAAATGAAAACTTCTCCGGGCCATAAAAAAGTTCAACCTAGGGCGGATCTGTCCTACCGGTATTTTAATATCATCACCTAAGGCTTTCATTCCGTATATAAATTATTCCGCCCCCAGGCAACAACATTAACTTTGTGTCACTGTGTAATTGATGAACAAACTTTTATTGGCATATGAAGCTTTGGCCTCCAATATATCTCCTTAGATCAATTTTCTGCACTCACACTTATATATTTTCTTTGAAAATTTGGGGTTGTAAATATTCAAGTCCTCTACAGTTATACCTGACCAGCAGCACCCTCTTCCATAAGCGTGTTTAACTTGTGCATTAACCAAACAAATGTCTACAACGATTTATGACACACACAAAAATAAATACTCCAATGGAATTTTACGTTCCCACGGTCCAAGAAACAACGCGATGATAAATGCCTTCATACTTCACGACGAAGAAGGGTGCCTTGCATGCAGTCACCTGTGTAGTGGCACCCTTATTTCTACTGGCCAACACACTTTAAGCATGCGCAAAATGAAATACCAAAACAACACCACCAACTTTACTGTCATGACTATCGCCACCACCACCAGCAGCAGCAGTTATACGCCTGCCCCTAGTCCTATACAAAGCAAACACTTGTATAAATTATAATTTGAAGTTAAGCTAAAGAATTAACCCCCACTATGCTACGATGACACTAAGAAGTTTGATGGTGTAAGACTTTTGGACGAGAGACAGCAGCAGAAAACAATTCTAATGCAAACAATCCCTTATTAACATTTAGAAATCTTAAACCTACAACTCTAAAATAGTGACCCTTTACATAAAAATCAAGGGATAAATAAATGCCCGGCAATCCACTATTAAATGTTTGTAACGGAAATATTTCCCACGATTTGAAAATAAACTCAAAAAATCGGGGAGCAGGTGGTACTCCTTCCACCAGCAATACACCGAACACCACACAACACGTCGTATAGTAATTCCAATATAAACATAGGCACACACAAAACGGACGGACGTGCTTACATAGAGCTAGACAGGAAAGGCACAGCAATGATTGTAGCAGTTACACTTCTGGTTTGCTTAATTTGAATCCTGCTTAATCATCATCTGACTGATAGAGTGTAAAGCAATTTGGTCTGCTAACTGTGTACCGAGATCCGATCCTGGGAAAATATTTTCTCACCATCAAGTAACAACGACAGCATCATCACAACAAATGTATTAAAATTGCCATAACGATAAGAGAATTATGGCAGGACATTAAGTCCAATACAAAAACAAAAACTCTCAAAATAGCCTTACACACACTCTACGCATGCGTAACTCACGAGACAGACAACAGTGGTTAAATATGGGCAACAGCGAGTCCTGTGTGCTATTTAGACACACATCCAAACAACCTGAATATGTTGTTGGCGATAAAGACAAGGAAACCTCGTCAAAGACGTACAAAGTCCTTGCAGGAGACAGAAAGAAGATAAAGGGAGACAGGGAAAACATATGCATGTGGCTGGTTGAATTCGAACCGTGGGAAACATTTCAGAAAAATCCTTAAATTGCTATGAAATGCAGCTCGCAGTGCTGCAAAACATGATAAAGACAAAGATGATGATAACAGGACTATTGAGCACACAACAATCGCTCGCATTCGAATAATAAATTGGACGATGTGTATTGCTGCTGTTGTTGTTGGTTGCCGTTGAGGCTGTAACGTGATATTTTTTGCTGGTTTTGTAAAATTTTTACATTAAACACGTTTTGAAATTATTATTATTATTATAAAAATGCAAAGACTCGGTAAACTAAAAACAACAAGCGACAACATCTCTCGCTCATGCTGTGCAATCTAGAGACACTCTGCGCATGCGTAAAGTGAGCGCCAAAAAATTGTGTGCTGCCAAAGGATTTTATGGTACGGCAGTTTCTTGTTTCTTGTCCTCAAGGCGTACAGGTGCGTTTTCTGTAAGGATGTTGTCTTTTGGCGCAAGAAATCGTGGGAAAGTTAAATTTTAATACAAACATGTTCCACTTTTAAATGGCAAAAGGTTGTTATCCTTTTGTTGTAGTTGTTGTTGTTGGGGAGTGTTGCGAGATCTGCACTTGTGTGACGGAATATGTTAAAGGAGCAACTTGGTTGATCTGGCGTTGTGTCACATTGGTATGTGTCTAGTACGAGTTTTAGCATACGATGTTGCACTTGTGTGTTCGACAAGAGAAAGCCAAAAAGAATAGAGGATAAGAGAACGTGTTAAAGAACGTGCTTGAGGTGATGTACTGTGAAGAGAAAATTAATATTGAAAGGTTATAATAGAAGTTTGGAGATATTTGGCCAAATGAATTTGTTTTATATAATTGGAATTTAGAAAAATATTAAATAATACTGTCCGATGCTAAGTCTTTACTGATTCCACTGCTCTAAATGGAAATCGGCCCCAACACTATTCCTGCTTAGGTAAAATAACATCGTGAATCCGAATATCACCCACATTTCGCCTCATCACGTACCGTTTACTCAGGAAGCCCCCCACCCACACTTCTTTTGATTTACTTGAATGATAGTTAAAAGTGATGTAAAAAACTTAAACTAAAGTAGGATCTGCCCCGAGAAATCGGATAATTTTTATGTAAAATGACCTGCCGAATCCGTATAACACCCCCATTTTTCCCATCAATTGCTTTTGCTTTACTTGAAGGATAGCTTCCCGAGATGGAGGGAAATTGGGGTGATATTCGGATACATAAGGTAATTTTACATAAGAATCAGCAGGAATAGTGTCGGGGTTCAGACTGTTTATTCTTTTTGCAGAGCAGTGTTATCGAACAATGAGAAATAAACGAGGAGGGGCGTCACGAAAAAATTCGGTGGGTGATGGGGAAAAATGGGAACGATATTTGTATTCAGGAGGTCATTATATCTCCAATTTTAGTTACTTTTTTCCCCCTTTTTTGTCGTTCAAGTAAAGCAAACAAAGGGGTAGTCCCGTGAAAACGATGGGTGATAGGGAAAAATGAGATTGATATTAGGATTCAGGAAGTCATTTTACATAAAAATCACTTCACTTCATTTTCAGTTACTTACTTCACTTTTTGTTATCATTCAGAGGAATCGAATTTAAAAGGGGGATGGGGGTGGATCCCTAGAAAACGGTGCTTGATGGGGAAAACTAAGAATGATATTCGGATTTAGGAGGGCCATCATTTACATATGAATCAGCCGTTTTCTCTGGGCTTCTCCCCACTTCAGAATGACTTACTTATTTCGATTTTTGTTATCATTCAAGTAAAATAAAGTAAAGCGGTGCGTTATTGGGCAAAATTGGGGCGATATTCGGATTCAGGAGGTCATTTTACATAAGAAACAGCAGGAGTGATGTCGGGGCTCACACGTTTTTTCTGTTCGCCGGTCATTGTTATTGGCAAAGGTTTTACCAGTCCATTTATTACCTATCAATATATTAGGTAAGACGATGGCCTATCGCGAGGAAAGCATCTGTTTGCGCTATCAAAATGTGTTACTACAGGCTTCTCAGTTTTTAAGAAGGTATCAGAAAACGTATTTTTTGATCAAAAAACAGCTATTTGTTATTTTAAGATTGTTAGAAAAAGGAGGTTTTAAGGTGAGCTAGGACAAAACTAAGTTATTCGCTTCGACGAGCATATAATCTACTCTGCCTTCATTACATATTTACTAAAAATTTCTCTAAACTTTTATAGAAGCCGAACGGGATTTATTATAAAAATATCAATTGACATTGACTAACACAAAGTCTGTACTGAAGATTAGCAAAGTTTCTACCGATCCATTATTTGTCACCTAGACGTTACTGCAGCCATTTCAAGTTTTTAAATAGTGTCTGAAAAAAGTGATCCAAGTGTGTGCTCCAACTACCGCGGGATCAGTCTTTTACCCATCGCAAATAACGTCCTGTCGAGTGTGCTATGTGAAAGACTAAAGCCAGTGTTATCCAACCTGATCGGGCCTTATCAGTGTGGCTTTAGACCTGGATATTCACACTTCGGCAAATCCTGGAAAAGACCCAATAGAAACAGATCGACACGTACCATCTTTTCGTCGACTATAAAGAAATTACTGGAAGCCAAGGCTGAGTTTAGTATTCCAGCGAAGCTAATACGTCTTTGCGGAATGACGCTGACTGACACGAAGTCTTCAGTGAAGATTGGCAAGGACCTTACGGAGCCATTTTGTACCAGACGAGGCCTAAAACAAGGCGAAGGCCTATCGTGTGATCTCCTTTAATTAGTGATGGAGATGATAATGAGAAAAGCTGCAGTAAACACGTTAATCACTATATTCAACAAAAGAAACATGCTACTCGCGTACGCTGATGACGTTGACATCATCGATCGAAAACTGCAGGATGTGACTGCAGCCTTCTCAGGTATACAAAAGGAATCAGCGAAAATGGGTCTAAAGGTGAACGAGGACAAAAAGAAGTTATTATTTTCAACGAACAAAAAATCTACTCGTTTGGGAAACTGCGTGAACGTTGACAATTATAATCTCGAGGTGGTAGATAATTTTTATCTACCTAGGCTCCGCCATCAACAAAGCAAATAATGTCAGCCTAGAAATCCGGAGAAGAATCCTGCTTGCAAATAAATGCTACTACGGACTAAGCAAGCGATTCAATGACAGAGCCCTCTCTCGACGAACAAAACTCCAGCTATACCAGATACTGGTTCTACCTATCTTAATGTATGGTTCAGAATCCTGGGTGAAGAGAATGAATCGGCTCTGACGGTATTCGACAGAAAAATACTCCGTTAAATATGTGGGCCCATCATCGTTAACGGAGATTATCGGCGTCGTATGAATCATGAGTTGTACGACCTGTACAGTGTACACTGACATTGACGTGGTTAGACGCATAACGTTTGCGTTGGCTAGGTCATGTTGTACGCATGGACGAAAATGCTTCAGCTCGAAAAGTCGACAATGAACTCGATGGACGGCGCAGAAGAGGGCGACCAAAACTCCGTTGGAAAGACCAGGTTACTGAGAACCTTACACTTGGTGTGACTAACTAGAGAAGAAGCGCAGAAGATCGTGGCGCTTATAATATTTTTCTAAGTGCGGTATATAATCCACTGGGATTATAAGTACCAGCTAAGTAAGTAAGTAAGTAAAATAGTGTCTGAAAAAGATTATTTTGATTGAAAACTGCTAGATGTTACTACAGCCTTCTTAGATTTTAAGGTTTTCGAAAATAGTTAATTTATAGATGAGCTGGGATAAAACTGAGTTATTCACGTTGACGAACACGTCGTCTACGTATATGTGGTGCTGCCTATATTCCCCAGTTAAGAGTATAAAACCCAAAATGAAGTGTTAATTATTTTAAAAGATATATAATAGCTGAACTAGTGTTAATCCTGGTAAAACTGTTGTTATATCCATAGCAACAATACAAAAAGTTTGTCTTGATAACGGAATAAGTAAATAAAAATTTAATAAATTTTATGAAAATTTTAAAAATATCAATTGACACTGACTGACATGAAGTCTTTACTGAAAATTAGCAAAGTTTTTACCGCTCCATTTTGTGTTACCTAGTCGCTTATAGTAAGGAAATCACCAGTAATCTTGGTTAGCAGATGTTACTATAGCCTTTTCAGGTATTAAAAAGGTGTCAGAAAAAGATTGTTTTGGTTAAAAACCAAAAACCACCTTCATAGATTTTAAGGTGAGCTGAACAAAACTAAGTTATTCGCTTCGACGAGCAATCAATCTACTTATATGTGGTGCTGCCCTCATTCACCTAGATAAGGTTATAAAATCCAAAATTGACTCTTAATATCTTCAAAGTTATTTAGAAGCGGAACGGTCATTAATCCTGGTCACACGTTTGTAATTCCAAACTAACCTTATGTATAGATTGTATTAATAAAATAATCATTAAAAATTATTTCATAAAAATAACAATTTACATCGACTGACACAAAGTCTTTACCGATCCATTGTTGCCTAACGAGATGATAGGAATGTCGATAATATACATATAGTAAGGAAATTAGCAGTATAAGCTGTCAGCAGATGTTACTACAGCTTTATCAGATTTTAAAAATGGCGTCACAAATTGTTTATTTTTGGTTGAAATCTGCTAGATGTTACTACAGCCTTCTTATATTTTAAGATTTGCAAACAAAGGAGGTTTATAGGTGAGCTAGGACAAGACAAAATCATTTGATTCGGCAAGCACATAGTCTACTCATATGTAATGCCGCTCTTATGCTCATGGACGAGGGTACAAAAGCCGAAATTTACTATTAATTTCATTAAAGTTATATAAAAACTGAAGGGGCATTAGCACTGGTCAAACCGTCTGCTATGTCCTAATATTTAAAAAAATTGTATCTAAATAAAATAATCAGTGAAACAAATTTTAATCAATAGCTCAGAGAAGAAAACTTTGTCCAACTACGTCATTTATTTTCGTTTTTCATTCCACTTCTTATTCAACCCATCTTACCGTTCATATGTAAATTCATACATACATACAAAAAAATACAATGAATGCCCCAGGCGATTATACTGAAATTGAATGCATTTAATCCTTTTATGGACACTTAATAAATATTCCTTTACTTTACAAAACCGATAAATTTCGAAAAAAGAAACTAAACCTTAATACTCAGTAAAAAAAAAAAAACAGAGGCGTAACTCCACCAAATTGGAAAT
The DNA here is from genome assembly GCA_964034835.1 of Muscina levida. Classification (NCBI taxonomy): domain Eukaryota; kingdom Metazoa; phylum Arthropoda; class Insecta; order Diptera; family Muscidae; genus Muscina; species Muscina levida. The sequence continues at coordinate 144,577,698 of OZ035883.1, read as the reverse complement.
TTACATTTTTATCACATTCTTGAAATTTATCACCATAACTCCAGCATAAAACAAAAATCCCAAAAGAGCACATAAGAAAATACAAAAATTGGTGTTATCAGGACAACCAACGGACTACAAAACAAAATTTGTTTACTGGAAAATTTCAAATCCAAGATAATTTATGAGGAATATAGAAAAAATTGTTAAAGAGAAACAAAAAAACGCTGGCACCCGGATTACGCTAACAGCGATAAGGCTCCTTTGAAATGAGCAAAATGGGCAGCAAACACAAATCAATATCATCATGGAGATGTAGAAGACACACAGCACAACATACACAATGCGATTGTGACTCAGGTCTGAGGGTTGTCCAGTCCGGTCAGTGAAGCGATAAGAATGCATTTCATGTTTATGATTACTCTGTGTGTGTAAAGTGATTGACATGAAATGGGCATATCAGCAATGGCTTTGCTAAGAAGAGAGCGCTAAGCGTGAAGGATGCCCAGAATCCGCTGCACCCAAAAGCGTAGCGAATCCAATTGAATCGATGGTCGCGGCTCCCTCGCCCTAGCAATATATAACGGTGGACAGCCAAAACAAAGGCTCGGCATGTTTTTAATTGACTTCTTACAAAATGGGCAGAAGACAAACGATCAGGCAAAGGAGAAGATATTAATATAATCAAGTATGAGCGAGAGAAGTATGATAAGTAGGAAATTATAGGATGGAGTTTTAATGCATATCATAAAGCTGACCTGCCAAACATTGTTGTGCATAAAATTGATTTTTCCAGTGAACTTAAAAAAGAAACATTTTAAATGTCGAAAACAGTGCCACTAGCTATTAACTCCTCTTAAAGAAAAGGTCTCTACGGCGCATTTTTCTTGTTTTTAAGATATTATGTAAAAGAAAAAAATCGAAGACAGTAAGCAAATGTGTCTGACAACTCTTTTTTATCTAAAAATGTACATAGTACAAAAATATATATGTTCAGACCAACATCTGTTCCTACGATCATCTTGGGTATCGGAAGAGTTGCATTTGATATTATTTTTAATGAATTATATTGTGCACAAAAATTTATATATGTTATTTTAAAATAAATGTATATTTTCTCTTAAACTGCATCTATTTGTGATGTAACCATCCTCATTATACTACCCTCTTTCTCCTCCTCTCAAATTTATGTGTATAGAAGCATTACCCTGATTGCATTCGTTACAGTGACCCTTTTAGATTCTGGTTTTTTATATTAATAATGGTCTTACATTAGACTTTGATTATACAGAGCCTTTTTTGGAAAAGGGAGCCATGACTATAGGCGTCAGCTAAAGCATTCGTTATGGTCACCGTTCTCGTACCGAAGGCCTCCCTATGGCTTGTGAGCTAAGTAACCGGTTTTATCTTAAGTACAAAGACATAATAAGAAAGCTTCACTCCACCGGCAGAGATGCCATTAACCCTGGTAGGGATTAATTACAGTTTCCTACAGGAATGATACCAAACGAAGAAGGAGGTGCTCGAACCCTTGTGCGCATTTTATGATTTCCATAATGATGACAAGACGAATCTCATGTTACTCTCGCTTTGAAATTGAAACAATCAAAATGTTGATCAGAGTTCACGTTTACCCCCCCGCGCTCACAGCCCGCATGGCATAAAATTGTTTTGTTCGTTGTAATAAAAATCAATTCTCTTTGTTGTCAACGCAAACGATCAGTTGTAATTTGTGTTACAGTTTTTCGTCTGGATTGTTGTACATCTTCGAGAGGGGTGTTTTAATGGCAATTGAACGAATCCCTTTCCATACGAGTGTCGCCTGTGCCTTGCCGACTCTGTGGAAACATTTAATGTTAATTTTTATTGATTAACAATGCTCCTTCATTTGTTTACCAACTTTTGAAATGTTATCATTCATGCATAAAAAATTGGTTTAGTATTTAAACGAAGGGCATGTTGTGAAGAGAAAGGGAGTCTTGGGTCGGTCTCCTTTTACACTTTTGTATTGAACCATAATTGATTTGGATTGATCGATATATGGGTTTAGGGATGTGTGAAATGCAAAGGGACATTCAGTTGAGTGGTGAACTTAATGAAAATGGAAGGAAAGCGAAGAATGGCTTTTATGTTGAAATGTAACTTTAGTATTTATACGGGAGTGGGAAATGCCGGCATCTAAAGTCGTTCTGCGGGAACGTAAATTTGCGAAATAATGCAAAAATATGATTGGAAAAGAATCGAATTCATATTGTATCATAATTATTGAAATCTACATATGATTGTCATTTTTAGGTCACACAGGATAAAATGTACAATGTAGTGTAAAGTAAAACAGTAATGATGTAGTGAATTTATTGTTTTTTGTTCAGCATTCTTTTAAACGATTTCCTAAAAGTATGCTACGTTAATTTCGTATGTGTCTTACAAAGCAACAAAACCATCAAAGTGGCCGGCCGAATAATTGTTAAAATTTTAAAAGACATGACAAACAAACGTGAGCGTTTTATTTTCTAACAAAAATATTAACATTAATCTAGCTTTTCATATTCTTTTCAGGAAAAGAGGCAACCGCATGAACATATTTTATGTTGCATTTTTGAAATCTTAGACTTAAAGAACACTTTTATGCTAACTTGCAATTTAAATAGTGTGCTCTGGTAAATAAACAGCAAAGGTCTGGTGGATGGATACTCAAATTAGAGATATTCTCAAAGCGATTGCAAATTTAAAAAAAATCTGGAACAAATTACTATTTCTTTAAAGTAACATAAGGGAATCTATCATTTTATTAGTGTCCCTTTTAAATATTCTACAATTATTTTTAACTTTAAATTAATATTTATTGAAACGAAATTTTTATTTTCAAAAATTAAGAAATGCCAATCATAATTTAATCCCAATTACAATCAAAATTCAAAAACCAAATGGAGATTTTAATTATGAAAGATGATTTTTAACCTTGTGTAGTTAAAGTTTTTATTTCCTAATTTTTTTAAATATATTTAGAAAATTTATCATTATAAAAACTTCATTTAATATACAACTGACTAACAGACGTCAAGAAAGAAGGGTAAAATTACACATTACCGGGCGAGTTATATCACCCCCTCTAAAATAACTCATAAACACACAAAAATCAATGTAAAAGAAGGCACCTGGGTCCTAGGTTCACCAAAATAGAGGTCCTTTGGAACCTATGATAACCCCCTATGTGTGGGAACTTAAATTAGAGGTATTATCACCACGATTCTTACTATGCTATTTTTAGGTCACTATAGAGATTCCGGAGAAGAGTTAAAAATATGAATTTGGGTATGGATATGGCGTTAAAAAATTGATTTTTTTTTAAAAGGTTGAAAAACTGTTAGAAAAAATATTTTTTTTACAGCAGTTTTAATATTATAAATAATATTTATTATTTTGGATTATTTTTTTTTTGTTGTAATTTAATATTTTTGGTGTGTTTTCAGTAATTTTAATATTTATTAATGTTGTTAAAAAAATTTGTGGGGGAAAATATCCTCCATTCTCATGTTGAATATTAACGGTCAAATTCAAATAATTGGTGCTGGAAATTTTCGGCCGATATCTACTTTGCATGTACATGTTTGACATAATTGTAGATATATATACAGTTGATGATGTACCATTGTACATCAGTTCGTCACAAAGGGGTCTGAAGATGAACTCGTCATGGAGTTCGAAACGCGTCATCCTAGTGCGTGACACACTTAATTTGACCAAAATATTTAAACAATAAAAAACACTTTTCTGATCGTTAGCCCAATTTGATGTATCATTTGATACACTAACGTAAATTGTGAAAAAAAATATTTATGTTTAATTTTGTGTAACATATGGGCAGTTCCATAGTCACATATGTGACAAGTCGTACGTTTGAATAAGATGAGAAACAATTAAAAACTTACGGCCTTATTCATAAAAACTTATAAGAGGTTTATAAACCATTTTTAAGCAATATTCGAGAAAACAATATTCATAAACGATTCACATCTTCAATAAGTTAAAGTAGGGTTGTCTCTACTTTAAGCATGCTATAACTTGACGTTTGTACAATTTATTGCATATTTATGAATTTGAGATCTTTATTTTTAATTTTTCGGCATTTTTCCTATTGAAAAGAGTTGTTGCATGCATTCATTGTGTAGGAAATTTTCTTCTTAATCATCGGGCACATAGAAAAGTATCTAAATAGACACTTTTCATTCATGAATTCCATTTTGAAAAATATTTCTCCAAAATTCTTCAAAAATAATTTGTAAATAATGAAATAATATTCGTGATGTATAAACAATCAAAACAGGGAAACAATGTAATCGGTATCCGATTATAATTTTAACATGAGGAAAAGAAAATCAAATATTTTAATATAATATTTACTTTAACGTCTTACTTATCATCATGAGAATCGTAGTCAATGAAAAATTGTGCTACAATAATGTTCATAGTTATTATAAGTGCAAATACATATTTGGTATCCGATTATAAAGCTTTTGTATCCGATTATAAAGCTGTTTTTGTACATCATTAACGACCAATAACAGTCGGCGTTGCCACCTGAACACATAAAGCTAAAGTACTGATAAAAAAACGTTTATGAATACAGTTTCTTATTAAAGGTTTGTTAGAGCTGAAGAATACTTTAGCTAGAGAACGCTTCATACCTACTTTAGAAATTTTTTATGAATATGGCCGTTAATTATTACTTCTTAGTTTTTTTGTGTAATACTTAAGAAGCTCTATATTTAGTAAGAGAGACCAAATGCTCTGAACTGATGGCCCTAAAATATTAGCAAATAAAGAGGGTGACGTAACGTGACAAAAATAAATGTAAATTTTTACTTCATTCACAAAAACACAAACCAGTGCGAATTGAGTCGGACTTTATTGGTAAAAACATTTTTAATATGATTTGGAATATTATAAATTTGTTAAAAAATTTGCTAAACTTCTTTTAATTTCTACGTACAGCCTATTTATTGAAACGACGTCGCGTGATGTGATATAAATTTTCCTTTTAATAAGCCAAGCCCCCTCAAGTACCTCCCATACAAAATGGCCTATTTCCCTAAAACAGCTTATCTGTCACTAACTTCATGTTGAGGGGCTCTACGATACTAAAATTTTGCTGGTATTATTATTTTACAGCGTGTAGTATATACTGCGTTAATGGGTCCATTGCTCCGCCCCTTCTGGTACCTCCCATTCAAATTAGCATAACCTTTTATACATTATTGTAGCCAAAAACCACATTTTTGCTCTGATGATTACAAAACTTAGCATATCTTAGTGTTTTTCCACTATTATAATGTGGTAACAAAACTAAGTATATCGGTTCAGATGTAGATATAGACACCATATAAATGTGTGTTTCACGATATATACTTTTTTTACAGAGGTAGTGAAGTTTGATTGGGACCGGCTTTGGCATGGTAGTTAGAACACGCGACTATCATTTTATGTACATAAAATTTTCCGTAAAAAAACAAATACCAATTTGTTTTCATATCTTACAATAAAATACCAAAATTTCCAAAACGGGGAAAATATGTTCCAAAATTCCGAATTTTTTACTAAAATGGCTACGCTGTCTTCGTTTATGGCAGGGATGTTGAAATACGTTACGGTTAACTAGTCCACATATGTGGTCAAAAAATATATAATGAGTTTTCTCGTTGTCGCTTTGAGATTTGATAATTTTCAAAAACAAATTTTTTTTTAAAAAAATGGGGGATTTTTCACTTCCCTTGCCGGGGAACAATGTTGTTGAACTGATTCAAAATTGGCATTAAATGCATCTGCATAAAGATTTCTATGATAATAATAAAGAAATTGCCACCTCCCGGAAGAAATTTTTTTTGTATATTTGCAAAATATCAATAAAAATAAGCCTCATTTGGAAATTTTTATTTGCGATGCTTACAACTTTTTATATTTGCATCATTCTTTCAGCAATTTCATTCAGAATCTTTACAATCAAAGGAAAACTGGGCTCACAACCTTAAAAATACTAATTCAACATCGTCCAAAAATGTCACAATTTTTTTAATCTTCACAAATATCTCTTGACATAAATGAGATAACATATACAACATGTAAGCATGTTTTTTGAAGCTTGTTCGAAGCACTATCTAAATGCAAAAAGACTTTTAAATCGGTTCATAAATGCACTTTCATTAAACATTTGAATTTTTAAAACACCCCAGGTGACCAACTTTGGAGGCCCCCCACACCCAGTAGGAAGACGAATATTTCCAAATCATCTCGAAGACACCTCAGCTTTAACTATTGTATACCTATTTCATCGAGATACCATTATCCGTTCAAAAGTTACAGAAGTAATTTAAAAAAAAGGAACCACTGTGCAATGGTGACTAAATGACATTCCTAAAATGAAGTTTATCATAAGTTAAGATGTCCGATAATGCATACATTTTAATTTTGAGTAAAATTGGACAATCGATATAAATTTTTGAAATAATTCAACTTCAGCCAACTCAACAGCGGGTCCATTTAAACAAAAAAAGTATCATAATAAAACAAATATACTTATACATTGTTTAATTCGTAAAAATTTTCATTATAATTCCACCCTAGTGGCACCTACCGGATTTATTTGTTCTCATGATACAAATTCTAAATTTCAGTTAAATTGGTCCATTCGTTCAAATTTTGACTAAAAATCCACCCAAACGCCACCTACAGGGTCCATTTGTACATACAATTTTTTCTGTTGATCAAACAAACATACATTCTGAATTTCAGTTAAATTGGTCCATCCATTGAAATTTCCGATATAAATACACACAGTGCCATCTAACGGGTCCTTTTATACATAAAATTGTTTCTCATGGTCATGTCTTATCTTGTTTTCATAATGGAAAATAGGAAGATATAACAATATTTAAATCTAAATCTTTAGCGTTAAGTACAAAAATCACCTTTAATTAATGTATCAGGCTTGATTTTCTAACGGTTGCGCAAATCGAGCTGTTAGTCTACATACATACATACATACTAATTTTCAGTTAAATTGGTCCATTCGTTCAAATTTTGATTAAAAATCCACCCAAACGCCACCTACAGGGTCCAATTGTACATACAATTTTTTTCTGATGATCAAACAAACATACATTCTGAATTTCAGTTAAATTGCTCCATCCATTAAAATTTTTGATATAAATACACCCCAGCGCCATCTAACGGGTCCATTTATACATAAAATTGTTTGTTGGAAAATTAGGAAGATATAACAATATTTCAATCTAAATCTTTAGGGTTATGTGCAAAAAACACCGTTAATGTAACAGGCTTAATTTTCTATCGGTTGCGCAAATCGAGCTGTTAGTGTAAATGCTAAAAAAAAAATGGTATTAAAATGTAAGCCGGTAACATTTAGTCAGACAGCTACATTGATTTTCGATGACAAAAGTTTCATAAAATATTTCCCAATAACATATATAGGTACATCAGTTATAGAAATTTACAGTACAATTTTAAAAATATTAAACTTACCTTACATGAAAACGAAGACTTGTTCTATATACATAAAGAGTTGTTCTTGCAAACTAAGTTAACACTTCAATAATGTTTATAAAGTTACTGCAATATTATGTGTGTTAAAACCTTCTGTTATAGTACTTTAATTTAGTCATTTTACACCTAATAAAATATCACTAGCACTGCCGCTTTAGCATCTTGTTTATATGCTTTTTATCCTCTCACGTTGCGAACTTCTATTAACCGAACGACTGTCACACAATATACGAACACTGAGCTTAACTTCACAACAATTATAATTTTGGAAGACAAACATTGCGTGTGATTTATTACAAATCTTGAGACATTTATAAATCACTTCTGATAATCATAACACAAATTGTTATTCTTCTATTTCCAGATGCATACACACGCACATGCATGCATTTGTCGTTTTAACACTTTTGTTTTCATTTGCACACCAACTGTTGCATACACAACATTGCATCGCCAATTACAAACAACAACGACGAAATAACAAATCAAAGCTAAACGAACTAAAACCTTTCGTCACTTGCTGTTTTTTTATTTTTCTTTTCTCAGCACGCACGAATTGTTATTATAGTGGAGTCTATGCAAAAAGGAACACTAGCCGGCCGGCCGGCATCAGTTTTGCGAGATCCCGTTAAAATGTTCTTTTCACGGCAGTTTTGCAACTTTCGCGTACTAATTTCATGCAAAACTAATGACGACCGATAAATTATATACTTTTACTAAGTTTTTATGAAATTACCAACACTTTACAGCGATAAATTTAATATTTTCATTGTGCTTTTGCCAATTTGCGCGTTTTTCCTCCAAAAGTTCTGATTAGACTAAGGGAAATGACAAAGAAGAGAAACCGTTGCGTTAGAAGAGGAAGACAATGTAATTAGGTTCGCTCCAGAGTTACCACTTTGATAGTTTTTGGCATATGTTTTGACATTTTACGTATTAGTGCAGTTTAGTCGAAATGCATTTTTTTGTGATGGTGGGTGGGGTGTAGGGAGGGAATTAAATCGATATTAAGCGTAACTTACAGGCAACTATACAAGTGTGGGTATGCAAATTAAAGGTATTTTCATGAAGTTTTCAAATTTCAAAGAAAATTTCCTTAAATTGTAGTAAAATCAAAAGTAATCAGAAATGGTTAAAAAAATAGCACACAAATTTGAAAATTTCCCATTTTCTATGACAAATTTATATATTTTTTAATGTTTTGGAAAGAAGATAATTTATTTTACAATAATATCGATTTAAACGCCACATTTTGTATCTTGAATGAATTATAAACAATTACTTTTTCAGGATTATTTTTTTCAAATTCAAACTATAATTTGTGCTGGACATTTTCGGCTGATATCTACTTCGCATGTACATGTTTGACATAATTGTAGATATATAAACAGCTGATGATATAGTTCGTCACAAAGGGGTCTGAAGATGAACTCGTCATGGAGTTCGAAACGCGTCATCCTAGTGCGTGACATACTGAAACAAACAAACAAACAATAAAAAAAAACTTTTCTGATCGTTAGCCGAATTGTATTGTCTTTATGTATTTATTTATTTTTTTAAAATTTACTTTAAAATGAAACCGAAAAAAATATAGTATAACTTAGTTGAAAAATCTGTAGTTTTTTAAGATTGTAATATGTTTTTCTCATTCATTACACACAAATGTACAAGTGTGGGCACTAATATTAAAAGTATTTTCGTGAAGATTGCATATTTTCAACAAAATTTACTTTCTTATTGGAAAAACCAAAGTACCACATAAATGAAAACAAAATTAAAACCACGTGTTTCTTTTTAGAAAGTGGAATGTTTTACGCAATTTTTTTTTATAATAAGAGAATATTATTTTATTCTCAAATTTAAATTTAAAGCAATAAAAATTGAAATATGAAAATTGCAATGAAAATATTATATTTATTTTTTTGGTACCAACTATTGTATACTATTGTATACTATATTTATTTAGAAATTGATTTGCATAGTTTTTTTTGTTTTTTTGCAGGAATAATAACCACAGTTTTTTCGTATATGAAAAATTTATGATCATTTTTGTTTCTTTTAAAATTGAAACATGTTAAGAAATTTGTTTTTAGACTTATTATTCGCTAAATATTAAAATTTTTAAACTATGTCTTCAAATTATTTTATTAGAACTATTACACAAGGGAACAAGGTATTTGTTGTTTAAAAACTGAATATTGTTTTAAAGGTAATTTGGGACGCTGAATCCAAATCTGCACTTTGTTTTTTTGTATCAGCTCGACTTTTTGCGATATACCGTTATGTCCAAAACTAAGGCACTTCCACTACAAATATTTCAATAACTTGAAAACGGTTCACCATTTTCAATTAAAAAAAAACTGTAACTCATCAACAAAATTATCTTTAATCCGTGCCTACATTGTTTTTCATTTGGCCTAGTAGTCTCAGAGATATCGTTGTAGTTTAAAAAAAAAAAAATTTACAAAAAAAATTATTTTTGTTTTTTAAAAATTCATAAAAAAAATAATGCAACAAAAATCACAGTTTTTGTCTTAAAACATTTAGTTTAATATAGTTTGAATCAAATTAGCTTTATTTCATTGAAATCTGTGCACAACTTTTGATTTTGTCAACAATTTACTGAGATAACTTAATTTACAAAAATCGCGATTTCCATACAGAAATAAAATTTATTAATATGTTTGTGAAAGTGTAACTCGAGCAAACCTTAACGGATCGTTTTGAAAATTTATCAGTATTAATATTTTTCGAAACGAACTTATGGGATTGTAAATGGTCGGAATAGCCCCACCCCTTCTGGTACCTCCCATACAAAATTACCTATTTTTGGATAATTAATATATCTTCGATAGCTGCCAAACAGACTACCGGAGGATATTTAAATTGGGTCAGTTTATTTATCTTGCAAAAGTAGACAAACCCTAAAAAAACCGAAACCGTTGCCATACCCCTTCTGGTACCTCCCATACAAATGACCGAACTCACCCCAATAGTCTTACATACATATCATTTTTGTAAGTACACTGAATTCAGTCAAACTATGCGTAAGTTTTACGGTTATGAAAATATGAATCAGGAATGAATTTGCACTATATCGGATCACCCCTTCTGGTACCTCCCATACAAAATTACCTATTTGTGTAAAATTAATATTTCTCCCTTAACTTCCAAATTGAAACCTTCCGATTAATTAAATTTGGTCAGTTAATTAATATTGTAATAGGAGGCAAAACTATTAATTTAAACTATTAACAAATTTGCAAATTTGTCATGATTTTTAAAAATACAAAATTTTAATATTTTTTGGGTAGAAACAAAAAAATTCGAAAAATCTGTTATCACCGAACTTAGCATAACTCATTCAATTTTCAATCGATTATTATGTACATACATGTTTTAGAAAGCTACTTTAATATGATATTCAATAAAGCTAATAAAAAGAACAATTTGCCCCCAACCGATTAACTTTCAGCGTGAAGAAAATTAAAATGTGTAATTTTTTTTGTAATTTTTTTTTTTTTTTTGAATAAAAGAGCCTTTACTCAGTCATTTTTTTTATGATATTAAAAAATTTGATTTTTTTCAAAGGTAACAACGATATCTTTAAAAAAAAAAACAAAATTTTAAAATCCGGCTTATGAAAAAAAAATTATGATTTTTTGAACTATAATTTTTTGGAAAATAGGCGATAATAAGATTAGTACCTGTAACTAAAAAATTCGAGCTGATGGAGAAAAATGGAGATTAGATTTAAAATCAGCGACCTCAAATTAGTAAAAAACAGCTATAGAATTCCAAACAACACTCAAAAAGTTAAATTTTTTTTCCTTGTGTTATCAATATATTTCAAAACTTCGCCATTATAATGAAAAATTATGTTTTATGAAAAAAAATAGATTTAGAGATGGAATATTCTTAGGATATTTTTTGGATTGAAACGCTTTTTTATGTTTTTAATATTATAATTTTTATTATTAGTTATATACATATATTTATTTTTTAAATATAATTTTTTTTTCTTGAAAAATCGTCCAAAATTTTAAAATAAAATCAGAAAATTCATCGGATAAGTAAAATATTTCTATTTAAATAAAACTGGTGGATATGTTATATACAGTGAGATATACTTATATCAAAATACTACTTGCGTAAAATACAAATTTTCTTTACCAATTTCGTCTATTCTTATTTTAGACTCTCTTCATAAACTAAATACGTGTGTATTAAACTAACTTTCAATACAAGTTTTTATTATATTTTGTATGGAAAAGAAAAATTTTGTCCATATGGATAATTTCAAAAAAATAATTTATAGTCCCAATGAGTTATTACTGAGATATTAAGGAGTTATTTTGGCAAAACTATTTTTATTTTTAAAGTGCCTTGTATTAATTAATTTTAAATGAATAAATCATTTATATTCTATCTAACAAGTATTTTTTTTTTTTTTAAAGTCGTCGTATTTGTGGTACCGAATACACAAATTACACTTTGTAATTTTTTTTAAATATATATCTTCAAACATGTACCGCAAAATATATTTTTTGTTGAAATAATCGTCGTTATTATGGATCGAAACAAGTTTCATTCGTAAATTTGTTATTATTACTGTTTAAATTTTTATTTTAAAAAATGTTTTTTTTTTTAAATTTGTCCAAAATGATGTAACATAATTTAATTTTATGAACATTTTTATGTGCAGATAATTTTATTTAATAGGTTAGAATAATATTTCTACCACTCTTAAACTATAGACTTCTATATGAGCAAACATACACATTTCTCTGGTGAATTTTGTTAATCATCTTATACAATTTTATATTACAAATTCGTCTCGAAGACATATGTATACAATACACTTCATATACAAAATTGTCGGTAAGAAAACAATTATTTATTAAAATAAAAGTAATAATCTACAGAGTATATAAAGGTTTTTAGGTTAACAAATAATCTATTAACTTATTTAAAAGTCAATTACTTTTAGTTCTATATTCACAACACATTTGCTGTACATTTCATATCACATCTCCACTAAACCAACAAATTCAACTTAACCTTCTCAATTAACGGTTTTGATTTAATTTACACCTGGCAATGCCACCATGCCCAATAGTAATATGCTTTATTTAAAGCCATAGCAACTCTGCCTGATATACTCTTCCAGACAACTCTGTTATCGAGTCATTGTTGTTCTTTTTGTTTTTGCTTTGCTTTTTGTCTTCTGCATTTCGTCAGCTGTTATAAAAATAGATTTGCCGCTGGCAGACAGACTGCAACGTTGGTAAGTTTTGCATTATATTTTACAACAAAAAGGCTAAATAAGTGTGGCAATTTTAATAAAATAATACAAAAAATAAGTGTCAAAGTCTCTTCGAGAGAACAAAGAAGATGTGGCATCTTTAGGCTCTTAGTGTCTATGACTAAATTACAAATATGTAAACAAAAGAAGAAAATCGGCAACAAGAAATGATTGAATGAATGTAATAATGACTGTGAAGTGTGGGAAATGTAAACAAATCACATGTTAACAAGGTGTACAAATAGCCAGGGGTAGGTGACACGGACAGCTACCCTACGTGGAGAGTATGTATGATATTTATGTATTCCTTCTACTAATAAGTACAATACTTATAGGCAAAGTAATGCAACCACATCTTGGAATATGTTAGGTTACTATAGTGCATGAGACTTTGGTCTTCGTTAGGTTCTACCCTAATGAATGTATTGACAATTTTCTTACAGAATGGCTACCTCAAAAAGACCCGGTGTCAATTGGCTACATGCGGTCGAAAATTTCCTCCGGCACTTGAACAATTGATTGGGAAGAAAAACATTTGGGAATAGAAAGGCTTCCAACGTACGTGGGACTTTGTTGTTCGATTGGTGTGGTCACTAGGCTATAATGAATATGATTGGCAATGACAGAATAATTATCTCAAAAAGAACAGGAATCTATTTGCTACACGTAGTTGAAAAGTTCCTCTACCATATGGGAAGCAAAACAATTAATCGAAATTTCTGGTTCAGGGCGATTTTAAAGCCTTAAACAAAATGCAAATATTGGCACTGCCACTCAAATTAAAGAAGACATTGCAAAAGTTAGTACATATCTTTCTTTTCTCAATAACTTGCACTTCCCTACCTCAAAAAAGAATAAAGTATTGCGGATCCTGGAAACTCGATGAATTACTTAATTCTCTCATTCATTGCATTTCCAGAAACCTCTGTTTGAATATGATATGAATCATCATAACCCATTGCCCCCACGCCGACTTAGTTGTTTTTAAATAAAAGCCAAAAAATTGCTTTAGTATTCTCAAAACGTATATATTTTGCTTCCGATCTTATGATCTTGTTGCCATAGCCCATTATCGCGACAGAGACGATGCTTGTGACCCTCAACCTTGACTGCCTTCAAGTACATGTTAAATACATTCTATAGACACTTCCTTATTTGTATTTCGATTTGCTGTGACCCAATCATCTTCATTCATGTAAGCAAAGCTATCGTATCATTTTGTAATCATCATACTGAAATGCTGCTGGCACAGTCATTACTACCCTACCATTCAAGTGTAGAGTGGGCAAAGTGTAATCGAAAAGACACCAACTACATAAACAATGTAATTGCATTCATTCATCGATCCAAGTGCCAGAGACCAATGTGAGAGTAACCACCTCTCTACCTCTAGTGGTTTCATGTACTCGCGCTTTGATTCACTCGAGTTTTGGCCAGCTAACGAAGCGCATGCAAAATACTAGAACGGTTCGTGTCGTTGTAAAATTGTAACCACAAACAGAAAACGAAACCGGCCAACCCCTTTTACATATACAAAAAGAAAATAAAACAAGTTAATTTCAAGCAAATATTACTGAAGCATCAAACCACTTTGTTCTCTTGAGCTGATATTCCTTTTAAATTCTTTCAAAACGGGTCAAATACTAAGTATTTTTTCTCAACAAGCAGCATTTACAGTGCGCTATTTAAAACGGCTTTCTTTATTGCTGTGGAAATATTCAACATTGCCAATAAACTGGCGTATAACAACAAGCCATCAGCAGCTCTGCACCAGCAATCCGCCTCCATATCGCACAACAATGCATCATAATAATCAAAACGATGATGAGATAATTGTGGCTCATCCTTGCTATCGTGGGCGAACAGAGAAACCCAATGCCTTGTGTCCTGCCTACTGTGATTGTGAATTTCCCAAATCCACGGTGATTGCTGGCTACAAGGGTCATGCTACGGATTTGGTGAAATGTCGTTGCGGTGAAGATGATCCGTCATATCACAGCCTGCAGTGGCATTGGCACGAACATCCTGATTCGGATGTACATATCGATGGCCCCGACATAACATTCCATCCCACTTATTCGCAAGGTACTGCCATAGTCAGAGGAGAGAGCCCCCTGGCAGCGGGTATGATGCATTTCTGGGAGATGCGTATACTGACGGCGCTATCGGGAACAGATGTGGTAAGTAGAGTTTTATATTTAGAACACAAACGTATAAAAAACGACGAGAAATAGAGTACAATGGAACGTTGTAGTAGAATACAACGATATGACCACAACAAGTGTAACGATATTGATTTGTGTGCGAAGTTTTCCTATGAACAATGGCATTAAGTAAATGTAATTAAATGAAGTGTGTACTTTATTTGCACTTAATTGCCAAGTTGGAGAATAAAATAAGGCAGCTTGGAATAATAATCGCAAGGGGGACGATTGTATACAATGAACTCATCATAAACAAATCCGAATAGAAATGACAGGCACCCAGCAGGGAAGCATTAATAATTAATTCTTATACTTACTTAATAGGCTCTTCCATACAAACGTCTGTGTATTATTTAATAAAGCACTTTTTGCCGGCTCAGTAGAGGGAAATTGTTATTCTGCGGGAAAATGACAAGAGTCCAACAGTCTGTTTCTAAATTTAGCTTTGTTTATGTACAAATAATTGTTTATGAATCATTTTTCTATGAAAGTTGTGTGCGAAGAACTTTTCTGCAAAAGAAATGTGTGAACGAATATTCTATATAAGTTGTGTGTAAACAACATTTGTATACAAGTTGTTTGGACAATTTTTTTTAAATGTTGCGTATTATAATATATTCCGCAAAGGAATGTATTTCAAAGGCGGTAATGAATAACTTTTCTATTAAAGAAAACAAATTTTCTACAAAAGTTGTATTTCAACATTTTTATTTGCACATCTTTGCTATAAAAGTAAAATGCGAACTAATTTTCTATAAAATATGCGTTCAAACAAGTTTTCTATGAACAATTTTCCGTAAAAGTTAATTATGAATTACTTTTCTATTTAAATTGAACATGAAGAACTTTGCAAAAATATTGTGTATAAACAACTTTTTTTAATGTGGTATATAAACAGTATTTTTATAGAAAGAAGTTGATAGAGAGCAACGTTTCTATAGAAGTTGTTTACGAACAACTTTTCTATAAAAATTGTTGATAAACAACTTTTCAACAAACGTTGTTGATGAACAACTTTTCTATAAACGTTGTTGATGAACAACTTTTCTATAAACGTTGTTTATGAACAACTTTTTTTTTTAAATTTTTATATGAACAACTTTTCTATAGAAGTTGTTAACGAACAACTTTTCTATAGAATTTGTTTACGAACAACTTTTCTATAATAGTTGTTTTTGAACAACTTTTCTTTTCTCTTGTTTTTTATAGTTGATCTATGTATATAAATAATGAAATATACGTTTTCATCGTTCGGTTCAAAATCTATTCTATTATAATTTTTTTTTTTTTTTTGTAAAACAGAGAAATAGCAAACAATTTCTTTGTAGTTTTGACCGATGGACAAAGCGTAGGCAAGAGCTTGTGTGGATTATGCTGACGTGTGGTCTTCGGTGATGCTATTTTCGCACCGGAGTGTTTGGGCTTCTCAATTCATTGAAAGAGCTTTTTGATAGTGGTGGAGTCACAGCAAAGGGTACTGATGAGATAGTTTGGAAACTTTCGAAAAAGCTTTCCGCCTTGCCATCTGTCAAATAATCCATTTCACACAACTTTTCTTTAAAAGTTGTCTGTAAATGTTTTATATGAAAAACGTTTCTGAAAAAGTTGTATATTAACAACACTCATGAAAGTTTTATATGAACTTTTCTATAAAATTTGTATTTGAACGATTTTGCTATAAAAATATGCTAATAAAAAAATATTCTATAACAGTTTTATATGAAAAAAAATTATATAGAAGTTGTATATGAACAACTTTTATTCTAAAATTGGATATTAGCAATTTTTCTATAAAAATTTTATATGGTGTCTGTCTATATATGTTGTATGTAAATAGCTTTTCTATAAAAGTTGTGTTTCAACAATTTTTCTTTAAAGTTGTATTATGTACAACAATTTTTTATAAGTTGTATACAACATATCTATAGAAGTTTTTTGTAAATAAATTATCTATAAAAATCGTATATCAATTACCTTTTATAGTTGTATATCAACAACATCGCATATGAAAGACTTTTCTTAAAAAGTTGTATATGAACAACTTTTCGATAAAAGTTGTATATTAACAACTTTTCTGTAATAATAGTTGTTAATGAACAATTTTTCTGTTAATAAGTTATATCTAAATAACTTTTCTGTAAAAATTTAATATAAACAATTCGCATCGCATGCTTTATGAAAAAAGTATTCTTAATAAAATTTTCAATATTCTTTTTTTTTCCAAATTTTAAATATTAAAAAGTTG